>RPFO01000079.1:4832467-4932467 GCA_009746045.1 Mesostigma viride | reverse complement strand
TCCATCCATCCATCCATCCATCCATCCATCCATCCATCCATCCATCCATTCATTCATTCATTCATTCATTCATTTACTTATTTACTCGTTTACTCATTCGTTCATTCATTCACCCCTCCGTTGGGACAGTCACGGGGTACCGACTTTTGAGTAGGTACCTTTCATCCCTGTTTGATGCACAGCAAGAAGGGTGCACGGGACCTCCGCCCCCCATTCTCTTGTTACCTTGGAAAGGCAGGCCACCGGCTCATGCTCACCGGGAGAGTCTAGCAACTAATGCAGTTAAGCTTCGACACAGCAAATGCCTATAGCGGATGTCGTAAAGCTGCCCCGTGCATGGTCCAGTGGCCACAGATCGATAGGCTAACTGGGAACTCATTTCGAGGAGCTAGCCGATTGGGGAGAGTATAAAGGCCTCGAGGTAGCCATGGCTGACAGCGGAGCTCATAACTTTCACGTTTGAGCACCGAATTTAGTCGTGAATATCACTATCGCTTCCTCTTTCTAAGACGCACATGCTGATATAATTTTCCGAATCTACAACGCAATATATGACGAGCAAACGCCCGTCGACGCAACGCAGTTTGGCGGATGCGCTCGCCTTTGACAATGCGGCAGCTGAGGCTGCCGCTTCGCCAGATCCGGCAGGCAGCGGTGACACTAGTCGTGCACTGACCAGTGGTCGCCCAGCAACCTCCCGGCCTCAATGCCTTGCCATCGGCATCGCCTGACCCTAAACGCGCCCGCCCCGCCGACAAAACTGGAGGGCCACGCTGGTCGGAATTACGCTTCTCGGAACCGCGCTTTCGGCCCCAACCTTTCCAGGTCGATGATTACGACTGGACCACCATTTCTCCGAGTGATGCTATGCATCACATCTTCTTCGGGGACTACGCCTCGCTTTACGACCTGTGCCAGTGTGCCTCCATCTCCACGCCACTGGACGCCTCCTCGTCACCGACGGCCGACGCTGGCACAACATCAGCCAGATGTTCGGGTGTCCCCGCCCCCAACTCCAGCACGCCGTCCTCAACTCTCTTCTCCAGAAGTCTGACGGCGAGATCTGGGCTCCATCCATCTCCGCCCCCGCATTCCGTTCCATCCTCACGGAAGCCTTTCAGCAGCACGTGACCCCCCTTGCTGCCGACGTAGCAGCAATCGGTGGCACGCTGACTGCTGAACTTCCTCACATTTCCACCGCCGCCGCCTCCACCTCCACTGCCATTTCCGCCTCCACTGCCGACATCCAAGGGCAGCTCCTCGACCTCGACAAACGCCTTCAAGCCACCGCCACCGCCCTTGAGAGCTTGCATGACACCGCCGGCCTCACCGCCCAGGCGGTGAAGGACATCGCCGCCCAGCCGGCGCAGGCCTGCTGGCCCGGCCGGCGATGCTCCCTCCACCTGGGCGGACTTGCTTAAGCAGCACACCACCTGCACCACCTCCACCATCTCGGCACAACTCAAGCAACAAGCCCTCGACCTTCGCGAGGAAGCGGACATCGCCCGGCGCAGCCACAATGTCATCGCCAAGCACTTCGACCAGCCGGCAGGTGAGACCTCCACGAGCCTTCTTGAGGCATTTAAGCGCGACATTTTTGCCCCCATGCTACTCACTGGTGAGCTGGACATGTCGGCTGTCCGCCTCCCCCGGGCGCGGGGGAAGGCTGGCCCGGCACCCGTGCTCCTCACCTTTAAGTACATGGCGGACAAGCTGTCGTTCCTTAAATGCCGCAAGAAGCTCTCGGAGACTCGCTTCACGCTGGACAACGACTTGACCCTGGCCCAGTGAACAGCGGCGACGCGAGCTATGGCCGACCTACCTTCAGCTCCGGCAGAGCGCAAGGGGAAAGCCGGTATACTGGAGGGGGGCGGTCATCCACGTTGACCACAAGCCCTGGCAGGCCCCCGCCTGCCACCTCAGACTAGGGAATATATACCAGTAGTGTAGATTAGTCAGGCTTAGCCTAGCATGTGGCCCACGCGCATGTGCGCCCATAATGGCCCCCGTCGGATGATGCCTTCAGAGTTTCGCCACGCCCTGCCTATAATGGGACCCCATGGATGTCGCATTAAGAATTTAGCCATGCTATGCCACGCAGAGAGATGGCAGCTCTCTGTCGAGAAGCCATGCCCTAGCTCTTGTATAGCCATGATGATCTTCCCCCACATGACATACTCCCCCTTAGCTGGGCATAGTGTGAAGATCATGAGGGTGCAGGTGCCCTGGTGCACCTAGAGCAAGGGTAGCTTACATTCCCACCCTTGCAGGAAGTAGCCCAGAATGTATTAAAAGCCATATGCCCCTTCTCAGGGATATGTGCTACATGTACTCCCAACGGAGTTATGTTTCTACTAATTAATTAATTAATTAATAAAGGCCTCGGCCCGGAGCCTGAGGGATTTTAGGGGCATACCCGGCCAGGACTCATGCCCACAACTTACCTTTTGATTGATTCCTTATACTCCATTGTTGGATCCTCACGTGGGCGGACGGGCCCAGTAAGGCTAGACGCCCGGCAAGCTAGGCCCACATCAAATTAGCAAGCTAGTCGAGGACATGGGGGGCCTGCATGAAGTAGCCTAGAATGTATTAAAAGCCATATGCCCCTTCTCAGGGCTATGTGCTATGATCTACTCCCAACGGAGTGATGTTGATAATTAATTAATTAATTAATTAATTAATTAATTAATTAATTAATTAATTAATTAATTAATTAATTAATTAATTAATTAATTAATTAATTAATGGGGGGCCTTGGCCTCTCCGTGATTTGGAAAAAGATGATGGACAAGGCCAAGTCTAGGCTCAGGTTATAGAGGACAATGACCCCCCGGCCCCCAGTGGGGATCGAAGCCACATGTTTGCAAGTGCTTGCGTGTCATGCGCATGCATGGGCATGCCACGGACAGTACTATGCTAGATCTCTTTAGGAAATAATTACACGATTGAGTTACAAATATCGTCTGCGTCGATCATGCATGCCCTGGGCAAACATAAAGTCACTAGAGGGGGATATAATCCTAATCTGCATGAGCTGTACTCTAGTACTGTCATGAAGTGAGACAAACATGCATCACCGGCCTGGACGCATGGCGATCCAACGCCGTGGAAGGACTAGTATAGTTGTCTGAGAGGAAAGACGCGAAGGCGGCCGCGAGAGCCGTAATGATGCATGGCTATCTCTAGGAAGACCTGTATGGACTGTAATGGCAGACCGGAGCGCGGCTATCCTCAGGGGCAATAACCTCCACCTGCGTGCGAGTTCAAAATTGACATGCTATGGCGGACGTAAACGACGATAACAGTACCACGTTTGGTCACCGAATCAGGTCGGATTTGTCACGATCGACTCGCCATTCCATGCCACATCGACCGAGCTCGGTCTTGAAGATGGTTACCAAGAAATCAGGGCGCAAGGAATTACCGCCTGCTGCCGCCCGTGCAGGCGACGCCCCGCAGGCTCCAGCCATAGGAGAAGGCACAGGCAACTCTCAGGCTATGGAGTCTGCCGCCAAGAAACATGGGCCTAAATCCCCCCGTGCATGGCCACACTGGCACAGCCCGGGCCCTGTTCGTCGCAGCCCCTGCCGACTCGGGGCATGCACACCGCCGGTTACGACGGCTACTGAAGTCCGCAATGCACCCTTCGACGCTGCGGCATTTGCTAACGGCACAGCTAATGTGCAAACCCTTCTGACCTTGTCTACGCTGGACCTCGTGGCTCTGCTCACCGAGATTATGCAACAAGGCCGGCCCCTACTCTGGCCTCAGCCACCGCCTGGGCTCACCGCCATTACCCCGGTTACCGACCCCAAGGACTTGACCTCACTCAAGAAAAGTGAGTTGCGCGTCGTTGCCACGACGACGCTGCTGGGAAATTCGGAACTGCTGCCAGTATCCGGATCTGCAGCAGCAGCAGCCCTTGCCGGTACGGTGGCGCAGAAGCTTGCCACGGAGCTGATAAATTCTGATCTCGCAGGCCACTTAATTGGCTGCGGCGATCGAGGACAACGTCAGTGCATATGGCAGACATGCAAGGTGGCGGCCCACTAGGTCGCCGGCACGCTGACGGAGGCGGTTGCCGGCACCCTAGCGGCGCAGGTGGCCGGCGCAATTTAGCGGACAACGTCGGAGGAGGCGCAGGTACGCGAAGGTGGCCCCGTCCTACGCGACTATGGCCAGCACAGCCATCCAAGAAATAGCCACTAGCACTCGGCTCAGGCGGTCTCTAGGACCTTCGCCGACCGGGACAACCAAGAGCGGCGCGGCCGCACCATAATTATTCGTAATGTGGCGGCCCTCCCCCGGGAGACGGGGCTGAGCGTCCGCCTCAAGGTGGAGAAGGAACTCATCACCAACTTCCGCCTAGAGGACATGCAGTGTCACAATTGACACCGTCCGCCGCCTACATACCGCGGGGCGCGCGCGGATGCGCCGGTGGCGCTCGTGCTTACGCGCCCCATCGGCAATTAAGCACTATATTCTCCAACACCGCACCAAGCTACCACGAGGCTTGGGTTGGAGTCTCGACGACGATCTGACCCCGGCGCAGCTTCGCGCCCGCACTGAGGGACCGGCTGGCACAAGAGGACGCGAAGAAGGCCCTCGCTGACCGCACGAAGAAGGTGCGGCTGCGGTGGAAGGACAACGCATGGCTGACATGGAGGTTACCTCGCGGGAGGTTACCACGCCGAGGGGAGACGCGCGGGAGGGTAGGGAGTAGGCCCTCCCCGCCCCCTCACACCGCGAGCAGCTACCGGGGGGTTAGCTAGAACCCACCCCCCACACCCGTCGTTCGATGGCCGAGCGTGTCTTGGATGAGTCCAATCTCACGGACCACGCAACGGAGTCAAAGCCGCGACCTTCATCGCCAACTTCGCAACAAGGAGCGCCTGCTGGCTTTCGCAACCCGGCACTCCCAACGGTATGCTGCATTCTTTGACCCCAAGACCAGGCGAGCAAGTCGCGCCGCCCGCCTGGAGGGTGCCCTAGATGCGCGTTGAAAAGTACTATGTTATCTCACGCCGCACACACGTCCCCGCCTGGCAGCCTCCCCCCAACCCCCTGCCGACACCGCGGGTCCCCGGCGCCCCCTGCTGGGCCAACGCCGGCACCACTCGCTGCGCATCGCTACCTACAATGTCCGCACCCTGCCCGGGGGAGATTCCCCCCCGCGGGCCAACGAGCTTGTCCACTACTGCCGCCTATAATATGGCATTGATGTGCTTGGGGTCCAAGAGCACCGACGCTCCTTTGATTGAGGGCCCCGTTCAGCGTGTCACCGGCCCTCGCACTACAATGGCAACTGCTGTGCGGCCCGGCGCATGCACCGGGTCAGGGAGGAGTGGGCCTGCTGTGCTCCCCCACCGCTGCCGCCCAGCTCGTGGACCACAAACTTTGCTCGAATCGGATCCTTCAGTGCACTTTCCGCTCGAGCTCCCTAGCTTGAAGGACGGACCCCCATTATGCTCTCGATCGGTAATTGTCGGATATGCCCCACATGCTGGGCACCCGGCCGAGGACCGCGCAGCGTTCTTCAACCAGTTGCTCGACATAGAGAAACAGATCCCACGTCAATACATCGTTGCCATCTTGGTGGATGCCCACGCGACCCTGCCCGTGCCGCCGCGGGGGCTGCATGTATGCGCCGCGCCTAACCGATAGCAATGCCAACACCCCCCTATACTTGAGCAACTGCTCACTGAGGGGGACTTGACTGCTGCCAATACGCTGTTTGCTAAACCGCCTGATGCACTATTGACCTTTGTGGGCCCCATGCGCAGGGAGGCTGGCTCGATGCTCCCTCGGCGGCAATGTGTATGCTTGGACTACATACTTGTGCGCAAGTGCTGGCGCTCTTCCGTCATCGATGCCCGTACGCTGACCACCCCCAGTGTCGCATCGGATCACCGCATGGTCACCGCAACCTTGCGCCTACGTCTTCAGGCCCCGGCCTGCGCGCCGCCGCCCCCGGCCCCGCCCTGACTGGACCTGCTTACGCCCCGTCCGTGGGCGCAGGGAGAAGTGCATGGTCAGCGGATGAGATACGCCGCGATGCAATCAGGTCTGCCTTCGTGGACGCGCAACCTTTGATGTACCAGTTAACGCCAAGCGCATTGGCGTGATCCTGATTCGGCATATCTCTGCGATTCCAGCGGCACCGGAACGAGTTCATTCCGACAAGTATCAAGAAAGTTATGGCGTTCCGACTTCCCGGTCGCGCGCGAGCGCGAGCCGGCTGTTCTTCTAAGTCGGACGTGAATATTTGCCGACGACATATGGGGTCGACAGTAATTCCTGGGCTGACAGGAATTAGGTGCTGAACCTACGACGGTATTGGGTTAATACGTCGTACGCAGGAAATAGGAACCTTAACCTGTGGTCTGTTGGTACCGCAGGCTTAGTCCTGGACTTCTAGGTGCAGATGCAATAATCACTGTGGTGACTGTACTCTGTGGTCACTGTGCCTGTATGGCAGACCTACTGTATAGGAACTGGGCGCTGTACAGGTAGTGAATACTGTACCGGGGTGTTATTACTGAGCAGGCCTCTAGGCTGCTCAGGACTAGCAAGCACAGTGCACAAGTATATAAACAATAGGCCAGTGCCAATTGGGCATCTCTTGCGAGCCCGCCTCACGTGTTGTGCCTTGACTTGGCAAGCGCGTGTACAAGCCTCAAGTGTGTGAGCGCTGTAACATTATCCAATTTTAACAAAGCTCCGTTTCCAACCATATTCACACATTGCTGCATTGCAACCATATCCTTCACATTGCGTTTGCTAAGAACGTTAACTCAAATTACAACCAGTCTCAGCGGAACGGCCAGGAGGGTCGTTGCCGGTTGCGGTGTGCAGCGTTGACGACGCGAGGAGCTCGTCCGGTGGTGAATGGTGCAGGAAGAACAACGGCAGCAGGATTTCCGGTTTCGGCAGTCTGCTGGGGGTTCGATTTCGCCTGAATTGCGTCGTGTCGTTCGGATCTATCTTTATTGCTTGCAGATCGTCCGCCTGTTAATCGCAGCTTCGTGCAATTCGTCGACGACCAGGTCGAAGATTGGGAGCGAATTCTGCGGCACGTACAAACCATCGTCATTCCGGAGCACCGGAGCATCGACGACCTCGAGCAGGAGCTTCACGGTTTGGTCGGCATCCAGACGGTGATTACAGCAGTAGCTGAGCGAGTGCGTGCGGAGTTGGCGCAAGGCGAGGCGAGGTTGCGGAGGCAGCTGGCGCAGTGCGACACGAGTTTGTACCGACAGCAGCGGGTGCGGGTACCACGTACTTTCGCAGGCGTCATCGGCGACGAGGGTGTTGCAGCGGGACCAGTTAGGCGTGAACGACGCGGAGCGGAGCATACAGGCGGCTTGCAGAGGTCGGGGCGACAGCGGAAGCCATCACCGGAGGACAGCGCGCGGCAAGAGTCGGCAGGTTTCCGGAGCGAGCAAGGGTTCCTTTTCAGGAACTGCCCCAACCCCTTCGCGTTCGTGTGACGCGTTGGGAAGAGTTTGCACCTCTTGGTACGATAGTGACCTTGAGGTGGGAGCAGGGGCGTCGCTGGGCTAGGCGACGAGGCACTTGGCGACCACGAGGTGCCAAGATACAATCCGCGGGGTGCCAACGACGGGTTGTCACCTGTCTACTATACCAACGGTGACGATTCAGTCATCGCGGGCCGACAGCGGGTCGACGACGGCGCAGCGGGTAGCAGGGTGCCAGAGCTGATTGTGGTGAGCGACAGCGACAGCGACAGCGACAGCGACAAGGAGAACCAGGACGCGCCTGGGGCCAGCCGTGGTGGTCTTGCCTGAGTGGTAACACTTGGCACTTTCCTTTCTTGTTCAGTAGCTTATATTGCTTTAATTGCTGCTTGGCCACTTGGCTGGCTGTAGCAGATCTGAACAGAGGCCATCATGGATGATGGAGCTATTGACCAACAAGCGGGCTTTATGGGCTTTGCGCGGCGCGGCGCTGGGCTGGATGGACGAGATGGACGCGATGGACGCGGTGGACGCGATGGACGCGGGGACGGCCAGGCGCTGGGAGACCAGGCTGAGGTGCCAGATAATCAGAGCCAAGGATCGCAGGGCGGTCAGAACGCGCCAGCCGCAGATCAAGCGGCGCCTAAGCGACCGACCGTGGCTGAGGGGTACGCGGTGCTAGGCCAGTTTCAGTCCATCAAGGACAATTGGCAGCCCCGGGATGCTGAGAGGATGTTAGAGGACATGAACTTGTACACGGAGATATACACCGGTGACAAGCTTCGCATCCTGGCGTCTAGTGCCTACATAAGGCAGTCGGCGAGGCGGCTGTTCAAGTTTGTTCGGGAGCGACACGCGGCGGGGGACACCTGGGCGGCGTTTATGACGCGACTCAGGGTGTTCCTGAGTGACAAGAGGACCATAGATGGGTCCCACCTGAAGCAAGAATACCTGGACTACAAGCCCATCAAGGGGCAGCTAGTGGTCCACGCCTTTGAAGACTTCGTCAAGCTGAGGGAGGACGCCATGGCCAAGGGCTTCTTCGTCGCAGATCGGATGGCCATGGGCGACTTTCTCAAGTCGCTGCAGCTGGATCCGGTCACCATGGATAATGTGACCATCCACATGCGACAGGTCCATGGCTGGGCAGCCATGACGGACCAGTTGTATGAGTGTTTCAGCGGCAAGTACGTGGGTGGTAAGCGCCCTCGTCAGGGTGATGAGGAGGCCACTGAACCCACGGTTAAGTCCATGAGGGGATCGGGCCACGGGGGCCCAGCGCCCTCGAGAGGGCCTGAGACCTCTTCAAGGGGTCGAGGAAGGTCCAGGAGGGGGCGTGACAGAAGGGCTGGACGGGGGACCCCGCCGAAGTCGGGACATCCACAGTCCCAGTTTGACTTCAAGAGGGTGGGTGGTCCTCCCAAGGCTGGGCCCAGCAGTGGGACCTCACGGGACATCAGTCAGGTGGAATGTTATTTCTGCCAGGGGAAGGGTCACTTCAGGAATGAGTGTCCCTCGTACCTGAGGCAGGAAGGTCAGAGCAAGCCAGCTCAGGGTGGCAGCAAGGACAAGGCTGGTCCATCCCAGGATAAGGGCAAGGGCAAGGCTGCTGATCATTGACTTGAGCCTGCACACATCCCTGAACCCTGGAGGGTGCCCCCAGGGGTGTGTAATGTAGCTGCTAGTGACGGCAGTGAGGGGCAGCCCCATGCTCTAGTGAAAGAGCCTATTGGACACGATGGGGCAAGCTTGGTTACCACAGAGAGTATGCCAGCTGTAGCTGCAGTGGTTACTCGCCAACGTGCCCGCCATGGCGGTGCTGAGCCTGAGGTAGGACCTGGTGATGTGGACCCAGGTGGATCTCAGAAGCATTCTGACCGTGCAGGACTGGCACAGGATGGTCAGGATGAGGATAGGGCTGGAGACAGTCTGACAGGCACGACCCTGGTGCCTCCTGTACATAAGGGATCTGTACATACCTTGAGTGCTAATAATGACAATAAAAGGTTTTCTCTCTTGTATGACATTGCCTCAAGGTTGCATACCATGTTTGGCCATGCAGCTCAGTCTTTGCAAGTTGCTAGACGGCTGGGAGGAAGTGAGTTGTACTCCATCTGCCAACAGGTTGCTCAAGCTTGCAAGTGCAGGCTAGTTGCTAGAAAGCCCAAGCAGTCTCATGCCAGGACTCCTATTTTGCAGCCAGGCCATGTGCAGGTAGATATTCAGAGAATCAGGGGTTTGAAGCTGCTGGTGGCAGTGGACAGATATACCAAGTACAAGACCCTAGAGATCCTGCCTGACATGGAGAAGCCTACATTGATTGCTGCTCTGAAGTTGACAAGGAGCAGGTACCCTGGGTTGGAGTTGTTGCAGTGTGACATTCAGTTTGAGTGCTGTGAGAACCTGCCAGAGTTTCCAGAGTTGCTGATTACACCCAGGGAGAGCCACGGCCAGCAAGGGGTGGTGGAGAGAGCCATCCAAGAGATCAAGACTGTGCTGCTGGTGGAGAGGATTCCAAGGACGTCATCTGCCATTGTGACATCTGCATGGCTACGTTCTGTGGAGGACAGGCTGAACCTGAGGACTCCCATGTTCTTTGGTGACATTGCCATCAATCCTCTTATGCTGCATACCAGGATGCTGCCAGCTGATGCTGAGCAGGCATGGAAGGAGAAGCTAGAGGCCAAGTTCCTCAAGCTGAGGCAGAAAGACAAGGGCTGGAGTGTCCTAGAACCTAACGTTGGACAACAGGTTGTTGTGTGGAAGGAACCAAGCTTTCCAGGGAAACGTGGCAGCTGGCATGATGGGGTGGTGACCCGAGTAGAAGCCGCTGGCCATAAGTGCTGGGTGGCCATTGATGGCTCCCAAGCAGTGCACCGTCTGTCCTGGTCAAAGATCCGTCCCCGGGGAGGTAATCAAGGAGACCTCTTCCAGGTGCCCGCTGGTGTACAAGGCGGGGGTGACGTGGAGCTTCCTGATCAGGGTGCTACAGCTGTATCGAGCCCTCAGGGTGACCCTGGCCCGGCCCCTGGGGTACCTTCACATACGGTGGTTGGGCAAGCAGGCGGACAGGCTGCACCTCCGGAACGGCCCGACACCAGGCCTAGGGGTGTGCGTCTATCAGATATTGTACAGGCTTTGCAAAGAGCCAAGAAGGAGCCTAAGGTGTCCAAGCTTGTCCAGTTGGATGAACCTGAGGTAGCTGCCATGGAGATAGATACCAATGCACAGGTTTCTGTCATGGGACCTCAGCATACAGGAGAACTGCTGGTCGGAGAACCAAGTTGCCCCTGGGTGTCTGATTTCAGTGGTAGGACGCATCTAAGGGTGTTGGGAGAGGTTACTGCCCCTGTCATGGGTGTGGATGTGACCTTCCTTGTCCTAGAGGACTATGATGGCCCTGTGATTTTGGGTCAGAATTTTCTGGGCAATCCTGGGATTTCTATCAGAGCTACAGCTCTGAGAAGAGATGGCTGGGGGATGATTCCCCTAGAAAATTTCAGGACAACATTTCCAGTCAGGTGCAGGGCCAAGCCGGTCAAGGGTGTAAAATGGGATGAAGGGGAGGTGCCCCCAGCGGCCAGTTTGGTGATTCCAGCTGTGTTGCACCCCAGCAGTATTGGCATAACTCACAGGAGCCTTGCTGCACACTCTCCTTTGACATATGACCAGCTGGTCCAAGAGATGAGCTCGCCTACTTTGTTTGAGGCTTGGAAGCTCGCCTTCTCCAAGGCATTGGAGGAGTGGTTGCAGTTTGAGTGTGCTGCACCAACAGACAGACGTCCCCCAGCATCAAGGAAGCTTGCTTTGAGATTTGTGCTGAAGAGGAAGGTTGTGGATGAGGTATCAGTGCCCCATGTCAGGCCTGTCCTGAATGAGTATCACGGCACGGGGAGTCTGCCAGGAGAGGAGCTATACACGCCAGGGATGCTACACGACACATGGAGAATTTTGCTATGTCTCTACGTGGGGTTGCTGAACAGGGGAGCAGCTATGTCATCAGTGCTGCTGGACTTCAAGAGGGCATTTTTAAAATCTGATCCAGAAGTGGCCAGGAGGGTGTGGAAGCAGGATGAGCCTTACTGTGTTGAGGTGCCTGCCATCTGGAAGCTGGAGCTGCATCAACAATTCCTGGTTATTCTGAAGGGCCTGGAAGGACTCAGGTCGAGCCCAATCATCTGGAGACTCACGCTGCAGGAAGCTCTGATCAGTGAGTGTGGCTTGAGAGTGTCTTCAGTTGATCCCTGTTTGCTGCTGGCCCAATGGGAGGGTCTGCCAGTGTATGCTAGTTTGCATGGAGATGATCTGCATTTGCTAGCCCCCACGACCTGGCTGAAGAAGTTTATTCCTGTCATCAGTGGCAAGTTTTCACTGGGCAAGGAGCTGTGGCAGGAGCCCAACAAGCCTGTAGTGTTCTGTGGAATGCAGGCTACCCTGTTCAGGAGGGACGGGGAGTGGAGTATCAGGCTTCAGGCTGGAGGAGATTATAAACAGACCATTGTGAAGGCCTTGCCAGAGAAGATCACCCAGGCTGCAGGACCTGAGTTGAGAGGCATGTGGGCCTGGTTTGCCAGCATCTGTGGTCCGTCTTTGATGGTCCATAGCAGAATGCCTGATGAGGTGCTTGAGGATGAGAAGCCTCGAGTCATAGCCCGGTTGGTGGAGAGTACCCCTGATCTGATTTTGTCTGGGATTGACTTTGCCCAGCCTATCACCTTGGAGATCTTTGTTGACAGTTCCATGGATGCTCGCCAGGTTACCAAGGTCAGGGGGAGATCTGCTGCTCTGTTTGCTTTTTATCAGAGCAGGGCAAGTTTGTTCAGCTGGTACAGCAGACTGCAGAAGAGGGTCTGTATCAGTTCAGATGTGGCAGAATGCAGGGCCATATGCGAGGGGATCCAGTCCCTGCCAGCCGTTAAGAATGTACTCCAGCACAAGTACATTTTGAGTTTTTCCAAGTTTCTTGTTTTTTGCTTGTTTCAAGTTCAGTTTTGCATAAAAAGTGTCCCCATAGCCCCTGGATCTCATCTGGAGGTAGTTGAACTAGTATATGCTACAATATACTAGGTTGTACTATTTTCTACTACATTTATACTATAATGTACTAAATTGAACTACATCTGAACTAAATGTAACTGTGATTGATGCCCCTGTAACGTCTCCCAATGCTCAATAACAGGTCTGGCCACCATTGGTGACCTCCTAGAGCCATTCACAGCTGCATTTCGTGGATCACCGCACAAAAAAAAATGTTTTACTTAGCCTTATCAACATGGGAATGAGGGCTTTGGTGTGCAAACATGCATGTGTGCAAAAAATTGGACATTCTGACACTGCGCGAGAGTCTGGTAATACTTAAGCACTTCAGGTCATGATCGAAGTATAGAATGAACTGATGCAAGCAATCAAGCATTATGCAAGGAATGGAATGCTGCAATGAATTTTAGCAGTAATACTTGCAACTAGGGAACACACGATAAAGTCACGAATCTGACATGCATTGTGCCGTCATGGCACATGCATGAACATGTACACGAACAGAGGATCACGCGGACGCCCACGTGCACGCGCATGGCAATCCCCATGCCCCCCCCCCCCACACACACACAAGCCCCAACTCCAAACATTGCACCAATGACCCACCCACCCAAACCCAACCCCAGCCCCCCTGACCCCCCCAACGCCCATGCACACGCCCATGCCCCCGCCCCCGCCCCGCCCCGCCCCCGCCCTCGCCCCCGCCCTCGCCCCGCCCCGCCCCCGCCCCCGCCCCGCCCCTGCCCCGCCCCCGCCCCGCCCCGCCCCGCCCCCGCCCCCGCCCCGCCCATGCCCATGCCCCTGCCCCCGCACCCGCCCATTCTCACCCACGCCCACGCCCACGCCCACGCCCACGCCCACGCCCACGCCCACGCCCACGCCCACGCCCACGCCCACGCCCACGCCCACGCCCACGCCCACGCCCACGCCCACGCCCACGCCCACGCCCACGCCCACGCCCACGCCCACGCCCACGCCCACGCCCACGCCCACGCCCACCCTAGCCTCACCCCTACTCCAAGCCACAATTATACCCAAAGCCACAGCCAGAAGTAGAGCGCAGCTGCAACAATAGCAGACGTAGCTGAGACACACACCTACCCACGCCAACGCCCACGCCCACGCTCACGCCCACGCCCACGCCCACGCCCACGCCCACGCCCACGCCCACGCCCACGCCCACGCCCACGCCCACGCCCACGCCCCGCCCCGCCCCGCCCCGCCCCCGCCCCGCCCCGCCCCGCCCCCGCCCCCGCCCCCGCCCCGCCCCGCCCCGCCCCGCCCCGCCCCGCCCCGCCCCGCCCCGCCCCGCCCCGCCCCCGCCCCGCCCACCCACGCCCACGCCCACGCCCACGCCCACGCCCACGCCCACGCCCACGCCCACGCCCACGCCCACGCCCACGCCCACGCCCACGCCCACGCCCACGCCCACGCCACGCTCACGCCCACGCCCACGCCCACTCCAACGCCCACTCCCACGCCCACGCCCACGCGCACGCGCACGCCCACGCCCACGCCCACGCCCACGCCCACGCCCACGCCCACGCCCACGCCCACGCCCACGCCCACGCCCACGCCCACGCCCACGCCCACGCCCACGCCCACGCCCACGCCCACGCCCACGCCCACGCCCACACCCACGCCCACGCCCACGCCCACGCCCACGCCCACGCCCACGCCCACGCCCACGCCCACGCCCACGCCCACGCCCACACCCACACCCACGCCCACGCCCACGCCCTCGCCCACGCCCACGCCCACGCCCACTCCCACGCCTACGCCCACGCCCACGCCCACGCCCACGCCCACGCCCATGCCAACGCCCACGCCCACGCCCACGCCCACGCCCACGCCCACGCCCACGCCCACCCACGCCCACGCCCACGCCCACGCCCACGCCCACGCCCACGCCCACGCCCACGCCCACGCCCACGCCACACCCACACCCACGCCCACGCCCACGCCCACGCCCACGCCCACGCCCACGCCCGCGCCTGCGCCCACCCTAGCCTCACCCCTACTCCAAGCCACAAATGCACCGTAAGCCACAGCCAGAAGTACAGCACAGCAGCGACAATTGCAGACTTAGCCCAGACACACACCTACCCACGTCAATGCCCCTGCCCAGAGACTCGCGGCCTCATCCCACCCCCCTGCACGAACAGTTCCCAAACAAAAGAAAAGGCAAACAAAAGGAACAAGAGTAGCAAGCTGCATTGCGAGCACATATGCCAGTTCTGGTGCACATGCCAGGCCGAAAGCAACTCATGATTGCCCCTGCCCCTGCCCCTGCCCCTACCCCTGCCCCTGCCCCTGCCCCTGCCCCTGCCCCTGCCCCTGCCCCTGCCCCTGCCCCTGCCCCTGCCCCTGCTCCTGCCCCTGCCATCACCATTCTAACCACCACACATTACGAAAAGCAAGAAGAAATTATAATAATAAGAAGAAGAAATTATAAGAAGAAGAAATAATAATAATAAACAAGCACAAAGTTGACTGCACATGCGACTGTACCAGTAGGCACGTAGCAAATTTTAGCTGCAGCTTCAATTTCAACTTCATTGCAATTGCAAGTGTGACTGCATGTGTAATTGCACTACCAATGCCTAATGCCCACTGCATGTGCCCAGTGCGAATGCAATTCAAAAGCAACATGCAATCGAAATTACAGCTGAAGCCGGCTATTAACAAAGATATTTAAAGCAGTTGTTAACTACAGAGACCCAATGAAAATGCAAATGCAATGAAAAAGCAACAGAAGTTGAAGCCACTGCCACTCTACCTGCCGACAGTAACACCACCGCCAGCACCCACTCATATCCCAACGACAAGGAAATAGAATTGCCCAAAGCCAGACATACATTGGGACGCATAAGCAAACGGCAACGCAAGCGCACATGCAAATGTATACGCAAAGGCAAAGGCAAAGGCAAACGCAAACGCAAACGCAAACGCAAGCTTGTCATGTACCTACGCTTAACTGCAAACGCAAACTGTGCACGAAGCAAAAAGATTGGATGGCCAAGATCATGGCAAATACGAGGGCCGAAAACAATCCAACTTCATCTAAATGTCCGAAATCCTCACGACGTTTCGATGCGCGCTTGAATGTCGAAGGCCTGCGCCGATTATCGATCATAAGTCGAATGTGTAATTGTCGGCTTATGAGAACTGCTTTGCGACAGTATCACGTCAGGCCGTTCCTGTGCAGCCATTTTCCCTGTGCAGCGGGTGGACAACGTTCACTTTCCGCATTATTCATGGCTATCGAAGTTAATTCTTACCGACCCCGGCTGCCATGGCCACTGGCCACGCATATCAAGTTCAGGTATTCCCGACCTGTAGCGCAGCAGATTTCTGTTGGAAGGCATCCTAAGCATCGTGATAAAAGAAATCCGAACAATAGACATTCATGCTGCATCTAAGGACATTATGGCATTTGTATATACTGCAAGTACATGTATCGACATTGCCGTGATTGCTAACCCCGACTCACCATGAACAGGAACTTTCCCTCTGCCTCCATGAAATGTACTTCGTGAAATGTACTGTAATACATATGATGTACTACGATGATAATCATCCCAGCAAAGCCATAGTACACCTTCCGTTTCGACCGCCATGTCGGCCACTAGTCCGGATAGCTCAATGTGCACCTGACCTTGACACTAATCGCACAAACAGCCACAATTTTGCAAGCAAGAAGACATGGCTACCTCGGCATTTCATGAAATGTACTTCGTGAAATGCATTTCGTGAAATGTACTAAGGAACGTGATTGGCCGGCGTTCGCTCGCCAAATCTCGCAAAATGTACTAAGGCACGTGATTGGTCCCGCAAAATGTACTAAGGAACGTGATTGGCCGGCGAAGATTCTGTTTGCTGCAATTAAAATTCCCTACAGAATCTTCGCCGGCCAATCACGTTCCTTAGTACATTTTGCGGGACCAATCACGTGCCTTAGTACATTTTGCGAGATTTGGCGAGCGAACGCCGGCCAATCACGTTCCTTAGTACATTTCACGAAATGCATTTCACGAAGTACATTTCATGAAATGCCGAGGTAGCCATGTCTTCTTGCTTGCAAAATTGTGGCTGTTTGTGCGATTAGTGTCAAGGTCAGGTGCACATTGAGCTATCCGGACTAGTGGCCGACATGGCGGTCGAAACGGAAGGTGTGCTATGGCTTTGCTGGGACATAATCGTGGCTATCTGCTTCCTGGCTTTCGCTATCATGGTGATGGGACACCATGGGAAGCGCAAGTTCGCAGCCATAGTGCTAAGCGGCAGCACCCATGCCGGCAGCCTAGTGACCGACGAGACGTTCGACTGTAAGTGCGGCCACGAGTGCATGAAGCCCATTAGAATATCACATCTCCAGGCATTGCGAAGCGCCTGGTTTTCGCCCGGGCGGAAGCAAGAGGACAGGAAGGCGGCGATAAAGCAGCAGCTGCACCAGGGGGGGTACGACGCCATAACCACGATGTCGTCATCTACTCGTCACAAGTTCGTTCATGGCGCTGGTTTTCGGTTCGTTCTCGACGGGGGAGTCAAGGATATGAACATAGGGTTTGTGACCCCTTTTCACTTTCGCGTTTCACTTTCGAGGCGGCCTTCAGGCACTGCCTGAAAATTAGCAACCACGTTTGGAACTCTTCGGACCACCTGTGAAACTAATCACATTTGATGATGTGCTGGCGGGCCTGGGCATCGCATTTGAGCATTACTTCGAGCAGGGCTCAACAAGCTCGATTCGCCAACTCAACCCGAAGAAGCCCTAAGCTGCGGTAAGACATATATTTGTGTGGATGGCTCTTGATATCATGCTGAATTTCTAGTCTTCTCTAGGTGGACAGTTCATGTGCAGCCATACAGGTCATCCATGTGTGTTTTAACCATGTTGCATGTGCCACAGATATTATGAGCAGTATTTACTAAGTGTGCTGGAGTCGTTGTTGCATGCTTGTTGTATTTCACAGTTCACGCCTGCATGAACGCATCGTTGATACTAATGATTATTCATATTGCATGACTGTTCTATTGGGGACGCCGCGCTTGATGTCACAACGTGGCCGAAAGGGTGCATCCACCGCTGACGGCCGGTGGGTGAAATCGATGGACGCATTTCCGAAGAAGCCAGCCGCGGGCCACACCCATGGCGCGGGCGGGGGCGCGGGCGGGGGCGGGGGCGGGGGAGAAGGCGCGGGTGCGGGCGCGGGCGCCACCCAAGACGCGGGCGCGGGCGCGGGCCCGGGCGGGGGCGGGGGCGGGGGCGCAGGCGCCGGCGCGGGTGCGGGCGCGGGCGCCACCCAAGGCGCGCGCGCGGGCGCGGGCGGGGTGGGGGCGCAGGCGCCGGCGCGGGTGCGGGCGCGGGCGCCACCGCCGACTTGGATGATGAGCCAGCAACCGAAGCCGAGAGGGAGAGGCACCGCTCTTCGAAGGTGTTCGATCTCGAAGTGTTTTGGGGCCCGGATATGACCGTGTATGTCCGCTGGCGCCTAGCCGCATCGGAGACGTTGGTAAATGCACCGGTGAACAAGTGGCAGCCCACAGGGCCTAATGGCGAGGCTTGTGACGGGGTCACGCCCATTGGGTACACCCCGCAGGGAGATCCTGTCTATGGGTGCCTCCTCATAGAGCGTGGCAAGGCCCCCAAAGGAAGTCCTGGTCTAGTGCCGCTTTTTGAATGGGACGAGGGCGGTGCCAGGAGATGTACCTGCGCTAGCCTTCACAGCCTTTTTCCTGACATCGTCGCCGCTGAGAAGCAGCAGTTGCTGGACGGATGGATTGAGCAGGTGCCAAAGTCCGTGGAGGATGTGCGTGCCAACAACGAGAATCTGTTCGACATCATGGAGCAAAAGCTCAAAGAGAAGCGTGAACTGCAAGCGAACAAGGCGGTACCCTTACCGCTGCGATCTGCAGGCGACCAGTCGGTTGCGCGGGCAACACGAGCACTGAGGCTGCCCATAAAACAAGTCATCTCACACGTCGCTTGCCCTGCCCGCGAGATTCAAGCGCAGATCAACCGCGCATGTGCGCCCGCTGCGCGAGGGAGCACATCAACGGCAACGCCCGCTTTGCGCACACTGATTTCCGGCAGGCACACCTTCAAGGTGAATGGAAGCCTCATACGACGCAGCGACCTACTCGTTGTTAAGCGGCCAGCCGTCACCTGCGGGCAGGGAATGCCGTGGGCACCACACATGCTGGTGAAGGTCCTTGATCTGGAAGGCGATCGCACGGAGCGTGACAGCATTGTCGCCTCTCCTTACTACGCACCGTCGTGGACGGGCCAGTTTTCTAGAGTGACATTAGGTGGCGGCAGCGCAGGGATGACGGTCCCCATTTCTGATGTACACCTGCAGCACTGGACAGTGGGCGGTACGGCAGAGGTGCACCAGCCTGAGCTGATCAGTACCGGCAAACTGTCAGCTGCCACGGTGGCGGCGTTGAAAGAGCACCCGCAGATTGACTTTGAGCATTACAAGACTGCCACCGCCGCCAGGGCAGCAGCAAAGGATGACTGCAATGCCTACTTTGCCGAGCATGGAGCACGTGCGCTTATCGGGATGCGCCTGTGTGCCCTGTTTCCGGGGATAGCGAGGAAGAGGGAGCGCTTCCATGGCTGGGTCACTAAGGTTCAGGAAAGGGGAGGTCACCTGCTCATCAAGGCGATGTGGGCTGATGGGCAGTGTGAGGACTATCATGCCCTGGCGGAGGTGACGCAGTTCGTGTGCGGCTGCCCACACCCAGTCGAGGCATTTGGCCGCGCTCGCTTCTTTCCACAGGAGCTAGGCTGGCACCGTGAACGCAGGTGATGGCACCCACATAGACGATGCCGTCCCTGCTGTGCACAGTGACAGTGAAGGCGGGGAGGAGGAGGAAGAGGGAGAGAAAGAGGGGGAGAAAGAGGGGGAGGAGGAGGGGGAGGGGGAGGAGGAGGGGGAGGGAGAGGGGAGGGAGAATGGGAGGGGGAGGGGGAGGAGGAAGAGGGAGAGGGAGAGGGAGAGGAGGATGCGGAATGGGAGCCGGGGATGACTGGTAGATGAGACGGTGCCATCTACCGGCGCATGGAATGAAGTGGTACACAAGTTTACTCATGGTTATCGGCAAGTAGAGCATGCACGCCTGGCCTAGCTGAATTTAAATCAATGAGTTGAGTTTGGAGAGGCTGCATTTTGCTTGGATGAAGAATGTGTTAGCATGGCCAAACTTTTATGGCTTGTAGCCAAATCCTCTTGGGGTATGTGCACAGTGTACTAGCGGTGTTGTGCAATTGCGAGGATTCCTGTCTTGTAGCGATGTGGCCTCTCACCCTGCAGCCTGGTAGATGTGTTGGCATGCAGCCACCCATCATTGGTCATCCGATCTGGTGTGATTTGCATTTGCACACCTTGTATTAAGGCCATGATATGATGATGTCTTGTTATTTTTAATGTGTATATGCGAAAAGAGGCATAATATGCTTGTATATAGTGCTAGCAAATGTCACTACCTTTACCTATGCCTGACCTTACAAGTTGAGGATGGTCTAATGTAGTGGCAAACAGGTTATTTACAACAATTCACAGTTTTCTGACATAGTTTGAGGCAACTATACTTACCAAAATGCTTGAAAAAGGCAAAAATTGCACCATTTATGCTAGCAAACGTCACTATTTTGAGATCAAACTGGGCCCAAACTTGGCCCATGGTCTAATCTAGTGGTGTTTAGGTTGCTTCCAACATTTCATAGCTTTCTGACATAGTTTGATATTTTTAGTAGCTTACACTGAGCAAAATGCTTGAAAATGGCAAAAAATGCACCATTTATGCTAGCAAACGTCACTATTTTGACATCAGACTGAGCCCAAACTTGGCCCATGGTCTAATCTAGTGGTGTTTAGGTTGCTTCCAATATTTCATAGCTTTATGACGTAGTTTGATATTGTTTAGTAGCTTACACTGAGCAAAATGCTTGAAAATGGCAAAAAATGCAGTATTTATGCTAGCAAACGTCACTATTTTGAGTTCAGATTGACCCCAAACTTTGTGCATGGTCTATTCTAGTGGTAATTAGGTTGCTTGCAAATATCCATGATGGTTTGACGTGATTTAGTACTGTTTCCTATTTATTACTATTTAATTTAACAAAAAATGACAAAAATGTACCTTTATTGCTAGCAAATGTCACCAAGATGACGTCCGATCGATACCAAACTTTGTACGAGGTCTATTTTGGTTGCAAACATCATGCATGACAATTTTCAGCATAAAAAGACAAACTTCGGTACGAAGTACATTTTGCGTGCTGGAGTACATTCTTAATGGCTGGTAGGGAGTCCAGCCTGTACATAAAGGAGTTAATGCTGGAGCTGGCTTCAGTTACCCCTTGGACCTTGCAGATGGAGACGTTATTGCTAACAGACAGCATGGGTATGGTCCAGTTTGTTCACAAGCAGCTGGCCAGAAGCCGGGACCTGGATTATTTGTTGCTGAAGGAGTTGGCCAGTCTGGTTGACTTGAAGCATATCCCTGGCGAGGAGAACCCTGCTGATGCATTGACAAAGCTGCCACACAAGGCCCCAGCCCAGTACAATGTACTGAGGAAGCTCATGAATGCTGACTGTCAAGTCGGTCTATCTGTCTAAAAGCTGAGAGCTGGGTGCTTAAGTCTCTGGATATCAGGCTGGGAGCTTGATTGTACATAATCCTGAGCACACCTTGAGGGGTGAGACATGTCTCTGGTGTGGGAATGTCTGACATTGTCTCTGATGGAGAGATGTCTATCTGGGGTTTTCATCTCAGTCTGAGGTTTCCCCAGATCTGTGGTTTGTGGGCGGGGTTCGATTCCCTGGTGCCGTCTTAAGGCGGAGTTTCACGGACTGGCTGACCCATCCACCATGCTGGTGAGGTGGCGACAGGTCCCCTGATTTTCCACGGTTGGAACGAGTATGGGAGCTTGTGTTTTGCATGTGCTTCGCGTAGATGTTGTGTCTGGTTCGATAAGGGGCAGCAGACCGGCGCCGACTCCCGTCTGGGGGTCAGCAATGTTTTCTGATGAGCTGTTGTGGGTGATCTGTGGGGTTTCGCCTAAGGTCCTGAAGGTTGTACATACTTCTCAAGTTCTTAGCTGAACACCTATGGGCTGCCACAGTTGGCCAACCTCTTGTACATGGGTAACACAACGAGCCTCCCGTGAAGGGATAGGGACTCATTGTAATTTGTTTGTGCTCCTGAACCAGTATGGGTGCTATGTACATATAATAAGGAATCCAAGCTGACTGTCATGCCCAGTGGGTGGTGACTTGTAGTCGGGGAGGATGTCCAGGAATCCAAGCTGGCTGTCATGCCCAGTGGGTTGTGACTTGTAGTCGGGGAGGATGTCCAGTACCCATTGTGTGTGTTTGTATGTAGACTTGTGTGAGCTGCTACAGCTCAAGAAAAGAAAGGATTGGAGTTAACGCCAAGCGCATTGGCGTGATCCTGATTCGGCATATCTCTGCGATTCCAGCGGCACCGGAACGAGTTCATTCCGACAAGTATCAAGAAAGTTATGGCGTTCCGACTTCCCGGTCGCGCGCGAGCGCGAGCCGGCTGTTCTTCTAAGTCGGACGTGAATATTTGCCGACGACATATGGGGTCGACAGTAATTCCTGGGCTGACAGGAATTAGGTGCTGAACCTACGACGGTATTGGGTTAATACGTCGTACGCAGGAAATAGGAACCTTAACCTGTGGTCTGGTGGTACCGCAGGCCTAGTCCTGGACTTCTAGGTGCAGATGCAATAATCACTGTGGTGACTGTACTCTGTGGTCACTGTGCCTGTATGGCAGACCTACTGTATAGGAACTGGGCGCTGTACAGGTAGTGAATACTGTACCGGGAGTGTTATTACTGAGCATACCTCTTAGGTTGCTCAGGACTAGCAAGCACAGTGCACAAGTATATAAACAATAGGCCAGTGCCATTTGGGCAGATCTCTTGCGAGCCCGCCTCACGTGTTGTGCCTTGACTTGGCAAGCGCGTGTACAAGCCTCAAGTGTGTGAGCGCTGTAACATTATCCAATTTTAACAAAGCTCCGTTTCCAACCATATCCACACATTGCTGCATTGCAACCATATCCTTCACATTGCGTTTGCTAGGAACGTTAACTGTACCTGCCGACGCAGATTGCGGTGTAGATCTCACGCCACCCTACGAACTGTTCATGCGATCGGTGGAGCTTGGCTCTAAGCTTCTCCCCGAGCAACCCCGCGCCCGACCAGCCCCGCTCTATACCTGCGCGACGCCCGGGTGGTTGCCGCCCCGCCCGGCTGGCGCTAGCGCTGGCCCGCCGCCGCGGGGAGGACCTGTACCCGTACCAGGAACGGCTTACTCAAGCATATACTGCCGCACATGCGGAGGAGGTGGAGACACTTGCCGCCGAAATCAATCGCCACACGGCCGCCAACCAGCACAAGGCGGCCTGGCGCTCTCTCGACCGTCTCACCGGACGCCGGGAAACGCAACGGGCTGACCTCCCAGGCACCCCCAGTGAACGCCTTAATTAATTAATTAATTAAAATCATAGCTCCGTTGGGAGCATATGTAACACATAGCCCTGAGAAAGGGGCATCTATGGGTTTGTAATACAATCAGGGCTACAACCTGCAGGTGGAGGATGTACAACTGTCACCTGCTCTGGGTGCACAAGGTGCACCTGCACCGCCATGATGGTTCATGCCTCCTTAACACGTCGTACGTCAAAACTCAGTCCTAAAAATAGGACTGAGTATGCCAACTTTGAGATCATGTAGCGGTAAGGGTAGGGGGGTACCCCATATGTTTGATATGCATCAGAGCACTCAATATCATGCTAATGCTTGGGCATATGCCTAAAAAATCATATGTTGACCAAATCATGTAAAATTTTACAAGGGTCCCATGCTCGCGATTTGGCAATTTTCTGTGGAAGGACGAGTTGGGAAAATTCAATAAAATCCATATGCATGTTGAAAAAATATAGGCGTGTAAACAATATAGTTCTTGAAACATGGCAAAAAACTGGGCTCAATTTGGCCACAGCCTCTACCTGAAACTCACCAAAAACCACCAGCCCTAAGAATGGGTTTCGAGGTTGCTAGCAATGTGCAAGCATGTAGGTGCGGTCATACTACACACCACCGTGGCAACCAACCATGCCAATCAACTCATTTCCCTTCTAGCATAACAGGAAAACATACTTGCATCATCATATTGCAGTTATATTATACCTTAGTATATGTGTGAGAGCCTATGCACGCACGTAGGGAATGGGCATTGATACCTACCTACAAAAAAGGGTTTTATTATGAGCCTTAACACGTCGTACGTCAAAACTCAGTCCTAAAAATAGGACTGAGTATGCCAACTTTGAGATCATGTAGCGGTATTAAGGGTAGGGGGGTACCCCATATGTTTGATATGCATCAGAGCACTCAATATCATGCTAATGCTTGGGCATATGCCTAAAAAATCATATGTTGACCAAATCATGTAAAATTTTACAAGGGTGTCAACCCATGCTCGCGATTTGGCAATTTTCTGTGGAAGGACGAGTTGGGAAAATTCAATAAAATCCATATGCATGTTGAAAAAATATAGGCGTGTAAACAATATAGTTCTTGAAACATGGCAAAAAACTGGGCTCAATTTGGCCACAGCCTCTACCTGAAACTCACCAAAAACCACCAGCCCTAAGAATGGGTTTCGAGGTTGCTAGCAATGTGCAAGCATGTAAGTGCGGTCATACTACACACCACCGTGGCAACCAACCATGCCAATCAACTCATTTCCCTTCTAGCATAACAGGAAAACATACTTGCATCATCATATTGCAGTTATATTATACCTTAGTATATGTGTGAGAGCCTATGCACGCACGTAGGGAATGGGCATTGATACCTACCTACAAAGGGTTTTATTATGAGCCTTAACCACCAATATAATGGGTAGGTTAACCCTTCAACTGTCAAAACTCGAACCACGAGAACGGACTGAGTTTGGGTATCTTTGTGCGCCTGAGAGTAACTAGCCAAATAACATTTTCTGGCCCACCCTTGGAACCAAGGATGCTTTTATATCAAATAATGTTTGGGAAATTTGGTTGGTCACATATCCATGCCCTACACCTGCTAAAAATAGCACCCCCCTCAGGGGGGTACAGTGCACATGGGGTTGGAGACATATATAATGCATTATCGACCATTTACACAAATCAGTTGGCCCTGGCCTTTTAAAGGCAGGTTATTATAATCATAGACATGCCATCAATGCATTCACAACGTGAAATGTCACAAAACTGTGGACGCTAGCTACAAAATGGCCAAAGCCAGCTGGCACCGTTATAACGGTGCCAGCTGGCAGGGGTATAAATGGTAGCATAACAACACAAAACTTTATTCCAATTGGCATGAAACAACAAGGGATGCCCAATAGGGCATCATGCACCATACCCAGGTGATAAAACAAGAGACCATGCCATATAACACATGCCAACATGCCGCAAGGGGCCAAAATGGCACTAGCGCGCGTGCGGTATACATAGCGCAAGACTAGCCAAGGGTGTAGCTAACTATCAATTGGGCTACCTGGCTATGTGCCAAACTACGGATTGCGCCTCTGGGTGCGCAGATCCTGCCTCCTACAAGGCCCTGTCAGCTGGGTGCCAGCTGCCAACGTGCGGGTCGTGCGGCCATTGGCCTCAGCCCATGCGCGGCCAGCCGGGCTGCGGGCTGACAAGGGCTGCATGGCACGCTGGCGGCGGGCGTCGTCGTCGTCGAGGCCAGCCACTGGCCCAGCGTGGAAGCTGAGATAAGCCAGCATATAAGACACAAGACCATGCTAAAAAATAGGTGAAAGGCTCATTAATCAAGGCCTCAAGCGCGCGTCAAAGGGGTGGCAAGGAGCTACATCACTAACCCACCCGATGAATGACAAAACACCTCCACGTTCTTTGCAACAATAAAGAAAACAAAATGAACAAGTTGGTAATGCTTCCATGCAAACAGGTATTGGGTATCTCCATGTTTGTCACATGCAATGGATGCAAAATCAGAAGGTGGGCGTTGGCCAGCAAAACAAGAAGCCATGCCTAAAACTGGTCAGAAAAGAACTTGTCTCGGGCTGTTTGAGCCAGGAAAAGCATTGGGTAATCACCTTTACCATATTACTAACCAATACCAACCGTTATCACGCTATTTCCGTTGCAGCCTCAGCTAACAGCGACCAAACATGGTCCAAAATCTGCTTGACCTGATGGTATTCCACAACTATGACAAGCCGATGCGTAGAGGGAGCAAAACAACAAAATGACAATCACAAGCCCTCGATTATAACCCTGATATTAGTTATAAACGATAATACAACCATATACGGTTAACGGAACACGCTAGGAGGCTAGAACGTACCAGGTCGGAACAGCAGATTACCTTTCCTGCGGGAGCCAGCACGCCCGATTCATGGACGTAGCCTCGAGCCTTTCCTGGCTGCCAATTCTAGCAAATCTGGTTGGTAACAACGTCAAAGGTTTATCCATGCGCAAATACCTCGAAAATTTCCGCCTAGCAACATGCAGCACTCGCACTGTCACCGCCTGGCCGCTGACATGATTTGCTGCGCCGACCAGCACCCCGATGACCCATCTACGCATCTTCAAACGTTCCATGGCTGGGGATAAAACGTTTTTAGGACTTGAAAATCATGCCTACAAAATTTGAGTCCATTATGTCAAGCCATTCTCTCGTACCAGTCAGTTGCGTGCACCGCCATAGCCGTGCGCGTCAATATTTTTCATGCACGTCGGTCCCGTTGGACCATGGTACCCCCCTAACTTTGCTCAAGCATATCTCCCTGGCCAGGTGTCCAAAATACGGTCTGAATAGCGCCAGGCATAGCTTACGTCTAGATCTTTCGATCCCCCCAGGTTTGACCGTTAAATTATTATTGGCGCGGCGCCTGGTTCTGCCACAAACTCAGTCCGTTAGAGTGGCGCGAGTTCAACTGGCGCCACGAAAACGGACTCAGTACAGTTTAAGGGTTAAGCATATTTCAATTGTTTTTAACAAGAATAGAGATGGCTAACACTGTTTTGCCTTGCCATGGCATGGCCAACATACTTGCTGGCACATTATGACAGTGGTTTATCACCAAGATTCTTCACTCACCCGTATAAGCTTGAAAGCACGCTGGATGCAGCCCATGGCCATACAATCACGCAGTATGAACGTAGCAAAAGAATAACTAACATCTATGAAGGTATTTAAACCCATACAGCGCCTAAAAAACTGCAAAAGCACACTAGGGTAAGGCAAATGCCTGGTAACATCATAAAAAATGGGGGGTTTAGAGAGGGGCAGGCAACGGTCAAGAAAGCGCATCAAGATTCGAAACTGACAGCGCCTTGCAAGCTCAAACTCATGTAAGAACATAACAAAACGATGAGGTGACGATATTTCAGCTTTACCGTGCACGGATGGCGTTATCTTGGCCCAGGCGGTGCCCGCAAAAGTGACACTTGCGGCACACAAACCATGACATGACAGAGTGGTCGAAATCATCAAATCTTTACTGCCACTGACTTAATTCTACACACATGCATGATAATAAGTAGAAAGAAGCATATAAACCCTTCGAACTGCACCGTAAAGTAAATTTAGTCATCAATTCCGTCAACCTGCCTGGTCGCAGTTTTTTCCAGCAAGAGCAGTGCCGACACCTGGTAAATCGCATCCCCGGGAGCTAAAAATTGGTTTGTGTCATCTTTAGGACATATTAAATCTATTTCCTGGGTTTTACCAGCTAAATCGTCCGCAAACGTAAACTGCATGCATGGGCGCAAGCCGCCATGGCTAGGTCGTGCATTTCCGGAACTCACGTTTCACGTGAAAAAGTACCCTTACCACCTGTACTTTGACCGTACATTTAGCCGCCCAAACAAAATCCAAAAAAATCGCAAAAATATGTCTAAGAAAGGTCATTTCACGTAGTATTTGAATAAATTTTGAGGGAATTTTTTTGACAAACATTCCGACTTGGGCGAATTTTCTACGAAACCCAAAAACTCAGTCCTAAGAATAGGACCGACTGAGTTGAACTCAGTCCTAAGAATAGGTGCAGTGACGAACGACGTGTTAACCACCAATATAATGGGTAGGTTAAGCATATTTCAATTGTTTTTAACAAGAATAGAGATGGCTAACACTGTTTTGCCTTGCCATGGCATGGCCAACATACTTGCTGGCACATGATGACAGTGGTTTATCACCAAGATTCTTCACTCACCCGCGGTATAGGCTTGAAAGCACGCTGGATCAATGCAGCCCATGGCCATACAATCACGCAGTATGAACGTAGCAAAAGAATAACTAACATCTATGAAGGTAATTAAACCCATACAGCGCCTAAAAAACTGCAAAAGTACACTAGGGTAAGGCAAATGCCTGGTAACATCATAAAAAATGGGGGGTTCAGTTTAGAGAGGGGCAGGCAACGGTCAAGAAAGCGCATCAAGATTCGAAACTGACAGCGCCTTGCAAGCTCAAACTCATGTAAGAACATAACAAAACGATGAGGTGACGATATTTCAGCTTTACCGTGCACGGATGGCGTTATCTTGGCCCAGGCGGTGCCCGCAAAAGTGACACTTGCGGCACACAAACCATGACATGACAGAGTGGTCGAAATAATCAAATCTTTACTGCCACTGACTTAATTCTACACACATGCATGATAATAAGTAGAAAGAAGCATATAAACCCTTCGAACTGCACCGTAAAGTAAATTTAGTCATCAATTCCGTCAACCTGCCTGGTCGCAGTTTTTTCCAGCAAGAGCAGTGCCGACACCTGGTAAATCGCATCCCCGGGAGCTAAAAATTGGTTTGTGTCATCTTTAGGACATATAAAATCTATTTCCTGGGTTTCAGTTACCAGCTAAATCGTCCGCAAACGTAAACTGCATGCATGGGCGCAAGCCGCCATGGCTAGGTCGTGCATTTCCGGAACTCACGTTTCACGTGAAAAAGTACCCTTACCACCTGTACTTTGACCGTACATTTAGCCGCCCAAACAAAATCCAAAAAAATCGCAAAAATATGTCTAAGAAAGGTCATTTCACGTAGTATTTGAATAAATTTTGAGGGAATTTTTTTGACAAACATTCCGACTTGGGCGAATTTTCTACGAGAGTAATGTTAAACATCAGATTCTGATTTCATCAGACGATGACAAAGGCTGGCATGACAAAGGCTGGCATGACAAAGGCTGGGCGCGGCGCTCGGGCGTAACAGCGTTAAGGCAGGCCAGGCGCAGGCACGTAAAAACACGGGCGACGGGCCATGGGCCACGGGCCACGCGTCGGCCGTCGGCCCAGCCATTCCTGCATTTTAGGAACGTTGCCGGGCACAAAATTCAAATTCTGATGCGGCATGGCCGCGGCAGCTACCTGGCCCGGGCTGGCCGACGTTGGCATGGACGACTGTCAAGAAAGAGTTCATCTCGCTTGGGTAAGCTGCGGTTGTTTCGTCTGGGCGCTCTTCCCATTTTATTGCTAACGGGTCGATTTGCTTACCCAACGTTTTCCATCCAGGGCAGAAATGCCAGCGACTTTTCAGCCGGCCACTTCCATTTACCCACTTCGAGTCGTAACGTCATAAACGTTACCCTCTGTATTCCGGCCTGTCTCCTTCTATTTCGCAGGAACCCTTCGCTTCTGGTTGGCGTTCCTGCACTGCAGGCAGGCTGCAGTCTCTACCGCTGCATTTTTTTGTAAGTACTTCGGTTGGGAAGTTCGTCTAGCGTTTTTCCATCGACTGTCCTGCTTCCAAGCCAGGCCGCGTCTCTACACTGTGTTTCCGTCAGCAACGGGATGGAGGTCCGTTTTTTCATGATCGGCAACCGTTTTGGTCGCGTCATTTTCAGCAACACGCAACTGCCTCTGCCTTACACGCTGCGCTTTGTCGTCCTTCCGTCGGTTCGGGAAAGCTTCTTACGTCTTTCAATTACATCATTACCGTCCAGGTAGTTTCTTACCATTTGCTTTCCGTCGGCAACGGGTCGGGAGCATATACAGTGGGTCATTACCCGCAATGCAGCTTCCCCCCTGTTTTCCCCACAGGCTCTCCCTGTATTTCCTTGGGGAACATCTTTGGATTAGCTCCCGTGCATCAAACGTGCATCAAGAACACATTTTTAAGGGAGACTTTGGCTGTTCGTGGGATGGGAAGCCCTACTGTGCCCATGTTTTCCACTGTTTGATCTTGGCTGCATACCCCTGGCACGTGTCACCCACCTGACTTTTGCTAGTAGTTGCTGGATTTTTTCTTCTAGCAGGTGCTGCGTGCTGGTGATTGTCATTACGGTCGCCATTGCTTGCCAGTAATTGATAGTTGCTTGATATGGTCAGCATCACGGCCAAGCCTACGCTCAGATCCTGCTTGGAATTTGTGGCGGGCGTTTTCTGTATTGGATGAACGCCAGTTTCTGTTACGGTGTGATTGTGTATAGGAACAAGCTTGAAGCAACAGCACACGATGCATATTCATACTCATATACATGCGCTTAATGTGAACGGTGTAGCCTAGGGCGAAGGGCGTTGGTTTACACGACGACGTATTCAAAGTATAACTTCTGTAAACAAGTATCCATCTGCGTGGGTTAATTCATTTTGGCAGCCATGCATGTGCACAAGAGTACCAATTAATTATTCCTACACTAGGGGTCGATGTATTTAGCATTCACTTTGGCATTTACTGCGGCAATGCCATTACTCCGTGGCTCCCCAATGGGACATGTTCTGTGTCTTGTTGTGTTGACAGCGTGTAATAAGTGTTGCAACGTACTAGGCAAGGGTTTAGGGTCCAAACTGTGAGGGGCAGCACATTGAAACCAAGAATCATTTAGCACTCACAGTTAGGTGTCGCCATGATTCAGAGAACTTGTTGTGGCCTGACCACTTGAGGCAGTGAGACAAGGTTGGATGCCCTCCCAATCAGTTTCTAGGGGTTGAAGGTTGTTTTATTGCCACCCATGTGACGCAATATACGTGCGCTTGATGAGTGAATGGATGGATGGATGGATGGATGGATGGATGGATGGATGGATGGATGGATGGATGGATGGATGGATGGATGGATGGATGGATGGATGGATGGATGGATGGATGGATGGATGGATGGATGGATGGATGGATGGATGGATGGATGGATGGATGGATGGATGGATGGATGGATGGATGGATGGATGGATGGATGGATGGATGGATGGATGGATGGATGGATGGATGGATGGATGGATGGATGGATGGATGGATGGATGGATGGATGGATGGATGGATGGATGGATGGATGGATGGATGGATGGATGGATGGATGGATGGATGGATGCATGGATGCATGGATGCATGGATGCATGGATGCATGGATGCATGGATGCATGGATGCATGGATGCATGGATGCATGGATGCATGGATGCATGGATGCATGGATGCATGGATGCATGGATGCATGGATGCATGGATGCATGGATGCATGGATGCATGGATGCATGGATGCATGGATGCATGGATGCATGGATGCATGGATGCATGGATGCATGGATGCATGGATGCATGGATGCATGGATGCATGGATGCATGGATGCATGGATGCATGGATGCATGGATGCATGGATGCATGGATGCATGGATGCATGGATGCATGGATGCATGGATGCATGGATGCATGGATGCATGGATGCATGGATGCATGGATGCATGGATGCATGGATGCATGGATGCATGGATGCATGGATGCATGGATGCATGGATGCATGGATGCATGGATGCATGGATGCATGGATGCATGGATGCATGGATGCATGGATGCATGGATGCATGGATGCATGGATGCATGGATGCATGGATGCATGGATGCATGGATGCATGGATGCATGGATGCATGGATGCATGGATGCATGGATGCATGGATGCATGGATGCATGGATGCATGGATGCATGGATGCATGGATGCATGGATGCATGGATGCATGGATGCATGGATGCATGGATGCATGGATGCATGGATGCATGGATGCATGGATGCATGGATGCATGGATGCATGGATGCATGGATGCATGGATGGATGGATGGATGGATGCATGGATGGATGGATGCATGGAGGCATGGAGGCATGGAGGCACGGAGGCATGGAGGCATGGAGGCATGGAGGCATGGAGGCATGGAGGCATGGAGGCATGGAGGCATGGAGGCATGGAGGCATGGAGGCATGGAGGCATGGAGGCATGGAGGCATGGATGGATACTTTACGACTGCAACATACTCCTCCCAGAACACGTTCACATAGTTGATCGCTAGCGACAACCACTCATCACGATCATTTCTAGCTTTTCTCATTCTGTCATTTTTTGTTGGATGTAATATCAATATTGTGTGATACCTCACTTATCAAGGAGACAACCAGCGCAGGCCAGAAATCGGGAGAATCCGGACACCTCACTTATGTTATGATTTGGCCATTATGGATTCAAGAAACACCTGCCATGATCCTCCATTGGGCGACACTCACGCCATGGTGAACACCATTTTTTTTTTTTTTTTGCTTGATGACATTTGTTGAGATCACCTAGTAAGACAGTTGATGTTGTGGGCGGGGGTGGGCAAGGATCTGGCACTCAGACATGTCTTTGGCCGGTGGGGTTACATGTGTGGCAAGAGGCAGATGCCTGTTTGGGCAAACCAATGTTGGTGCAGTAAATGGTAATTTTATTGACTGGTTATGTTGGTTTGCATAGACTACTCAAGTTTTGTTCCTTGTTGTGCGAGATCTCCCTTCCATTCATTCCATATCGACTTGCCATGCCTCCAGGTTGTCGAGGCCGGCAATGCATCTAGTGTAGGATTGTATAGGTTACAAGAAGACTTTTTCATGCAATGGTTAATGGATTTATGTCTATTCATTAATTAATGAATGTATGTATTTATGGGAGCATTAAATAATTGAATCATGAATTTACACGCAATTGTGTCACGTGAGCATGTGTCCAAACAATGATTAATCATTTACCATCTGCCATAAGTCTGAATTTATTAATCAATTAATTAACAACATATCTCCGTCACGTGTCTATTAATTAATTAATTAATCTCCGTTGGGAGCTTAAGTAACACATAGCCCTGAGAGGGCATAATTAATTAGACTCGTGCTCCCGTTGGGGAGTCACGGAGCATTAACCCCGATGGATGGATGGATGGGTGCACATATTCCTACCGGTCTAATCTATCTACATTGGCTACATACTACATCTATCTAACAACATTCTAACTATCACATCTATCTAGGCAGCAGCACGCTGCCCTAGGGGAGCTATCTAGCGTGCCTCCCGTGGGATTGCACACGTGGGCGCTTCCCCACTGGGGGGGGCTCGTTGTCCTCTATGACCTGGGCCCACTTGGCCTTGTCCATCATCTTCTTCCAAATCACGGAGAGGCCTAGGCCCCCCATGTCCTCGACGAGCTGTTCTTTGAAGGTGCGGGCCTTGCGGCGTCTAACATCACTGGGCCCAGCCCACGTCAGGAGGTGCCGGCCAGGCTGGGCTGGTCGCAGTCCTGCGGGGGGGCCACGTGAGGTGTCTACCTGGTTGGTGCGAGCTAGGTGCCCTACTAGCTGCAGGCGGCGTTGCTTAATTGTGCTGGTGATATAGGGCATGCCCTGGTACAGGTCCTCATTGCGGACATGAGCAGCATATCCTACTCTAAAAATGGAACGCAGCATGCTGGTGACCGCGCCGTCCAGCTTGCGGGCCAGGTCGGCGGTGAGGGTCCACGTCTCGGCGCCATACGTGAGAACAGGAAGGACGAGGACCTTGAACAGGTCCTGTTTCTCGATCTTGCCCAGGGGCTTGCGCCATAGGGCCCGGTACTGGCGTAAAGCCGTGCCAGGCGAGGGAGATGCGGTGGTCCACATCCACCTCGCAGCTAGGGAGCAGGCTGCCCAGCAGCTTAACGCGGTCCCGATACAGGACTCGAGAGCCATCTAGGAGATAGAGGGGCGGCGCTGAGGTGGTGAGCCCAACCGCCAGGGCCTCTGTCTTCTTGCTGACCTCAAGCCCCACTGCACGGGCCTCGAGAGCCAGGCAGTCAAGCCATGTCTGCACGTGCTCAGTGTCCTCAAAGAGGGTGGTGTCGTCTGCGTAAATGATGTCTGCTAGCCGAATCTCCGTGTCCGCACCGCCATGCCAGAATTTGTTAGCAACCTGCACTCCTGGTTCCCTGCCCACGATGCGGGCAAATCGCTTGCGCGCCTGAATCATTACGTATTCCACAACAATAATGAACAGGTAGGGCGACAGCACGCAGCCCTGCCACACACCCTTCTGTAAAGGGCATGGGGGCGTGGTCCCGTAAGAAGTGCGCACCGAAGTGGTGGACCCTTCATACAGGTTGCGGATGACAGCAATCAGGGGGCGGGGGATCCGGAACAACTCGAGGATGTCCCAAAGCGCAGGCCAGAAAACCGAATCGAAGGCTTTGATGAAGTCCACCAGCACAAGGTGCAAAGGGGACTCACCAGGCTGAAGGCGTTGCAGTTCCTCCACCAGTCGGCGAGTAGCGAAGAGCGCCTGTACTGTGTTGCGACCTGAACGGAAGCCGTGCTGAGTCTCGCTGAGGTGACCGTCCAGGGCCGTGCGCAGGCGGTTCAGGATGAGCCGCATAAGAAGCTTGAGGGGGGCACTTTGAATGCACACCCCTCTGTAGTTGCCGGGGTCGGCAGGCGACCCCTTGTTCTTGTACAGCATCGTGCGAAAACTGTGTTGCCAGGCCGCTGGAGGTGGTTGCGACGACAGCAGAAGGCGGTTGCAGATGTCCCGGAAGAGCAGCATAACACCTGTGTCCTCGAATTCGGCTGCAAGTTTTACAACTGCGGCCGGAATCTCGTCAGAGCCGGTGGCGGCGTCATAACGCAGGCGCTGGACCGCCTCCGTGACCTCGCGAGAGGTGAAAGGAGGCATGTCAGACGGGTCGCCAAGTGGGCCGACCAGCGGGGGGACTAGGTAGTCCGCCGCTGACCTAGGCGGGGCCGGGGGCCCTGCGGGGCCGGCCAGGGCGGCCGGGCGGGCGGCGGCGGCTGGGAGCAGGGGTGGGGGCGGCGCAGCTGTCCCCACGACCTCGGCCGTGGCCGTGGCCCAGGTACGAAGCCGCTTGGCTGGGGCGCCGGGGACGTCGTGGCGGTGGGGCCGGCCGAGGCCGTCCGGGTGCCCGAGGCGCTTGTACCAGAACCAGGCCCCCTTGCCGTCGTGCTTCTGCCGGGCAGCTGCGTAGGTCCTTGACCATCTGCTGAGCCGTCTGCCTTCTCAGCCTGCTCGTAGGCGGCCCTCAGAGCTGCTTGCAGCCCAGGTTTGGCGAGCGGATCTCTGTTGCGGCGGAGCATCTGCCTGGCGGCGACCACTGTCGGTGCGTGACGGTGGACAGCAAGCTGCCGACGCGGAGGCAAGGTGGGGAGGGTGCGGGCAGCCAGGCGATACTTGGCGGCGACACCACGGAGGATCACTGAAATATCCCCCGGCGGCGGAATGGCGTGTAACTGCTGTCGGCTGCCCCCGGCGTCGAATACGGCCAGGAAATCATCCCTGTGCGACATAGCGGCCTGCTCTTCTGCTGACATCTTGTCGGCATCCTTCAGCACAATCCGGAGCACTTTCAGATCTGGCTGAGGTGCCAGCTGTCGCGACGGTTTCACCCCAGGAAACCGCAATCTGATGCGAGCGAGCACGAGACGATGATCAGATTCCACCGTGCTGACAGAATCTTGCAGGACGCGAGCATCGACAACTGAGGGGCGCTGAGCCCGACGTACGCAGACATAATCAAGGCACACCACCCGATCCGACGGCCCAAAAAAGGTGGCCAGCTGCTCAGCGGGGCGTGCGAAAGAAGCATTGCATGCAACCAGCGCAGATTCTGCCAGCAGATTCGCAAATAAAGACGTGTTACCGTTGGCTGTCGTGTTGGTTGGGGAATACTGAGCGCCCCCAGTGCCAACTGGCAGCGTGGCGTTGGCGTCGAGCAGCATAACCAGGAAGTGCCGAGCTGGGATGTTGGCCTCCTCCTCCTTGAGGGCGTCGAAGAAGGCCTCACGTTCAGACTGAGCTCGACCCGCATGTGGTGCATATCCCACTATAACGGTTATAGAGGGCATATGGGCTCTAACACATCCTTAGCTACCACTTGCAGGTGGGGGGTAATCAGTCATAATGTTGTGCTCTTATTCTTTGCACACTGGTTTTCATGCACCCACGGTTGATGCCACCCTTTTTGCGTCTTCTCACCGAAACTGCATGTAAATTCTGATGCATGTAAATGATCCAATTACAAATTGACTTGCCGATAAAGGCACTGGCCATAATTAATTACTTCATTAAATTTACTCACCATGAGGGGATTCATAGGTGTTTGCTCAATTTCACAAGTCTTCAAATGAGTAAAAAAAAAATCTTTCAGATCTGAGGGTACCTAAAGCTGGACTGTTGCAGGCAGCATGTAGACCATGAAAATAGACCACCCACGAAAATTGGGCTCATTCTGAGCTCAAATGGTGACATGTGACAGCATACATGTGCAGTTTTTCGTCATTTCCCCCCTTTACTTACATGAAACAAATATGAATAGTGGACAAATGAACTCATTTCAGGCTGGATTCTTGCAGGCAGCATCTAGACCATGAAAATAGACCACCCACAAAAATTGGGCTCATTCTGAGCTCAAATGGTGACATGTGACAGCATACATGTGCAGTTTTTCGTCATTTTCCCCCTTTTCTTACATGAAACAAATATGAATAGTGGACAAATGAACTCATTTCAGGCTGGATTCTTGCAGGCAGCATCTAGACCATGAAAATAGACCACCCACAAAAATTGGGCTCATTCTGAGCTCAAATGGTGACATGTGACAGCATACATGTGCAGTTTTTCGTCATTTTCCCCCTTTTCTTACATGAAACAAATATGAATAGTGGACAAATGAACTCATTTCAGGCTGGATTCTTGCAGGCAGCATCTAGACCATGAAAATAGACCACCCACAAAAATTGGGCTCATTCTGAGCTCAAATGGTGACATGTGACAGCATACATGTGCAGTTTTTCGTCATTTTCCCCCTTTTCTGACATGAAACAAATATGAATAGTGAACAAATGAACTCATATCAGGCTGGATTCTTGCAGGCAGCATTTATACCATGAAAATAGACCACCCACAAAAATTGGGCTCATTCTGAGCTCAAATGGTGACATGTGACAGCATACATGTGCAGTTTTTCGTCATTTTCCCCCTTTTCTTACATGAAACAAATATGAATAGTGAACAAATGAACTCATTTCAGGCTGGATTCTTGCAAGCAGCATCTAGACCATGAAAATAGACCACCCACAAAAATTGGGCTCATTCTGAGCTCAAATGGTGACATGTGACAGCATACATGTGCAGTTTTTCGTCATTTTCACATGTATTCTTCAAAAAACAAATAGGAATCATGATCAAATGAACTCATATCAAGCTGGATTCTTGCAAGCAACATTTAGACCATGAAACTGGACCACCTACAAAAATTGGGCTCATTCTGAGCTCAAATGGTAAGGCATCATCCAAGGAAGTAGCTTAGGATGTATGATAGGCCATATGCCCCCTCTCAAGGGCTATGTGCTACATATACTCCCAACGGAGTTATGTTACAATTCAATTCAATTCAATTCAATCATCCAAGGACTAGCTAGGATCTACGGGTGTCATTGGCATGGCACAGCTCTGGGCTGACAGTTCTGACATGCACCTCTTTCTTAACAGTCCATCATGAATATACAATAAGTATGTACTAAGACATCAGCTTATGTAAGCACATCACAGCTGTCTCACTTAATAATACTTCAGTTTCATTTAGTCAAAGCTTAACTAGTAAACCAGTCATTGCTAATGGTCCAGTCATTGGAGAAGCTTGGCCACTGCTGCGACGGGCGGCCGGCACCATAGTTGGGGAAAGATGACAAGGATGACGGCACCCACGTGGTCCCCGGACGCCATCGTGGCATAGGCGTCGTGTTCCCAGACGCGGCCAGTGTCGCAATTGAATTGAGTGCAGCAACCGCCACAGAGACCGTGCCAGATAAGGGATCAACGGATGGGAGCCGGCGTCCGCCCACCTGTACAACACCAAGCACATCAAGGTTAGCATGCCTTAGGGCACGGTACGGAGGAAAAATCCTCCAACAAACCAAACAAACATATCCTATATACTGCTCCAACATGAATCTATTCACGAAGGAATATTATGTTTCCAAAATAGGAAAGGACATACCTGCATGGGAAGTTGCATCTGAGCCAGCATTTGCTGCACTTGAGCCATGGGCGCTAGTTCGGCGTCCCCGTCAATTACTCGTGGAGTCATTGTAGCGGCAGGGAGTGGGAGGCGGTAGTGTTGCTGTTGCTGCAGCAGCTGCTGCAGCTGCAGCAGCACCAGCTGTTGCGGCTGTTGCTGCGGCTGCTGCTGCTGCAACAGCTGCAGCAGCTGCTGCAGCAGTTGCTGCTGCTGCTGCTGCTGCTGCGGCGGCGGCTGCAGCACGGGCTGCTGCTGCTGCTGCGGCGGCTCCTGCTGCAATAGCTGCAGCAGCTGCTGCAGCAGTTGCTGCTGCTGCTGCGGCGGCGGCTGCAGCAGATGCTGCTGCGGCGGTGGCTGCTGCTGCTGCGACTGCTGCTGCTGCTGCTGCTGTGGCGGCGGCGGTGGCGGCGGCGGCTGCTGCTGCTGCTGCTGCGGCTGCTGCTGCTGCTGGTGGAGCAGCAGTTGCCACTGCTTCTGACTTTCCAGCATCTGGCGTTGCAGCTGCTGAAGCTCCGCGTTGTGCTGCTTGTGCTGCTCCGCGAGAGTGCGGCGCAACTTCGCTACTTGCCCATCGCGGGGTGCCAGCTGCATGTCAGGTTCTTCATCCGACTCGTCCTCGCGTACATATACCGAGGGAGGCCTCTTGCTGCTCCTGCCACTCGCCCTGGCTTCGCTGCTCGGCTTGACTGCTTGATCACCGCACTTGGGCTCTGCCTTGGGCTGGCTGTCCGCCTTCACACGCTTGGAAGAGCGTGTGGGGGCAACCTGCAGCTGCGGCTCTGGCACACTCTTGTTAGCGCGAGGTTGATAGGAAGTGACAGGTGTCTTGCGGTTTGGCATGTCCTTTACCAAGTCAAACTTGACTGCCTCAGCGCCTTTGCCAGTGTAGATCAAGCCACCAGAGATGGCCCGAAGCGCCGCCAGACCTGCGCTTGGCAGGTATTCGCACACAGCATCTAGCCGGTCGCGCAGGACGGTCAGGTTGCCAACCCTGGCGACAACGCCATCCTGTATCAAGACGGGCCGGAGGGCATGGGATTGTTGAGCCCAGGTCACGTAATATGCTGGGGGATCAGGCGTCAGCTTGACCACCCCGCTCTTGACAGCCCCCTCTATAAGGTCCTTTCTTGCGTATGGCGTGTTTGCCAGGAAGATCCCCGCCCCTCCGGAATACACATGAAAACCAAGAATTACCTTGGGGAAGAGGGGTTTGCCGAGCTCTTTATGAGAGATGGCGACGCGAATCAATTGTCCTACACGGACATCGCCAGGGGAGGGGACACCATCAGGGGAGGGAGGCCACGACAGAAACGCTGGAGCTTCCAAGGAAAGCTGGTCCCCCGACTTGAGATTTGCAGCATCAAAGCTGGCACGCCGTGCTGCACTGCTAGCGCTGGGCATGGCAGCTGCTGGGTGGCCGCCCCTGGGCTGGGCGTCGTCTGCATGTGATGCTTCGCAGGTGGGGGGAGGCGGGGAGTCGGGGGGTGGGGGCAGGGAGTCCGGTAAGTCATCATCGACCATGACACCCGCGCTCGACTTGTCACCACTCGATGGCACGCCCTTGCTGGCATCAGTTGAAAGCACGCCCTTGCTGGCATCAGTTGAAAGCACGCCCTTGCTGGCATAAGTTGACGGCGCCTCCTTGCTGGCATCAGTTGACGGCACCTCCTTGCTGGCATCAGTTGACGGCACCTCCTTGCTGGCATCTGATTCCGCGTCGGCATGGGCGTCGGTAGTACGAGGAAACACTAGCTTCCTGCCGGGTGCCTGGTGATGTGCTTTCTCGAAGTCGTCAACGGCCTTGCATCCGGAATCATCCATCAACATGCGCCGGTCTTTGTCGGTGTTTGGAAGAAACTTGTTAGCAGCGGACCCCAGGGCCGGGGGGGAGTGCCGACCTCATGATGACCGTTCGAACCCGAAGCTTGGAGATTGGCAACTTTCACGCCACCGGGGTCACGGCATCCTGGGCACCACCACTCCTCCCCATTTTTATTCCCGTCAATTGCCTTGACGCAGATCGCGTGAGCAAATAGGTTGCAGCTTTCACCATTTCGGCCCCGACAGTTGTTGTCTGCCCCATCGGCATGGCCTAAGAGGCAAACACCCGCAGTTTGTCCATAACACAGTCGTTCTGCCCGCAGCCTCTCTGTTTCACTCAGATACTCCGCCATATCCCCTACAATTTAGCGGACGACGAACTTCATCGTCGACGACGTCATAGGCTGGCACGTTCTCGTTGTGTTCGTGCGCGCATGCCCTGCAGTGTTTTCTTGGCAGACTAGTGCACGCACCTCCACCCGCGCGCGCGCAAACACGGCGGTCAGTGTGCTTTGTTCATTCAAAAATCATGGGCATTCATTGACAATCCTCGAGGTTCGTGTGCAGTCTGAATTTCGTACAACGGTAGTATGAAGTTCAGACTGGACGGGCAGTCTCGGGGCTTCGATGAGTGAATTCCAGTGAATGCAAGATGAATTGCCGAGACCGACCTGTTAGCAAGGAAATTCAAGTCCTTTTCGTATGTTCAGACTGGACGGGCAGTCTCGGGGCTTCGATGAGTGAATTCCAGTGAATGCAAGATGAATTGCCGAGACCGACCTGTTAGCAAGGAAATTCAAGTCCTTTTCGTATGTTCAGACTGGACGGGCAGTCTCGGGGCTTCGATGAGTGAATTCCAGTGAATGCAAGATGAATTGCCGAGACCGACCTGTTAGCAAGGAAATTCAAGTCCTTTTCGTATGTTCAGACTGGACGGGCAGTCTCGGGGCTTCGATGAGTGAATTCCAGTGAATGCAAGATGAATTGCCGAGACCGACCTGTTAGCAAGGAAATTCAAGTCCTTTTCGTATGTTCAGACTGGACGGACAGTCTCGGGGCTTCGATGAGTGAATTCCAGTGAATGCAAGATGAATTGCCGAGACCGACCTGTTAGCAAGGAAATTCAAGTCCTTTTCGTATGTTCAGACTGGACGGGCAGTCTCGGGGCTTCGATGAATGAATTCCAGTGAATGCAAGATGAATTGCCGAGACCGACCTGTTAGCAAGGAAATTCAAGTCCTTTTCGTATGTGCGCGAAACATGAGGGGTGGGAAAACGGAATAAGCACAGAAAACGGAATCAGCGATGGCGGAGAAGACGGCGATGGCACTTTTCAAATCGCATGTCATGGACGTGCACGAGCCGGAATGGTTGGTGGGGACCCCGGTATGCAAGATATTTTCAGGCCCAAACTCAGGGGAGAAGCGGTATCATGCCCATGTGACGGCGTTTAATAAGGAGCACAACATGGTCCATGTGCTCTACACAGACGGGGACGATGAAATAGTAGGGTTAGATGAGGTGCGAGCTGCGCTTTGCGCATGCCCAGGTGTAGAGTTACCCAATCTGCCACCCGACTCGACTGCGCGAGGTTAGGCGGAGATAGTAGAGTGCGTTCGGATCGAAGCAGGTCGCACACCGGGGCACGGCTAGCAAGCAAGCGAAGGCGACCCCGCGCCACAAGCGCCGCCCTCCCCACATAATTGATGACTCAGAATCAGACTAGCCTTATTGATGTGAGTTTAAATTTTTCAGTTTTAGATCCCAGCGTGCAACATACAGGGATGAAAAGCACTTTAACATGTATTATTGTGCTCTGCGACTCCCCAATAGGAGCGCGTGTTTTATCAATGAATTATTTAATTAATAATTTTTTCAGTTGGAAATGACGTCAAAACTGGGCTGAGTTTAAATGTTACTTATATATATATTAAAAATATAATTACTTACAGCAGAGTGAAATCACTCAAACCAAAGCAAACGCCCAGCTATAAACCTATATACAGAGCCATGTCAAAGCTCTATACTACGATAAGACCAATGGAAACGCCTAACGGGAGGAACCTAATAGCCCTGCTGCACCGCAAAATCAGCCCGCGTACGGCGGAGCATGATGTCAGCCATGGCCCGAGTCAGCGCCACCGACAAGCGCTGACGCCAATATGACGTCCAGGTCCGCGCCGACCATGGGGCCCGCTGGCCCTCCAGGTCCAGCCGATCCTCCCGGAGCCGGCAACACTCCTTGAAGAAGGCGGAGGTCAGGGGCCCCATGGCCCCAAACTCCTCCAGGACAAAGGGCACCACACGATGGTGCCCGACGTCGCCGTAGGCCAGGAGCTTGGCCCGCTCCGCCCGGTCCGCCGTGTAACCTGCCGTGAGGGAGGCCCCAGCCACGTGGCTAAGAGCCAAGGGCCGCGCCACCGAAACGTCAATAAGCAGATGCCGGCCACCCCCTCAAAGTCCAGCACCACGATGTCAGGCCGGTGGTTGGGGGAATAGAAGGCAGCGCCATCCGCATCCTCGGACCGGATGTTCGCGTGGGGGAAAACCGACCGAATCATGGCGAGCACCACCGTCAGGAGGACAGTGTGCAAATACAAATACCAATTCTGATTCTGTTGGCCCCCCATGCAGGCAAGGTAGTGAGTCCCCGTGGGATCCAGCGGCTGCCCACAGCTACCACAAGGCCGCCCGGCCGGAACAAGAGGCTGCGGGGCAAATAGCTGGTGCCGGAGCGCCACCGAGTAGTGGCTGGGAGCCAAGGCGAATGGGGGGGCCATGGGAAGAGCACGAAGGTACGCCGAGCCCACACTCCGCAAGGAAAGCGAGAGCAGCCACGCACGTCCCTGGGCGTTGAGGTCCGCGAAAAGAGCAATCCAATCAGCCGTGTGCAGAATACCCGCGTAGGTTTTCTGGTGTTTATCGATGACGCGAGCAGGGAATGCGGCGGGAGATTGAACGGAGGCGACCGAGGGAGTGCCGCGAGGGAGGTGGCGCTGTACCGCCTGAGCGGCACGGACGGGAGAACAGGCCTGCTGGATCTCAGCATAGGCCTCCTGGATGGCGGTGACGAAGGGCAAAGGGCTGCTGGGGTCCAGGAGGTCAGGCGCTGCCGTTGCCAAAAGGGGCAGGAGCCGGCAGCTTTCCGCCCACGACTGAGCGACGGAGCCCAAAAATGCTGCTGGGGCCAGCCGGGCGGCACGAGTCAGACCGCAGCCACCCATCCGTGCAGGCAGGGAGGCAATGCGAATAGCATGTGGCGGGAGGTCGGGGCCCGGGACCAGCTGCGCCAAGGCCGACTGGATGCGTTCGTCGTGGCCCTCGGCGGCCAGCCGGACCTGAGACGGAAGAGCGCCCCTGAGCCAGTGAACGACGCGAGGGTGAGCGCAAAACCACAGAAGCAGACCCTTGGTCTGCGAGTCATGAAGGCGCGCAATCAAGGGCAGTACCTCAGTGCGTGCCTCGAGGGCGGCCCGCAGAGCATCGATGACAAACGCGGGGTCGCCAACCGGAACGCCGAGGACATCCAACCCATGGAGGCGCTCGTCCCGGCCCAAGAGCTGGGGCGGAAAGCCGGAGCAATCACCTTGGGGCGAGTACACCGCGCACTTGGCAAGGGTCAACTGGAGGTTGATGTCGGCCACCGCGGTCTGCAGTGCCAGCAGAGCCGCGGTGGTGTCCGGCACAGGGCCCAGAAGGTAGATATCATCCAAGTAGGCCTGAATAGCGACCGCCGGGTGGGCAGCATGGACCGCTTGGAGGCAACCCTGGAGGGGGGCGGCAAAGTACAGGGGTCCCAGGGGGTCCCCTTGTTGGGTGCCCGACCGCGACAGCAGGCCGCCGCGAGTGCCGTCCTCCATGATGTGAACCAGTTGGCCGGGCTGGCCGTAGCACACGGCTGTCCAAGCGTACAAGTCCTCGAAGGACTCCATGACGGCCGCAAACATGCTGGCGCGGGACAGACTGTTGAACGCGTTGTGGCAGTCGACCTTGACGACAGCGTGGGTGGGGTGGGCCTCGAGGTAGGCCTGCACCGAATGGATGAGGATATCCGCCCCGCCTGGAGTCGTCACCCCCAGCTGGGCCGCCACCGAGGTCTCACCCGCTGCGAGGGGCGGGCAGAAAAAGGCACGGAGCTCGGGCGCCTTTTGGCGGCAGATCACTTTGCCCACGAGCTTGCGGAGCACCTCACCGCAGGCGATCGGGCGCACCTTGCCCTCGGGGGGGGGCAAGACACCCTTGAGCAGAGCGAGGAGGCGAGCGCCCGCTAACCACTCGCGCGCAGCGGGAGGAACGCGACCAGCCGCCAGGTCAATGAGGGTGTCAAAGAGAATGTCCTCGCCCCCATGCCCCACCAGGACCTCCAAGTGCTCGTAGCGCCAGCCCGACGGCCCGGTAGAGGAAGCCCGCGGGACCGCACGCATCACCTCCAGGAAGCAGTCGCGGTCCAGCCGGAGGGGGGCCGGCAGGGGGTCCGGCACGGGCAGCTGGAATCCGGGCTTATATATATATTTTAAAAATATAATTACTTACAGCAGAGTGAAATCACTCAAACCAAAGCAAACGCCCAGCTATAAACCTATATACAGAGCCATGTCAAAGCTCTATACTACGATAAGACCAATGGAAACGCCTAACGGGAGGAACCTAATAGCCCTGCTGCACCGCAAAATCAGCCCGCGTACGGCGGAGCATGATGTCAGCCATGGCCCGAGTCAGCGCCACCGACAGGCGCTGACGCCAATATGACGTCCAGGTCCGCGCCGACCATGGGGCCCGCTGGCCCTCCAGGTCCAGCCGGTCCTCCCGGAGCCGGCAACACTCCTTGAAGAAGGCGGAGGCTTGAAGGAGGCTTATATATATATACTGTCCTGAGCCAGTAGACATCGCGCCTTACGCGGATCCGCGCTTTTTACGTTTCAGTTCAGACAACTGGTCTCAGACATGCACGGGGCTCGGCGTGCCATGCTTCCACGTTTGTTGTCTCTTTTCAGACAACTGGTCTCAGACATGCACGGGGCTCGGCGTGCCATGCTGCCACGTTTGTTGTCTCTTTTCAGACAACTGGTCTCAGACATGCACGGGGCTCAGCGTGCCAATGCTTCAGTCCACGTTTGTTGTCTCTTTTCATATACTGTCACATGTCACCATTTGAGCTCAGATCGAATGAGCCCAATTTTTGTAGGTGGTCTAGTATTATGGTTTAAATGTTGCTTGCAAGAATCCAGCTTGATATGAGTTCATTTGGTCATGATTCCTATTTGTTTCATGTAAGAAACCGGTGCAAATGGCGTAAAACTGCATATTCATACTGTCACATGTCACCATTTGAGCTCATAATGAGCCCAATTTTTGTAGGTGGTGTAGTAATCAGGTTTAAATGTAGCTTGCAAGAATCCAGCTGGATATGAGTTCATTGGTTCATGATTCCTATTTGTTTCATGTAAGAAACCGGTGCAAATGACAAAAGGTTGCATATTTACACTGTCACATGTCACCATTTGAGCTCAGAATGAGCCCAATTTTTGTAGGTGGTCTAGTATTATGGTTTAAATGTAGCTTGCAAGAATCCAGCTCGATATGAGCTCATTTGGTCATGATTCCTATTTATTTCGTGTAAGAAAACGATGAAAATGGCGTAAAACTGCATATTTATACTGTCACATGTCACCATTTGAGCTCAGAATGAGCCCAATTTTTGTGGGTGGTCTATTTTCATGGTCTAGATGCTGCCTGCAAGAATCCAGCCTGATATGAGTTCATTTGTTCACTATTCATATTTGTTTCATGTAAGAAAAGGGGGAAAATGACGAAAAACTGCACATGTATGCGGTCAAATGTCACCATTTGAGCTCAGAATGAGCCCAATTTTTGTGGGTGGTCTATTTTCATGGTCTAGATGCTGCCTGCAAGAACCCAGCCTGATACGAGTTCATTTGTCCACTGTTCATATTTGTTTCATGTAAGAAAAGGGGGAAAATGACGAAAAACTGCACATGTATGCTCTGATCAGACACTCCGCAAAGGTGAAAACCTTTGCGTTCAGTGCCGGGCCGCGGAAAACGCGGAAAACGCGATCTGCAAATGAATCCGACCGGAATCGAACTGGGGACCTCTCGCACCAATTTTGCTGACTATAGGACGGACGTCTCCGGTTACCATGGCATCGCCAACTTACACCTACAGTCATCCGCAAAAGTTCTCCTGTCCGGGGAGTGATGCAAGCCTTTCGGATTTGGTACTAGATAAATCACTCGAGATCTGTGTGTAGGAGTACTACACACGTGTCTGCACGCGAGACTTGTTCAGTCTCGCACCGTGAGACGGGCTGAACACGGCTGAATCCTTCTTTAGAAGGGGGCGTAGCCGGTACTATCGAAATCAGCCAAGCGTATATTCTGATCAGACACTCCGCAAAGGTGAAAACCTTTGCGTTCAGTGCCGGGCCGCGGAAAACGCGGAAAACGCGATCTGCAAATGAATCCGACCGGAATCGAACTGGGGACCTCTCGCACCAATTTTGCTGACTATAGGACGGACGTCTCCGGTTACCATGGCATCGCCAACTTACACCTACAGTCATCCGCAAAAGTTCTCCTGTCCGGGGAGTGATGCAAGCCTTTCGGATTTGGTACTAGATAAATCACTCGAGATCTGTGTGTAGGAGTACTACACACGTGTCTGCACGCGAGACTTGTTCAGTCTCGCACCGTGAGACGGGCTGAACACGGCTGAATCCTTCTTTAGAAGGGGGCGTAGCCGGTACTATCGAAATCAGCCAAGCGTATATTCTGATCAGACACTCCGCAAAGGTGAAAACCTTTGCGTTCAGTGCCGGGCCGCGGAAAACGCGGAAAACGCGATCTGCAAATGAATCCGACCGGAATCGAACTGGGGACCTCTCGCACCAATTTTGCTGACTATAGGACGGACGTCTCCGGTTACCATGGCATCGCCAACTTACACCTACAGTCATCCGCAAAAGTTCTCCTGTCCGGGGAGTGATGCAAGCCTTTCGGATTTGGTACTAGATAAATCACTCGAGATCTGTGTGTAGGAGTACTACACACGTGTCTGCACGCGAGACTTGTTCAGTCTCGCACCGTGAGACGGGCTGAACACGGCATGAATGTATGCTGTCACATGTCACCATTTGAGCTCAGAATGAGCCCAATTTTTGTGGGTGGTCTATTTTCATGGTATAAATGCTGCCTGCAAGAATCCAGCCTGATATGAGTTCATTTGTTCACTATTCATATTTGTTTCATTTAAGAAAAGGGGGGAAATGACGAAAAACTGCACATGTATGCTGTCACATGTCACCATTTGAGCTCAGAATGAGCCCAATTTTTGTGGGTGGTCTATTTTCATGGTCTGAAGGCTGGATGACCCCTGCTTTATTGACAAATATAAGGATTTAATCACATGTGGAAAAATTGAGTAAAATTTATGAAATTGAGCAAACACTTATGAATCCCCTCCATAGCTTGCATTGATCAAATTGAGTTGGCCACAGATTTTAGTGTGCACAAAAACAAATTAAATTAAATTATAACATGCCTCCGTTGGGAGATCATGCAGCACATATTCGAGGTCCACTCTCTCCCTTCTTTGGACTGCCATGCAGAACAAGACGCGGTGGCAGAAGATTGTCAAGGCTCACACGCCGACCCTGTGGGCAAGCCACCTCCCCCCAAGAGGAGGCGTTTTGATGAGTAGGGTAGTTAGGATTTTTCTAGACTAGATAGACTAGAGTTAGGTTAGTTAGATTACACGGCACTTCCCACTCCACCATCCATCAAGGAATATGTGCTACATGACAACGGAGGCATGTTATAATTTAATTTTAATATTCCAGGTTGGATGGGTAGAGTGGAGGAAGCCACGTAATCGAGCTAACCTAACTCTAAGCTATATCTAGTCTAGAAAACCCTATCTACGCTACTCATCAAAACGAACTAACCTAACACTAATCTATTTAGTCTAGAAAAAATCCTAACTACACTACTCATCAAAACGCCTCCTCCTCTTGGGGGGAGGTGGCTTGCCCACAGGGTCGGGCGTGTAGCCTTGACAATCTTCCTGCAGAATTTGTCGCCTAGAATGTATTAAAAACCATATGCCCCTTCTCAGGGATTAAATTAAATTAAATTAGAACACATCTCCATTGGGAGCACATGAAGCACATGTCCCTGACAAGGGGCATTAATTAATTAAGTAATTAAGTAGGAACACGTTTACATTGGGAGTACATGTGGCTCGTAGCCTGAGAAGGGGCATCTGGTTGTCTCCTTGATATGGCCTTTAATACATTCTGGGCTACTTCCTGCAAGGGTAGGGTGTAAACTACACCTGCTCTAGGTGCACCAATGGCACCGGCACCACCATGATGTCTCAGAGCTCAATGAGTCCAAATTTAGCTTAAGTGGACGTCTGTATAAAGTGTGTAAAAGTACCTACCATTCTAAACGGCAGCTTAGTGGATGGCTACAAATTGGCAATGGAAGCGCTGGCTAACCCGATTTCTCATATTCTCTTCCCCGTGGCTCCCGACAGCCCGTGTGTGCATGCCACTACAATATTGTAGCCACTGAGTCCAAGCCTGCTTTCTCAACCCTTAGTTTCATAGGGAGGCAAGGAGGACTAACATGCCCATGCGCACGACACGCAAGCAATTACTTTGTTAGCCAATCATCCATCCATGCATCCATACATCCATGCCTCCATGCCTCCATGCCTCCATGCCTCCATGCCTCCATGCCTCCATGCATCCATCCATGCATCCATGCATCCATGCATCCATGCATCCATGCATCCATGCATCCATCCATCCATGCATCCATGCATCCATGCATCCATGCATCCATGCATCCATGCATCCATGCATCCATGCATCCATGCATCCATGCATCCATGCATCCATGCATCCATGCATCCATGCATCCATGCATCCATGCATCCATGCATCCATGCATCCATGCATCCATGCATCCATGCATCCATGCATCCATGCATCCATGCATCCATGCATCCATGCATCCATGCATCCATGCATCCATGCATCCATGCATCCATGCATCCATGCATCCATGCATCCATGCATCCATGCATCCATGCATCCATGCATCCATGCATCCATGCATCCATGCATCCATGCATCCATGCATCCATGCATCCATGCATCCATGCATCCATGCATCCATGCATCCATGCATCCATGCATCCATGCATCCATGCATCCATGCATCCATGCATCCATGCATCCATGCATCCATGCATCCATGCATCCATGCATCCATGCATCCATGCATCCATGCATCCATGCATCCATGCATCCATGCATCCATGCATCCATGCATCCATGCATCCATGCATCCATGCATCCATGCATCCATGCATCCATGCATCCATGCATCCATCCATCCATCCATCCATCCATCCATCCATCCATCCATCCATCCATCCATCCATCCATCCATCCATCCATCCATCCATCCATCCATCCATCCATCCATCCATCCATCCATCCATCCATCCATCCATCCATCCATCCATCCATCCATCCATCCATCCATCCATCCATCCATCCATCCATCCATCCATCCATCCATCCATCCATCCATCCATCCATCCATCCATCCATCCATTCACTCATCAAGCGCACGTATATTGCGTCACATGGGTGGCAATAAAACAACCTTCAACCCCTAGAAACTGATTGGGAGGGCATCCAACCTTGTCTCACTGCCTCAAGTGGTCAGGCCACAACAAGTTCTCTGAATCATGGCGACACCTAACTGTGAGTGCTAAATGATTCTTGGTTTCAATGTGCTGCCCCTCACAGTTTGGACCCTAAACCCTTGCCTAGTACGTTGCAACACTTATTACACGCTGTCAACACAACAAGACACAGAACATGTCCCATTGGGGAGCCACGGAGTAATGGCATTGCCGCAGTAAATGCCAAAGTGAATGCTAAATACATCGACCCCTAGTGTAGGAATAATTAATTGGTACTCTTGTGCACATGCATGGCTGCCAAAATGAATTAACCCACGCAGATGGATACTTGTTTACAGAAGTTATACTTTGAATACGTCGTCGTGTAAACCAACGCCCTTCGCCCTAGGCTACACCGTTCACATTAAGCGCATGTATATGAGTATGAATATGCATCGTGTGCTGTTGCTTCAAGCTTGTTCCTATACACAATCACACCGTAACAGAAACTGGCGTTCATCCAATACAGAAAACGCCCGCCACAAATTCCAAGCAGGATCTGAGCGTAGGCTTGGCCGTGATGCTGACCATATCAAGCAACTATCAATTACTGGCAAGCAATGGCGACCGTAATGACAATCACCAGCACGCAGCACCTGCTAGAAGAAAAAATCCAGCAACTACTAGCAAAAGTCAGGTGGGTGACACGTGCCAGGGGTATGCAGCCAAGATCAAACAGTGGAAAACATGGGCACAGTAGGGCTTCCCATCCCACGAACAGCCAAAGTCTCCCTTAAAAATGTGTTCTTGATGCACGTTTGATGCACGGGAGCTAATCCAAAGATGTTCCCCAAGGAAATACAGGGAGAGCCTGTGGGGAAAACAGGGGGGAAGCTGCATTGCGGGTAATGACCCACTGTATATGCTCCCGACCCGTTGCCGACGGAAAGCAAATGGTAAGAAACTACCTGGACGGTAATGATGTAATTGAAAGACGTAAGAAGCTTTCCCGAACCGACGGAAGGACGACAAAGCGCAGCGTGTAAGGCAGAGGCAGTTGCGTGTTGCTGAAAATGACGCGACCAAAACGGTTGCCGATCATGAAAAAACGGACCTCCATCCCGTTGCTGACGGAAACACAGTGTAGAGACGCGGCCTGGCTTGGAAGCAGGACAGTCGATGGAAAAACGCTAGACGAACTTCCCAACCGAAGTACTTACAAAAAAATGCAGCGGTAGAGACTGCAGCCTGCCTGCAGTGCAGGAACGCCAACCAGAAGCGAAGGGTTCCTGCGAAATAGAAGGAGACAGGCCGGAATACAGAGGGTAACGTTGATGACGTTACGACTCGAAGTGGGTAAATGGAAGTGGCCGACTGAAAAGTCGCTGGCATTTCTGCCCTGGATGGAAAACGTTGGGTAAGCAAATCGACCCGTTAGCAATAAAATGGGAAGAGCGCCCAGACGAAACAACCGCAGCTTACCCAAGCGAGATGAACTCTTTCTTGACAGTCGTCCATGCCAACGTCGGCCAGCCCGGGCCAGGTAGCTGCCGCGGCCATGCCGCATCAGAATTTGAATTTTGTGCCCGGCAACGTTCCTAAAATGCAGGAATGGCTGGGCCGACGGCCGACGCGTGGCCCGTGGCCCATGGCCCGTCGCCCGTGTTTTTACGTGCCTGCGCCTGGCCTGCCTTATAACGCTGTTACGCCCGAGCGCCGCGCCCAGCCTTTGTCATGCCAGCCTTTGTCATGCCAGCCTTTGTCATCGTCTGATGAAATCAGAATCTGATGTTTAACATTACTCTTTTCTACGAAACCCAAAAACTCAGTCCTAAGAATAGGACTGAGTTGAACTCAGTCCTAAGAATAGGTGCAGTGACGAACGACGTGTTAACACGTCGTCTGTAGCCACACCTATTTTTAGGACTGAGTTCAACTCAGTCCTAAATTTAGGACTGAGATTTGGGGTTTCGTAGAAAATTTGCCCCGATCGGAAGGTTTGTCAAAAAAATTCCCTCAAAATTTATTCAAATACTACGTGAAAAGATCTTTCTTGGACATATTTTTGCGATTTTTTTGGATTTGGTATGAGCGGCTAAATGTACGGTCAAAGAACAGGTGGTAAGGGTACTTTTCCACGTGAAACGTGAGTTCCGGAAATGCACGACCTAGCCATGGCGGCTTGCGCCCATGCATGCAGTTTACGTTTTCCGACGATATAGCTGGCCAAACTCAGGAAATAGTTTTAATATATCATAGAGATGATACAAGTCAATTTTCAGCTGAGTTTTTGTAAACATCAGTCACTGATTTCTTCAGACGATGCGCAAGGCTGGGATGCGCAAGGCTGGGAATGCGCAAGGCTGGGCGCGGCGCAGCGTGCGCAAGGCTGGCGTGCGCAAGGCTGGGGAGTGCGCGGGCGTAACAACGTTAAGGCAGGCCAGGCGCAGGCACGTAAAAACACGGGCGACGGGCCATGGGCCACGGGCCACGCGTCGGCCGTCGGCCCAGCCATTCCTGCATTTTAGGAACGTTGCCGGGCACAAAATTCAAATTCTGGTGCGGCATGGCTGCGGCAGCTACCTGGCCCGGGCTGGCCGACGTTGGCATGGACGACTGTCAAGAAAGAGTTCATCTCGCTTGGGTAAGCTGCGGTTGTTTCGTCTGGGCGCTCTTCCCATTTTATTGCTAACGGGTCGATTTACTTACCCAACGTTTCCATCCAGGGCAGAAATGCCAGCGACTTTTCAGTCGGCCACTTCCATTTTTTACCCACTTCGAGTCGTAACGTCATCCAAGGAATACTTTACCCTCTGTATTCCGGCCTGTCTCCTTCTATTTCGCAGGAACCCTTCGCTTCTGGTTGGCGTTCCTGCACTGCAGGCAGGCTGCAGTCTCTACCGCTGCATTTTTTTGTAAGTACTTCGGTTGGGAAGTTCGTCTAACGTTTTTCCATCGACTGTCCTGCTTCCAAGCCAGGCCGCGTCTCTACACTGTGTTTCCGTCAGCAACGGGATGGAGGTCCGGTTTTTCATGATCGGCAACCGTTTTGGTCACGTCATTTTCAGCAACACGCAACTGCCTCTGCCTTACACGCTGCGCTTTGTCGTCCTTCCGTCGGTTCGGGAAAGCTTCTTACGTCTTTCCATTACATCATTACCGTCCAGGTAGTTTCTTACCATTTGCTTTCGGTCGGCAACGGGTCGGGAGCATATACAGTGGGTCATTATCCGCAATGCAGCTTCCCCCCTGTTTTCCCCACAGGCTCTCCCTGTATTTCCTTGGGGAACATCTTTGGATTAGCTCCCGTGCATCAAACGTGCATCAAGAACACATTTTTTAGGGAGACTTTGGCTGTTCGTGGGATGGGAAGCACTACTGTGCCCATGTTTTCCACTGCTTGATCTTGACTGCATACCCCACGCACCTGTCACCCACCTGACTTTTGCTAGTAGTTGCTGGATTTTTTCTTATAGCAGGTGCTGCGTGCTGGTGATTGACATTACGGTCGCCATTGCTTGCCAGTAATTCAAAGTTGCTTGAAATGGTCAGCATCACGGCCAAGTCTACGTTCAGATCCTGCTTGGAATTTGTGGCGGGCGTTTTCTGTATTGGATGAACGCCAGTTTTTGTGACAGTGTGATTGTGTATAGGAACAAGTTTGAAGCAACAGCACACGTAGCATATTCATACTCATATACATGCGCTTAATGTGAACGATGTAGCCTAGGGCGAAGAGCGTTGGTTTACACGACGACGTATTCAAAGTATAACTTCTGTAAACAAGTATCCATCTGCGTGTTTTAATTCATTTTGGCAGCCATGCATGTGCACAAGAGTACCAATTAATTATTCCTACACTAGGGGTCGATGTATTTAGCATTCACTTTGGCATTTACTGCGGCAATGCCATTACTCCGTGGCTCCCCAATGGGACATGTATGTGTGTCTTGTTGTGTTGACAGCGTGTAATAAGTGTTGCAACGAACTAGGCAAGGGCTAATGGACTAAACTGTGACGGGCAGCACATTGATTGCCGCATCGAAGCCAAGAATCATTTAGCACTCGCAGTTAGGTATCGCCATGATGCAGAGAAATTGTTGTGGCCTGACCACTTGAGGCAGTGAGACAAGGTTGGATGCCCTCCCAATCAGTGTATAGGGGTTGAAGGTTGTTTTATTGCCACCCATGTGACGCAATATACGTGTGCTTGATGAGTGGATGGATGGATGGATGGATGGATGGATGGATGGATGGATGGATGGATGGATGGATGGATGGATGGATGGATGGATGGATGGATGGATGGATGGATGGATGGATGGATGGATGGATGGATGGATGGATGGATGGATGGATGGATGGATGGATGGATGGATGGATGGATGGATGGATGGATGGATGGATGGATGGATGGATGGATGGATGGATGGATGGATGCATGGATGCATGGATGCATGGTTTACACGACGACGTATTCAAAGTATAACTTCTGTAAACAAGTATCCATCTGCGTGTTTTAATTCATTTTGGCAGCCATGCATGTGCACAAGAGTACCAATTAATTATTCCTACACTAGGGGTCGATGTATTTAGCATTCACTTTGGCATTTACTGCGGCAATGCCATTACTCCGTGGCTCCCCAATGGGACATGTATGTGTGTCTTGTTGTGTTGACAGCGTGTAATAAGTGTTGCAACGAACTAGGCAAGGGCTAATGGACTAAACTGTGACGGGCAGCACATTGATTGCCGCATCGAAGCCAAGAATCATTTAGCACTCGCAGTTAGGTATCGCCATGATGCAGAGAAATTGTTGTGGCCTGACCACTTGAGGCAGTGAGACAAGGTTGGATGCCCTCCCAATCAGTGTATAGGGGTTGAAGGTTGTTTTATTGCCACCCATGTGACGCAATATACGTGTGCTTGATGAGTGGATGGATGGATGGATGGATGGATGGATGGATGGATGGATGGATGGATGGATGGATGGATGGATGGATGGATGGATGGATGGATGGATGGATGGATGGATGGATGGATGGATGGATGGATGGATGGATGGATGGATGGATGGATGGATGGATGGATGGATGGATGGATGGATGGATGATGGATGCATGGATGCATGGATGCATGGATGCATGGATGCATGGATGCATGGATGCATGGATGCATGGATGCATGGATGCATGGATGCATGGATGCATGGATGCATGGATGCATGGATGCATGGATGCATGGATGCATGGATGCATGGATGCATGGATGCATGGATGCATGGATGCATGGATGCATGGATGCATGGATGCATGGATGCATGGATGCATGGATGCATGGATGCATGGATGCATGGATGCATGGATGCATGGATGCATGGATGCATGGATGCATGGATGCATGGATGCATGGATGCATGGATGCATGGATGCATGGATGCATGGATGCATGGATGCATGGATGCATGGGTGCATGGGTGCATGGGTGCATGGGTGCATGGGTGCATGGGTGCATGGGTGCATGGGTGCATGGGTGCATGGGTGCATGGGTGCATGGGTGCATGGGTGCATGGGTGCATGGGTGCATGGGTGCATGGGTGCATGGGTGCATGGGTGCATGGGTGCATGGGTGCATGGGTGCATGGGTGCATGGATGCATGGATGCATGGATGGATGCATGGATGCATGGATGCATGGATGCATGGATGGATGGATGCATGGATGCATGGATGCATGGATGCATGGATGCATGGATGCATGGATGCATGGATGCATGGATGCATGGATGCATGGATGCATGGATGCATGGATGCATGGATGCATGGATGCATGGATGCATGGATGCATGGATGCATGGATGCATGGATGCATGGATGCATGGATGCATGGATGGATTATTGGCTAACAAAGTAAGTGCTTGCGTGTCGTGCGCATGGTCATGTTAGTCCTCCTTGCCTCCCTATGAAACTAAGGGTTGAGAAAGCGTGTTTGGGCTCGGCGGCTGCCATATCGTAGTGGCATGCGCACACGGGCTGTTGGGAGCCACGGGGAAGAGAATATGAGAAATCGGTTTAGCCAGTGCTTCGATTGCCAATTTGTAGCCATCCACTAGGCTGCTGTTTAGAATGGTAGGTACTTTTACACACTTTATACAGACGTCCACTTAAGCTAAATTTGGACTAATTGAGCTCTGAGACATCATGGTGGTCCCGGTGCCCTTGGTGCACCTAGAGCAGGTGTAGTTTACATCCTACCCTTGCAGGAAGTAGCCCAGAATGTATTAAAAGGCCAAAGCAAGGAGACAACCATATGCCCCTTCTCAGGCTATGAGCCACATGTACTCCCAACGTAGTCGTGTTCCTAATTAATAATTAATTAATGCCTCTTGTCAGGGATATGTGCTACATGTGTTCCCAATGGAGATGTGTTCCAATTTAATTTAATTTAATTTTTTCCTTGAGAAGGGGGATATGGTTTTTAAGTAATTCTCGATCTTGCTCAGGGATATTGAATTGAATTGAATTGAATTGTAACATAACTCCGTTGGGAGTATATGTAGCACACAGCCCTTGAGAGGGGGGCATATGGCCTATCATACATCCTAAGCTACTTCCTGCAAGGGTGGGGATGTAAAGGACCCTTGCTCTAGGTGCACCAGGGCACTTGCATCCCATGATCTTCAAGCTATGCCCAGCGAAGGGGGAGCCTGTCATGGGGGGAAGAGCAGCATAGCTATACAAAGAAGCTAGGGCATGGCGTCTCAGCAGAGAGTTACTCCCTGCATGGGCACAACATAACTAAATAAAGCTAGGCATCATCTGGGGTGTGGCTCATCATAGGCACACATGTACATGATTAAGGAAAGCGCGTGGCTTAGCTAGGATAGTGCCTCTAGGAGGCGTACATGTACATGGCCACGGTCTATCTATTCTGCACTACTACTGCTGTATTCCCCTAAGCTGGGGCGTCTGGAGTCGCTGGGGCCGCGGGGGGGGGGGGGTCGCCTGCCAGGGCTTGTGGCCGACGTAGATGGCCGCCCCCTTCCAGTACACCGGCTGGCCCGCCTTGGTCTGCCGGAGCTGGAGGTAGATCGGCCATAGCTCCCGTCGCCGTTGTTGCTGCGCCAGGGTCAGGTCGTCATCAAGGGTGAAGAGAGTCTTCTCGAGCCGCTTGCGGCGTCTGAGAAAAGAAATCTTGTCCGCCGGGGTCTTAAAGGTGAGAAGGAGCGGGGGCGGCCCTGCCTTACCCCGCGCGCGGGGAAGGCGGTGGGCGGCCAGCGCGATCTCACCGATAAGGCCCATGCGACCAAGGATTTCTCGCTCAAACGCACGCAAAAGCTTCTCGGAAGTCTCACCTTCCTCCATGGTGAAGTTCTTGACAATGACGTTGAGGCTGCGCTGGGCGAGCTCGGCCTCCTCGCGGAGGTCAAGCGTCTGCCGTTGGAGCTGGGCTGCGACGGCGGAGGTGGTGGAGGTGGTATGTTGCTTAAGCATGTCCGCCCAGGTGGTGATGGGAGGAGCATCGCCGGCCAGGCCAGCCGGGGCTGGCTTGGCGGCAATGTCCTTCACCGCCTGGGCGGTGAGGCCTGCCGTGTTCTGCAGAACCTCGATAGCGATGGCGTTGTCCTTAAGACGCTGGTCGATGTCACGGAGCTGGGCGGTGATGGCGTCGGAGGTGGAGGTGGTGGCGGTGGAGGAGGCGAGGAGGGTGGAGGTGGCGGTGGAGATGGTGGAGGTGGCGGTGGAAAGGAGGGGAAGCTCGGCAGTCAGCGTGCCGCCGATGGCCGCCACATCTGCAGCAATGGGGTCCACGTGCTCCTCGAGGACCTCCTTAAGGAGTGAGCGGAGGGAGGATTCGGTTAAGGTGGTGGTGAGAGGCTTGGGGGGCCAAAGCTCCCCGATGGAGCGTCCAAGGAGGGAAAAGAGAGCGAATTGCTGGAGGAAGGGGCGGTGGAGGCTGGGAATGATGTCGAAAGAGGCGAGACGAACCCAGCGAGGGTCAAAGAGGCGACCTTGGTTGAAGAGCTGCTTGCATAGTGCAAGAAGCGAGGCGTGCGTTCCATAAAACACGCAGACCAGGATGCGTTCCGGGTTAAGCGTGTCAAGGAAGCCGGGCTGGCTGGCTTCGGCGACAAAGTCGAGCTCTGTCCAACTCGGCTCGGCAGAGCGACTGCGCTTGGGTTCAGGCGACGCTGCGGGCGAGGCGGGCTCAGCAGGCGGCTGGGCGACCACTAGAGCTTGGCTAGTGGCGCCGCTGCCTTCTGGGCCGGTTGGCGAAGCTGCAGCCGGGGCTGCAGACGTATTTTCATTGCTGAGCGCAGCCGCCAGGCTGCGTTGCGTCGAGAGGCGTTTGCTCATCGTATAGTGCGTTACAGCTTCGGAAAATTATATCAGCATGTGCGTCTAAGAAAGACGAAGCGATTGTGATATTCACAGCTGAATTCGGTGCTCAAACGTGAAAGTTATGAGCTCCGACAGCCATGGCTACCTCGTGGCTCGTGGCTGCGGTATGCCTTTGCGTATGCCTTTGGGATATCAGGGATATGTGCGACATTTACTCCCAACGGAGTGATGTTCCTAATTAATTGATTAATAGTGGGCTCAGGTCATGTAGGACTAGTGACTCCAGTGGGGAAGGGCCGGCGTGTTTGCAAACGGCGGATCGAAGCATGCTAGCTAGAGAAGACCCCTGGGGTAGAGCTAGGGCAAAATAGATATAGAATATATGACTTTTTTTTTAATAGGTGGACCCTTGTGCACACTAAATCTGTGGCCAACTCAATTTGATCAATGCAAGCTATTAAATTATAACATGCCTCCGTTGGGAGATCATGTAGCACATATTCCTTGATGGATGGGTGGGGTGGAAGGAGCCGCGTAATCGAACTAACCTAACTCTAATCTAGCTAGTCTAGAAAAGTCCTAACTACCCTACTCATCAAAACGCCTCCTCCGCTTGGGGGGAGGTGGTTTGCCCACAGGGTCGGGCGTTTCAGCCTTGACTATGCAAGCTATGGTGAGTAAATTTAATGAAGTAATTAATTATGGCCAGTGCCTTGATCCGCAAGTCCATTTGTAATTGGATCATTTACATGCAGTTTCGGTCAGAAGACGCAAAAAGGGTGGCATCAACCGTGGGTGCATGAAAACCAGTGTGCAAAGAATAAGAGCACAGCATTATGACTGATTACACCCCCCCACCTGCAAGTAGCATAGCGCGATACATCATGAGGGTGCAGGTGCCTTGGTGCACCTAGAGCAAGTGTTGTTTACATCCCCACCCTTGCAGGAAGTAGCTTAGGATGTATGATAGGCCATATGCCCCCTCTCAAGGGCTATGTGCTACATATACTCCCAACGGAGTTATGTTACAATTCAATTCACCTGCAAGTGGTAGCTAAGGATGTATTAAAACCCATATGCCCCCACTCAGGGCTATGTGTTACATAAGCTCCCAACGGAGATATATGTTGTTAATTAATTGTTTAATAAATTCAGACTTATGGCAGATGATAAATGATTCCTTTTATTCGTTACCCCGATATTCACAGTCTCCTTTCCCACACAGCAAAATATGGTGTTGTTCTTTCTCAGTTACATCGTTTTTCCCGTCTTTGTTCCGTATCGTGTTGATTTCATCACGACTCTTGTTGAACTCTTGCAGCGTTTATTGGTCAAAGACTATGACCGAGCCATTATGCTCCGTCAAGTCCGATGTTAGCACGGGTTACCGCCTGGCTGACCTGATTTACGCGGACGACACCACCCTCATCGCGCGCCCCGAGCACATTCAGACCTGGCTGGACTGTCTGGGCCTGGAGGCGAGGGCGGTGGGGTTGGAGATTAGTGTCAAAACTGAGGCGATGGTGATTGGGGCCTCCAGTCGCCCACCGCTGCCGCGCCTGCTAGACGGGACGGAGGTCCCACTCCGCGACCGCTTCAAGCTGTTGGGGAGTTGGCTTCCGGACACTGCCGACGATGTGGACACCCGCATCGGCCTTTCCTGGGCCAAGCTCCGTTCGCTCAACACCTACTGGCGCTCCAAGGGCCTGGACGAGCACCGCAAGCGCATGCTCTTCAAGGTCCTCGTCCTCACGGTGCTCACGTATGGCGCCGAGGCATGGACACTCACGGCAACACTGGCAGCCAAGCTAGACGGCACGGTAACCCGGATGCTCCGACAGGTCCTGAATGTCGGGTTTTCTCAGCGTAGGTCCTTAGAGTCTTTGTATCACGGTATGCCGCGTATTTCGGACGAGATTAGACAGCGTAGGATAGCATTTGTAGGACATCTTGCTCGCACCAGCCAGGTCGACACCGCCCTTGGTCTGGCCGGTCCCCAGCGGCTCGGCCAACCGGGGCGGCACATTTTGACCTGGCCTGGCCCCAAGAACATTCCTAAAAAGGTAGGGAAACATGCCATGACCTATACCCAGATGTTGCTGGACGACCTAGTGGTCCCAGCCCAGTTTGAGTACCGCATCCACTCTCTCTCCCGTCTTTGGACTGCCATGCAGGACAAGGAGCGGTGGAAGAAGATTGTCAAGGCACACACGCCCGACCCTGTGGGCAAGCCACCTCCCCCCAAGCGGAGGAGGCGTTTTGATGAGTAGTGTAGTTAGGCGTAGAGTTCGCGTGATTTTCGCGTGATTTTCGCAAAATTTTCACACATTTTCGCACGATTTCGCACGATTTCGCACAATTTTGCATGATTTCGCACAATTTCGCATGGATTTCAACCAAGGGTCGTTTTGGGGAGTGACGTTTGACAAAATTTCGCATGAATTCACACACGTTGTGCACATCAAAATTTTTTACCGTCGACATTTTTCACATGAAATTTCGCACAATTTCAGCAAATTTCGCACAAATTCGCACGATTTCAGCAAATTTCACACGATTTCAGCAAATTTCGCACAATTTCGCACGATTTCGCACGACGAATCACTCTGCAGAGTGACGATCGTCGAAAAAGTCAAAAAAACGACCAAAAGTGTCACACTTTTCGGAACATTTGAAGTGGGCCCGGCCTTTTCTAGATAGAGTTAGGATAGTTCGATCACGCGGCTTCCTCCACCCCATCCATCATGAAATATGTGCTACATGACCTCCCCACGGAGGCATGTTATAATTTAATTTAATTTTTTTAAGTCCGATGTTTTTTGCAACGTCACCCACATCTGTTCGGTGCTGCCCCTTGGCACAAGCTCTACAAACAGGTCGTGGACCGGCTGGATCGCATAGTATCTCCGCACATCTGAACCCTGTGATGCCAGATCTCCTTTGCGGCCGTTCCGAGCTTGGCACTGGATTCGTTGTCCACATCGTCGCGTCGCTGCCGCAACACGATGTTTTCTGGCATCCGCGGGCTTTTGGTTCCCGCCGCACATTTGAAAGTGCTGTCCTCCGGCTTTTTGCCTTTGCACCGTGTGCAGTTCTTGGACGTTTGGAATCATGGCATGGCTAACGTGATGACTGACTAGCTAGACCTTTTCAGTGGTTTTCCATTTGCGGGTATTTCCTCGTAAATGGTGGGAGAGCGATCGCAGCAATGGTGCTCACCACTAGACACTCCCGGCCAGTTAGGCTAGAAACACACGCCCTGATCAAGCATGCTGTTTCCGGCCCCACCGTCTAGGTCATCTAGTCGCTCCACACGTAAGCCAGCCATAATTTCAATGCACAAGGATACACATTTCCATCACCATTCATCTTCATCATCCTGAACGACTCGAAAACGCGGAAAAGATAACGGCAGGCTCGAGCTACCATGGTCCGGATTCTCCCGATTTCTGGCCTGCGCTGGTTGTCTCTTTGATAAATGATTAATCATTGTTTGGATACATGCTCACGTGACAAAGTTGCGTGCAAATTCATGATTCAATTAATTAATGCTCCCATAAATCCATAAAATCATTCATTAATTAATAGACATGAATCCATAAACGTACCCTTGCATGAAAAAGTCTTATTGTAACCTATACAATCCTACACTAGATGCATTGCCGGCCTCGACAACCTGGAGGCATGGCAAGTCGATATGGAATGAATGGAAGGGAGATCTCGCACAACAAGGAACAAAACTTGAGTAGTCTATGCAAACCAACATAACCAGTCAATATTAAATTAAAGTAAATTAAATTATAACATGCCTCCGTGGGGAGATCATGTAGCACATATTCCATGATGGATGGGGTGGAGGGAGCCGCGTGAACGAACTATCCTAACTCTAAGCTATCTAGAAAATCCTAACTACACTACTCATCAAAACGCCTCCACCGCTTGGGGGGAGGGGGCTTGCCCACAGGGTCGGGCGTGTGCGCCTTGACAATCTTCTGCCACCGCTTCTTGCTCTGCATGGCAGTCCAAAGAGGAGAGAGGGAGTGAAAAACCAGTCAATATAATTACTATTAACTGCACCAACATTGGTTTGCCCAAACAGGCATCTGCCTCTTGCCACCCATGTAACCCCACCGGCCAAAGACATGTCTGAGTGCCAGATCCTTGCCCACCCCCCGCCCACAACATCAACTGTCTTACTAGGTGATCTCAACCAATGTCATCAAGCAATAAAAAATAAAATGGTGTTCACCATGGCGTGAGTGTTGCCAAATGGAGGATCATGGCAGGTGTTTCTTGAATCCATAATGGCCAAATCATAACATAAGTGAGGTGTCTACACAATATTGATATTGCATCCAACAAAAAATGACAGAATGAGAAAAGCTAGAAATGATCGTGTAGACCGGCACCACCATGATGTCTCAGAGCTCAATTAGTCCAAATTTAGCTTAAGTGGACGTCTGTATAAAGTGTGTAAAAGCATTCCTACCATTCTAAACAGCAGCTTAGTGGATGGCTACAAATTGGCAATCGAAGCTAACCCGATTTCTCATATTCTCTTCCCCGTGGCTCCCAACAGCCCGTGTGTGCATGTCACTACAATATGGTAGCCGCCGAGCCCAAACCTGCTTTCTCAACCCTTAGTTTCATAGGGAGGCAAGGAGGACTAACATGACCATGCGCACGACACGCAACCACTCACTTTGTTAGCCAATCATCCATCCATGCATCCATGCATCCATGCATCCATGCATCCATGCATCCATGCATCCATGCATCCATGCATCCATGCATCCATGCATCCATGCATCCATGCATCCATGCATCCATGCATCCATGCATCCATGCATCCATGCATCCATGCATCCATGCATCCATGCATCCATGCATCCATGCATCCATGCATCCATGCATCCATGCATCCATGCATCCATGCATCCATGCATCCATGCATCCATGCATCCATGCATCCATGCATCCATGCATCCATGCATCCATGCATCCATGCATCCATGCATCCATGCATCCATCCATCCATCCATCCATCCATCCATCCATCCATCCATCCATCCATCCATCCATCCATCCATCCATCCATCCATCCATCCATCCATCCATCCATCCATCCATCCATCCATCCATCCATCCATCCATCCATCCATCCATCCATCCATCCATCCACTCATCAAGCACACGTATATTGCATCACATGGGTGGCAATAAAACAACCTTCAACCCCTATACACTGATTGGGAGGGCATCCAACCTTGTCTCACTGCCTCAAGTGGTCAGGCCACAACAATTTCTCTGCATCATGGCGATACCTAACTGCGAGTGCTAAATGATTCTTGGCTTCGATGCGGCAATCAATGTGCTGCCCGTCACAGTTTAGTCCATTAGCCCTTGCCTAGTTCGTTGCAACACTTATTACACGCTGTCAACACAACAAGACACACATACATGTCCCATTGGGGAGCCACGGAGTAATGGCATTGCCGCAGTAAATGCCAAAGTGAATGCTAAATACATCGACCCCTAGTGTAGGAATAATTAATTGGTACTCTTGTGCACATGCATGGCTGCCAAAATGAATTAAAACACGCAGATGGATACTTGTTTACAGAAGTTATACTTTGAATACGTCGTCGTGTAAACCAACGCTCTTCGCCCTAGGCTACATCGTTCACATTAAGCGCATGTATATGAGTATGAATATGCTACGTGTGCTGTTGCTTCAAACTTGTTCCTATACACAATCACACTGTCACAAAAACTGGCGTTCATCCAATACAGAAAACGCCCGCCACAAATTCCAAGCAGGATCTGAACGTAGACTTGGCCGTGATGCTGACCATTTCAAGCAACTTTGAATTACTGGCAAGCAATGGCGACCGTAATGTCAATCACCAGCACGCAGCACCTGCTATAAGAAAAAATCCAGCAACTACTAGCAAAAGTCAGGTGGGTGACAGGTGCGTGGGGTATGCAGTCAAGATCAAGCAGTGGAAAACATGGGCACAGTAGTGCTTCCCATCCCACGAACAGCCAAAGTCTCCCTAAAAAATGTGTTCTTGATGCACGTTTGATGCACGGGAGCTAATCCAAAGATGTTCCCCAAGGAAATACAGGGAGAGCCTGTGGGGAAAACAGGGGGGAAGCTGCATTGCGGATAATGACCCACTGTATATGCTCCCGACCCGTTGCCGACCGAAAGCAAATGGTAAGAAACTACCTGGACGGTAATGATGTAATGGAAAGACGTAAGAAGCTTTCCCGAACCGACGGAAGGACGACAAAGCGCAGCGTGTAAGGCAGAGGCAGTTGCGTGTTGCTGAAAATGACGTGACCAAAACGGTTGCCGATCATGAAAAACCGGACCTCCATCCCGTTGCTGACGGAAACACAGTGTAGAGACGCGGCCAAACGTTAGACGAACTTCCCAACCGAAGTACTTACAAAAAAATGCAGCGGTAGAGACTGCAGCCTGCCTGCAGTGCAGGAACGCCAACCAGAAGCGAAGGGTTCCTGCGAAATAGAAGGAGACAGGCCGGAATACAGAGGGTAAAGTATTCCTTGGATGACGTTACGACTCGAAGTGGGTAAAAAATGGAAGTGGCCGACTGAAAAGTCGTTGGCATTTCTGCCCTGGATGGAAACGTTGGGTAAGTAAATCGACCCGTTAGCAATAAAATGGGAAGAGCGCCCAGACGAAACAACCGCAGCTTACCCAAGCGAGATGAACTCTTTCTTGACAGTCGTCCATGCCAACGTCGGCCAGCCCGGGCCAGGTAGCTGCCGCAGCCATGCCGCACCAGAATTTGAATTTTGTGCCCGGCAACGTTCCTAAAATGCAGGAATGGCTGGGCCGACGGCCGACGCGTGGCCCGTGGCCCATGGCCCGTCGCCCGTGTTTTTACGTGCCTGCGCCTGGCCTGCCTTAACGTTGTTACGCCCGCGCACTCCCCAGCCTTGCGCACGCCAGCCTTGCGCACGCTGCGCCGCGCCCAGCCTTGCGCATTCCCAGCCTTGCGCATCCCAGCCTTGCGCATCGTCTGAAGAAATCAGTGACTGATGTTTACAAAAACTCATTTTCAGCTCGCGGGGATGCGATTTACCCGGTGTCGGCACCGTTCTTGCTGGAAAAAGCTGCGATCAGGCAGGCCGACGGAATTGATTACTACAACTGCTTTCCGGCGAAATTCGAAGGATTTATAGGTATCTTTCTACCTTTTATCATGCATTGTCATAGAATTGACTTAGTGGCAGTACAGATTTGATGATTTCGACCACTCTGTCACTTCATGGTGTGTGTGCCTCAAAGTGCCACTTTTGCGGGCACCGCCTGGGCCAAGGTAACGCCAGCCATGCAAGGTAAAGCCGGAATATCGTTGTCTCATCATTTCTTGATGTTCTTACATGAGTTTAATTAACCCTTAAACCGTGCTGACTGATATTTGCAGCGGACAGTACCAACTGACCGCTACAAATAGCGGACAGTTGGTAGTGAGAATAACGCGAATGCCAGTAGGTATTTCCGTGATATTTTTAGCCAGGCGTCTTCAGCTAGATGTGTACTGCGTCCCGTACCTAAACATCACTATATTCTGACAAGTACACAGGGACTAATTATTGACCCAAGTACAAGGGGTACCCTTTTCAATGGGACGAAAACGTGAATGTAAAATATTGACGTCCGTGCAGATTTGCGGCCATGGCGGTGCAGAAAACTGACTGGCGCAGGAGCATTCATGCACGGACTCGTTCCAAATTTTGTAGGCACACTTTATACGTCATAAAGATGCTATAGACCTAGTTGCGCAACCTCTAACGAGGCGCGCAATCATCTCGGGCTGGTTTTTATTGCGTCAACACGCGTTTACTACTACGGGGATGCCGATGAAGCTAGCACTTGGTATTTGCCGTTTTATCATCGAATATTTCGCAACGATTAACTTTATTATGATGTATATCGCATAGTTCATCAGCGCTGTGGGCCAGAATAGCCTCGGGGCATCGTTTCTGTCATGAGCTTGCTACCTGTCAGCCAGCCTTTTTTGCTGTAGTTGGACCTGGCGCAGTTTGCAGTCCCTGCCGCTGCCGTGAAGGAGGTAAAGTGGTTTTATCGCTCGGTAAGTAATCCCGGACTTATTATTAAGGTTTCGTGGTGTTAAAGTTCCCTCCTTACTACTTTTATGTAATGGTTTGTCGTGGTGGCTGCGTACAACCATTTCGCCCAGTTTATCATCCGTTTTGTTCATGGTTAGCTGCGTCTTCATCCTATATACTAGAGTAACGATCGATGTAATGCTTAAATATGTTGTGTATAGTATTGTGATGGGTTTTCTTGCCTACATTCTTTGGAAAGATGGTATCTTGGCCAGGTTTTGGTTAGCTTTTTGGTTTTGTTAGTAGAGGACACCCCATAGCCAGTTAGCAGCTACTATAATAAAGCCCAGCATACAGGGAGCACTAGCTAGCACTGTCATTGAGCTAGGCTTACTTGCACTTGTTTATTACAGCATCAGCACAAGAAAAAAGTGAGCATCGTGTTTGGCTTGTGTGGTTTCAAGGGTGTGCCCTTACCATGCTATGATACGTACAAATGTGACTGTGCATAGGCGTGGTTACCTATCTTTATATGCCATGATGGATGTTCTGCAGCCTGGACAGGATGTAATTAGCATGTTTGATCATCCATGTTGTTTTTTGTTGCTACGGGATGAGAATTTAGCTTTGTAATGCTAGCAGGCGTCACCAACCAAACTGTCCGCTATTTGTAGCGGGCATTTATTTTTAGAGCTTGCAGCTGGGTCCCTGCTCCACCCCATGATGTCAGTGTTCAGGAGCCCTTTCTAGCTTCCTTTCTCACTGCCTTGTTGAATCCAGGACCAACAAATAAGATTTGACATCCAATATTGCATTATATGTGTCTCTTGTCTCGCACCCTGCGCACCCCCTGCCAGGGGGTGCTATATTTAGCACCCATAGGACATTGCAATATGACCAATGACATGACCCCCAAGGAGGTCCACATATGTGTGTGCTTTGGTCCTAGTATGGGCCATAAATAATTATTAGGTTGGTTTGTGGACATTATCATGGAAAGTGCCAACTGCCCGCTATTTATAGAGGGCAGTTGGACACGGTTTAAGGGTTAAGCTTGCGAGGTGTTGCCAGTTTCGAGTCTTGATGCTCTTTCTTGACCGTTGCCTGCCCCTCTCCAAAACCCCCTTTTTAGATGATGTTGCCAGGCATTTGCCTTGCCCTGGTGTAGTTGTGCAGGTTTTTAGGCGCTGTATGGGTTTAAACACCTTCATAGATGTTAGTTGTTCTTTTGCTACGTTCATACTGCATAATTGTGTGGCCATGGACCTCGTCAAGGGTGCTTTCAAGCTTATATGGGTGAGTGAAAGATCTTGGTGGTAAACCACTGTCATCATGTGCCAGCAAGTATGTTGGCCATGCCATGGCAAGGCAAAACAGTTTCATCCATGTCCATTCTTGTTAGAGACACTTGAAATATGCTTAACCTGCCCAATACATTGGTGGTTAACACTAAAAAAAAAACCTTTCGTGGGTAGGTATCCAAACCCATTCCCTACGTGCTTGCATAGGCTCTCACACATTACAAGGTATAATATAACTGCAATATGATGATGCAAGCATGTTGTCCTATTATTCTGGAAGGGAAATGAGTTGATTGGCATGGTTGGTGGCCACGGTGGTGTGTAGTACGACCGCACTCCCATGCTAGCATTTTGTTACCAAGGCCCAGTCCTATTTATAGGACTGGCAGTGTTTTGCATGTTTCAGGCAGTGCCAGTGGCCAAATTGAGTCCAGTTTTTTGCCACAGTTCAAGAACTCTAATATCTACATGCCTATGATTTTTAATAGTGAATATGGATTTTATTGAATTTTACACCCTCGTGCTTCCACAGAAAATTCCAAAATCGCGAGTAAGGGTTGAGAGTCATGTATAATTTTACATGATTTGGTCAACATATGATTTTTTAAGCACATGCCCAAGCATTAGCATGATATTGAGTGCTATGATGCATATCAAACATATGGGGTACCCCCCTACCCTTACCGCCACATGATCTCAAAGATGGTATACTCAGTCCTATTTTTAGGACTGAGTTTCTACAGGGGACGTGTTAACAAGCACAGGCACCCAGGGGGGGCTTGAGGAGAGGGCCTAGAAGGCCTGCATGACTATGGGGTGGAGGGTATGTGGCTAGGCTATAGCTGGTGTACACATGGCATCTCAGCAGAGAGTAACTCCCTGCATAGGCATCGCATGGCTAAATTCTTAATGCATCATCCATGGGAGGTCCCATTGTATGTAGGCTGGGCGCGGCTAGATACTGAAAGCATCATCCATGGGGGCCATTATGGGCGCACATGCGCGTGGGCCACTTGCAAGGCTAAGCCTATCTAATCAGTACACTACTGGTATATTCCCTAGCCTGGAGTGGCAGGAGGGGCCTGCCAGGGCTTGTGGTCAACGTGGATGACTGCCCCCCTCCAGTATACCGGCTTCCCCCCTGCACGCTGCCGGAGCTGAAGGTAGGTCGGCCATATAGCTCGCGTCGCCGCTGTAGCTGGGCCAAGGTCAAGTCGTCGTCCAGCGTGAAGCGAGTCTCCGAGAGCTTCTTGCGGCATTTAAGGAACGCCAGCTTGTCCGTCATGTACTTAAAGGTGAGGAGCACGGGTGCCGGGCCAGCCTTCCCCCGCGCGCGGGGGAGGCGGACAACCGACATGTCCAGCTCACCAGTGAGTAACATGGGGGCAAGAATGGCGCGCTTAACTGCCTCAAGGAGACTCGTGGAGGTCTCACCTGCCGGCTGGTCGAAGTGCTTGACGATGACATTGTGGCTGCGCTTGTCGAGCTCGGCCGCCTCGCGAAGGTCGAGGGCTTGTTGCTTGAGTTGTGCCGCGATGGTGGAGGTGGTGGAGGTGGTGTGATGCTTAACCAAGTCCGCCCAGGTGGAGGGAACATCACTGGCCGGGCCAGCAGGTGCCGGCTGGGCAGCGATTTCCTGCACCGCTTGGGCGGTGAGGCCGGCGGTGTCATGCAAGCTCTCAAGGGCGGTGGCGGTGGCTTGAAGGCGTTGGTCGAGGTCGAGGAGCTGGGCTTTGATGTCGGCAGTGAACGGGTGGAAACGGCGGTGGAGGTGGACTCAGGCGGCGGTGGTGGAAATGTGAGGAAGTTCAGCAGTCAGCGTGCCGCCGATTGCTGAAATGTCGGCAGCAAGGGGGGTCACGTGCTGCTGGAAGGCTTCCGTCAGGATGGAACGGAGTGTGGGGGCGGAGATGGATGGAGCCCAGATCTCGCCGTCGGAGCGCTTCAGTTGAGAAGGGAGTTGAGGATGGCGTGCTGGAGTTCGGGGCGCTTGCACCCGGGCAGCAGGGTGAGGTGTCGCCAGAGGCGGCCGTCCGGGAGGATGGCCGCCGGGAGTGAACGCCTTGAGATTTGGTTCAGCTCCCAGGCCAAACTATCGGGGGCCCCTGGCCCGCCCCCCCCGCTTGACCCCGCTGCAGCCGCACGCCCTGCGGCCAGCCGAGGCGGCCCCATTGAGCCCCCGCAGGCGCCCACCAGCGAGACGGACTACCTCAGTGGCCGGTCCCACCGCTCTCCGGCCCCCTGGTGGACGGCCCCCACGACGAGTGGACTCCCACTATACTTTTCGTCCGAGGGTAGTAAAAAGGATCCGAGGCGTAAATTACGAGGTGGTAATTTACGGCACAGACTACTCTTACCGTTTGTATACGAGTTCGGATCTTTCTCGTAAGCTACGAGTTAGATCCGAGGTAAGATCCGACGTCGTAATTTACGAGGTAGTAATTTACGAGGTAGTAATTTACGAGGTAGTAATTTACGAGGTAGTAATTTACGAGGTAGTAATTTACGAGGTAGTAATTTACGAGGTAGTAATTTACGAGGTAGTAATTTACGAGGTAGTAATTTACGAGGTAGTAATTTACGAGGTAGTAATTTACGAGGTAGTAATCAAGGAGGTAGTAATTTACGAGGTAGTAGTGTACGAGGTAGTAATCTACGAGGTAGTAACATACGAGGTGTTAACGTACGAGGTAGTAATGTACGAGTTGGTAATTTACGAGTTGGTAAATTACGAGTTGTAACTTAAGATGTCTTCTATTTATTTGGTTTTAATTTGTGCAATGTTCAGTTTCATGAAATGAGCCTAAAAGAGTTTATTATTTCATATTTCAGCATAAAACAAAGTTTAGTTAACCAATATGTCTTCATTCTCACATTTCAGCCGATGTCCTTGTCGCATTTATAATACATTGAAACTCTAACACAAGACATCAAGGAGACAACCATCGCAGGCCAGAAATCGGGATAATCCGGACCATGGTAGCACAATATATGATCAGATAACCAAGTCGGCTGATGACATCCTTAAATATTTATTGGCTTTGTTATCATCATCCATTGGATTGCGTGACAAACTCGCTCGAGGCACCGATGGGTGGGCCGGGGTCTTCTACAAAGGTGCTGACTGGGGCTGGCCCGGTGCCGAGTGCGTGACATCCCCGCTCGCGGCGCCGATGGATGGGGTCTCCTCGGCAGGTTCTGATGTGCGCTCGCTTGGTGCGCTCGCGGCGCCGATGCTTGTGCGGTTGTGCGAGTTTGTGCTTGCGTCAGAGTAGGGCCACGGGTTGTTTATGTTGTCGAACAAGACACGCGTCGGCACCTGCCGGAAGGAAGCACGCGTCCTCGCCACCTCCTTGAAACATTCCTCCACGTCGTCCCACTCGCGCCTTGGCCCAGACCGCATCACGGTCGTGGCCTGAAGGGCCTCGCGCACCTTCTTCTTGTCCCAGCACTTAATTGGAGGCGATGTCTTCCCAATCTTCCCACAGCTCAGGCCGCTTGTCCCGCAGCTCCTGCTTGTGGTGTCATGATCACACGGCAAGTACATTCATTTTAACCGTGCATGCATTGAACAAACAATATAAGTCATTGTTGGCATACAAAAACTAAATGGAGTGACATGCAGTATAGGCCTATGTACCAATGTGTTAACTCTTAAACCGTTCTCGCGCCGTTTTCGTGGTACCAGTTGAAGTCCTACCACTCTAACGGACTGAGTTTGTGCGCCTACCAGGCGCCGCGCCAATAATAATTTAACGGTCAAACCTGGGGGGATCGAAAGATCTAGACGTCAGCTTTCCGTAGAGCACTTCAGACCGTACTTTGGACACCTGGCCAGGGAGAAATGCTTGAGCAAAGTTAGGGGGGTACCATGGTCCAACGGGACCGACGTGCAGGAAAAATATTGACGCGCACGGCTATGGCGGTGCAAAGAACTGACTGGTACGAGAGAATGGCTTGACGTATTGGACTCAAATTTTGTAGGCATGATTCTTAGATCCTAAAAATTGAATATCCCTAGCCATGGAAGGTTCGGAGGTACGTAGATGGGTCTCGGGGTGCTGGTCGGCGCAGCAAATGACGTTAGCGGCCAGGCAGTGATGGTGCGAGTGCTGCATGTTGCTAGGCCGAATTTTCCCAGACATCTGCGCATCGATCAATTTAGTACGTTGTTCCCAACAAGATTTATTAGCATTGGCAGCCAGTAAAGGCTCGAGGCTACGTCCATTACTCTGGCGTGCTGGCTCGCGCAAGAAAGGTAATCTGCTGTACCGACCTGGTACGTTCTAGCCTCCAAGCGTGTTCTATTAGCCGTATATAGTTGTATTATCGTTTAAAGCTAATATCAGAGTTATTACCGAGGGGTTGTGATTGTCTTTTTGTTGTTTTGCTGCCTCTACGCATCGGCTTGTCATGGTTGGGGAATACCATCAGGTCAAGCAGATTTTGGACCATGTTTGGTCACCGTTAGCTGATGCTGCAACGGAAATAGCGAGGTAACGATTGTTATCGGTCACTAATATGGTAACGTTGATTACCCAATGCTTTTCCTTGGTCAAGCACCCCGAGACAAGTTCTTTTCTGACCAGTGTTAGGCGTGGCTTCTTGTTTTGCTGGCCAACGCCCACCTTCTTGTTTTGCATCCATTGCATGTGAAAATCGTGGAGATACACATAACCTGTTTGCATGGGAGCATTATACCAACTTATTCCTATTGTTTTATTCATTGTTTCCAAGAACATAGAGGTGTTTTGTCGTTCATTGGGTGTGTTAGTGATGTAGCTCCTTGCCACCCTTTGTACGCGCGCTTTAGGCCTTGATATGAGCCTTACACCTATTGTATAGCATGAGCTTGTGTCTTATATGCTGGACATGGTGTTGGCATTGCTTTTGTGGCCATCTAGTTGTTGTTTTGTGCCACTTTGGGATAGGAAACCTATACGGCAGTTCTAGCAACCGTCCCAAAATAGCTTGCACCGTTATAACGGTCTGAGCTATTTTGGGCTGTTTGCTAGCTAGCATGTGCAGTTCTGTGACATTTCATGCTGTGAATGCATTGATGGCATGCCTGTGATTCTAATAAACTGCCTTTAAAAGGCCAGGGCCACCTGATTTGTGTAAATGGTCTATAATGCATTATATATGTCTCCAACCCCATGTGCACCGTACCCCCCCGGGGGGGGTGCTATTTATAGCATGCATGGGGCATAGATATGTGACCAACCAAATTTCCCAAACATTATTTGATATAAAAGCATGCTTGGTTCCAAGGGTGGGCCAGAAAATGTTATTTGGCTAGTTACTCTCAGGCGCACAAAGATACCCAAACTCAGTCCGTTCCGGTGGTTCCAGTCCAGACGGTTGAAGAGTTAAAGAAAGTAAGCGCATGCCACGAAACAGGTATAAGAAGAGAATAAGGCTGCTTACCTGCACCGTGAAGTTCAACATCTTCAGATAGTACAAAAGTACCACGCGGCAGAAGTCCTCCTTCAGCCATGCTGGAAGGTCTGCGTACTTCTTGATGCGATTGGTGGTGGCCGTCCCCACCAACCACGGCGTGTAATCGTCGGACACACGCACCAGGCCAAACTTGTACAAGTTGGACCGGTGGTTGGCCAGGCGCTTGATCAGCGCAGCCCGGACTTGAACGTAATCCTCCGCAGGAACCGAGTCGGCGGGGCTTCTCACGATGCCCGACTCCTGGAAGAACATGGCGATCGCGCCACGCAGACCCATCTCCCTGACGGACCGCTCCTTTTCCAGCTGAACCTCTTTCCCGACATCACCGCGAATGGACAAGCAATGACGGGAGAGGTGTTCGACAGCGGCCGAAAAAGCTGGGGTCGTCTTCTGCAAACGTGCAATGTGCAAGATAGAGAAAGTGCGAAGTTAGAAATCTGGAATAATGAATCGTGTAAAGCAAAAAAGTTCAGCAAATAAGCTATAAAATGCGTAATGTGCTACCCACGAAATTCCTGGGCAGTTTGGTGCCCAGTCGCGTCATGAGACTGGCGACGTCTTGTCTCAAGGCCGCCACCTCCTGCCTGAGGCCCTCCTCCGCCCTGTTGGCCGCGATTTGCAAGTTCCTGCCGGAGGAGGTGGTGGCCGGTGCCTCCGGGGGGGGCGCCATATCGTCGTCCTCGCCGGAGGACGACGAGGAAGAGGAATCGGATTCGGATTCGGATTCGGAGGAAGGCAAGTGGCGGCTTTTCTTGCGCCGCCGGCCCATGTCCTCCTCCTCCCGCGACATCATGGCCTTCTTCTTGAGCTTGGGCGCCATAGAAACTGATGAGCTGCGCGTAAACGTTAACTGGAGTCACCTACGCGTGGTGAAGACGTCAAGGCGCACTTTCAAATTTCGCGTGCACTCCTGGTGCACTGTCAAATTTCGCGTACACACGTGGTTGCAGCCATCCGACGGCTACAACCCCAGTGGTCAGGGGCAAACCAAACATCGCACGGTACACGTTCTTGCGGCATCGCTGTCAGGTCACCCTAAAACGCGGCAACCCGCTGTTATACTGGCGGCAGTTGTGTACCACCCCCCTCCTTCCCACGGCAGGTACGCAGCCACTCGCTGTTGTGCTGGCTGCAATTGTGTATCACTTGTACGGTATTTGTGTATCACTTGTCCTCCTTCCCACGGCAGGTACGCAGCGACCCGCTGTTGTCCTGGCTGCAATTGTGTATCACTTGTACGGTATTTGTGTATCACTTGTACGGTATTTGTGTATCACTTGTCCTCCTTCCCACGGCAGGTACGCAGCGACCCGCTGTCGACCCGCTATTGCACTTCACCGCGTGCATCATTGCACATTAGGTGTGGCAGAAGATCACCATGCACCCTCCTTCCCACACAAATCTCTGCTGCCCATGTGCGGCGTGGACATACAACAACAACTACAACAACCTTCCCACAAATCTCACCACCCGGTTCTCAAGTCGAACGACGACATAACTTTTACGAGTCGATTTTTCCGCGCATAGTGACTAACTAACTGTATCGCGGCGTGAACACTCGCGCAGACATCTCAGGTGCAGGCGGCAGCCTTTGCATTAGCGGACATGTCGAATGATCCAGGGGAGCGGTCCCCCATGAGCTCGGCGGATACGGGATCCTATCCCTCCGACTCGGAGGAGTCATTCCGGTCGGGAGGGACACTGTATTCGACGGAGTCGTTGCCGGCGGTAGTCGAAGAATTTTTGCGGACCCATTGCGATTTGGCAACGGTAACCGAGAATCTGTCCTTATCGCAGAAGAGCATTGCCGTACGATTACACCGCATGAGGGTTGCTGACCAGCACAGGCCTGATGAGCCGGCATGGTTCGGCCAAGATATGGAGCCCGGAATCCTCGGGTGCATTGTTGACCTACTCGGCCCCCTGGAACGCGCGAGGGTCAGCGTAATGAGCAAAGAAGTGCGTTTGATAGTGCAGCAGCACAAGTGGCAGATCAAGACCGGTATTCATTGGAGGGAGGCGGAGCATTTGGAGGAAGAGTACGGCCCTATTGACGACATCGCAGCACCTACGCGCATGCTCATCACTGGCACCTTATTCGATCCCACCCGGGCTAATCCCATCAGGAATAACAGCATCACGTTGGAGCTGTCTGCATCCACCCTGGAGGCATACGGCACCACATTTCGCAAGCTCATGTCGGATGTGAAGTCGCGTCTGCGCCGGCAGCCTCCCACCTGCCTGGGGAACTTGTTCTCGCTTCGCGACATTCCCGCAGACCTGGGCAGTCAGTGGAGCATGGAATACGTTGCCCAGTGGCGGCAACATGAAGACGAAAGGCGCGGCCACGACCTGCTGCCCCCAGAGGAAATGGAGAGGCAGCTCGTGGCAGAGTGGAACCACGTATGGCAGTCGCCGATCATGTGGGGTCTGTACAGCATTGTGGTCTTCACCAGCTGCCAGGCTTGGGGAGAGGGGTGGGAGTCCGCGGGGCATACTAGGGACTATTGGGATCGTGCAGGGTGGGCAACTTTGCTGGAGTCCATGCCTACACTTGATCCCGTGGTTCTCGCCGGCGCCGTCTTGTTGACGCACCCAGCGGCTACCAACGTCCTTAAAGAGCGGTTGCAGGAGCCCTGCACGTTGCGGCTGCTGCGTGGAAGAGGGTCGCACCTGGTTGAGGAGGCACGGACAACGTGCATGCGCGACGGCAATCGATTTGGGCGGTCTACCCAGAACACGTATGGGCAGGCAGGACGCTTTCTGGGCGAGTGTGGCCGGTGGCTCTACACTATCAGTCGGAGTGCCGGCCGGGCCCACTTCAAATGTTCCGAAAAGTGTGACACTTTTGGTCGTTTTTTTGACTTTTTCGACGATCGTCACTCTGCAGAGTGATTCGTCGTGCGAAATCGTGCGAAATTGTGCGAAATTTGCTGAAATCGTGTGAAATTTGCTGAAATCGTGCGAATTTGTGCGAAATTTGCTGAAATTGTGCGAAATTTCATGTGAAAAATGTCGACGGTAAAAAATTTTGATGTGCACAACGTGTGTGAATTCATGCGAAATTTTGTCAAACGTCACTCCCCAAAACGACCCTTGGTTGAAATCCATGCGAAATTGTGCGAAATCATGCAAAATTGTGCGAAATCGTGCGAAATCGTGCGAAAATGTGTGAAAATTTTGCGAAAATCACGCGAAAATCACGCGAACTCGTGCGAAATTTTATTTTTTTTTTGCGAAAAACGACCAAAAGTGTCACACACTTGGCTTGGACGGCGGAACATTTGAAGTGGGCCCGGCCTGCCGTCCCGACCCTCATGGGCGTGAAAGTGGTTACTCGTATCTAGAACACCAGTCTTTGTGGATGCGTTTCAGTCAGCTGTGATCGAGTTGCTGGTGGTTGTTACCTGTGGGACATTTCTTGTGGGGGGAGACTTGGTCCATATCTCAGGCTTGTCTTACATGATGCAGTGGCACTTTCGGGCTGGAGGGTTAATTGTGGCCCGGCCTGCCGGTTTAGCTTCAGTGCTCTCATGTCGGCCTTTCCCTTGGCCTGTCGTGGTCTTGTTGTTACCACCTATTGACAGTGCCAATATCTTTTGACAAGAGCTTTCAGTTATGTCTACTGTATTATTTTCAGGTCGTCTGTGACTGACGCCACATGGGATGAGATAGGAGGTACTCGGCTATCATTGCTAATTACTTTAATGCATGCCCATTGGGCCATGCATAGTGTATATTTTTCATGCATGCACGCCATTATGTATCGCTGGGTCCATCCCATCAAATGCTTGTTTATTGCCAGGTCTGGTGGAAGTCCGTAAGTACTTGCGTGTCATGCGCATGGGCATGTTTATAGTACTATGCTAATCTCTTTAGAAACATAATTACACGGAAGTTACAAATCTCATCTGCATCATGCCCCAAGACACTACATTAAACAATCAAATAAAATTATAACATGCCTCCGTTGGGAGATCATGTAGCACATATTCCTTGCTGAATGGGTGGAGGTGGGTCAAGCCGCGACATCGAAATAAGGTAACTCTAACCTATCTAGTCTACAAAATCCTAACTACACTTCTCCCCAAAGCGCCCCTTCCGCTTTGGGGGAGGGGGCTTGCCCACAGGGGCTGGCGTGTGAGCCGGGACATTGGTCATCCACCTCTTCTTGTTCTGCATAGGAACAGAGAGCGAAGAAGTTCGGTGTGGGGACCCCTTCTCGTGGTAATGCGTTACATGTACTCCCCACCGGGCTTTGCTCTTCATGGGTTCATAAAGACAACAATTATTCAGTAAGAATCTAATAAATTAGGAACATATATCCGTTGGGAGTCACTGTTACACATATATACCTGCAAAGGGGCATATGATTTTTAATACATTCTGAGCTACAACCTGCACGTGCATGGGTTTAGTTAACTGGCACCTATACTACAGGCCTGACATGGGGTGGAGCTTCAGTGCTTCCCCGCCTTCTCCTTCTCCCACACTGGGTGCTCCGCCTCCTTCTTCTCCGGCCCTGCCCGTGGGTGCACCGGCCCCGCCTCCTCCTTCTCCTCACGGGACGATTCGCGCTCCACGCATGGCTGCAGCATCAGTTATCACGGGCAAGACATAGCAGTAACCGCGCTATGGCTGTTCTAGCACCAGCCTAGCAGCCTGCCATGATCAGTCAGCAAACCCACGCCAGCTAAACCCTTGGCTGTCACAACCAGTCCATGCATCATTAAGTATGGGTACGGGGAAAGCTTCCCGCATATCCATGCCCATATGGATGGCAGCAACACAAGGACTGGCACCCTAGCCCCCCCGTGCACACACAAAAGCGTGGGTCGTGGCTTCCACGCCCCATCCGTCATGCATGACAGCGCGTAATTTACTCGCATTCACACCGGGCTGCATCCCAGCGCCGTTGCTGTCCCCATGTGACACGTCGGCTGATTAAGCAGATACACAGCTGAGTCTGATGTAAACCGCTAAACCCCAAACCCATGCAGACCACAGTCAAGGACGCGTGCATGTCAAGCCATGCCAATTGTGAACCGTACAGCAATTTACTTTTCAAGCCTGAAGAGGTGTATAGGAGATAGTAGCCTGGAAGAGGTTACAGGGGCACATGTCCATTAGCGAGCGGAACAACACAGCATACACCCTACAAGCGTACCGCACAATGTCCTCCTGCAATTGTCTGCAGATCTCCCAATGCCGCAGACATCTCCACTGCTCTCATGGCGATTGCAAATGCTTGATGCCGCACCTCTGCTTACAGCAGAAAAGCTTCCTCCGGGCGAGGCACCTGACTGGAACCAACACCCATTCCTTGGCTTCACAACGTGGCCATGACAGCATCGTGAATCTGCTTCGCCAACGCCCACACTTCAGGACCCGCGCCCTGCACCGCCATGGCCACAGGCTGCACCGCTGCAATCGATGCAGCATTCACTGCCTGCGCCGCACCATGTACTGCATGCACGAAAGCCAATCCTGGCTCGGTTATCATGGTCTTGCCCGATTCCTGCTGCTTCTTCTTCTTCGATGCGGTCATGCGCACTTTATACCCCTTCCTCTCCAAGCACGCCTTCAGCACCTGGCTCGTGCGGTGCTGAATATGCTTCTGAAGGCGCGCCTTCTAAACACGAAATGTTGGCAATGTATGATTCCCAAACGGCATGATAGGCACATAATCAGTCCCATTAATTGCTTTGCGGCAGTCAATGCACCAGAACACCTGTTGAAAAAAGAAGGTTATGCACGCTAGCGATTACCCGCGGCAAGAAGCAATCAACACGCCTCGCTAACAACTGCAACCACAATGTAATTCATGACGGGCCACTCACCGCTACCCTGCTCTCCTGCTTCAATGTCTCCCCATTCTCAAGGCCTCCATTGTAAACCTCTCCGTCTTCACCATCGTCATCGTCTTCCTCTTCCTCCACTCCGACGTATCCGTGTTTCCTTTTCCTAAGATACCTAGGGTTGTTCAAGTCGTATGTGCGGCGTTGGCACACTTCCAACAAAATTTTGGCCGCCTCTACCCATTACCATTTATTCGTACTATCATAACATATCCAGGCGTTTGAAAAATCATTCCCTCGTTCGAACTTCTACCCCTGGGCGTCCATGACGAGGCAGTCACGACGGGACGCAGATGCACAAAAATAAAACAAGGCGACATCCCTTCAATCATTGACCAAAAAACAGAATACGCGCAGAACTTGGATTTCAACACCACGCACCCATTACCAGCGAGCACGGCTGGCCTGCAACCGCCATCATTTCATAACCAGAAGCCAGGGCCCACACTCCATCCCGTTACCTCATCTTCCACGCACGGCTTCCGCTGCTTCCCTCTGCTCTTTCGCATTCTCCGCCAGCAACCTCGCCTTCTCCTCGTCCAACAATCCACTAAGAATAAAATCCCCTCTATTGGACGCCATTCAGACGAACTTTGCTAGCGTCTTTTCACCGGCCCCAGCACACATAATCTATAGCCGCTTACTGACAACGGCCGACAACGACAACTGCTGAATAGGCGAAAAAGGCTGATAACTACATTTTTATATTTCGCTGCATTTGCTAATAGACACGCACGTTCTCCCACTTCTCCATTACAATATAATTATCCATCTGGCCGTGTACAGGCAAAGATCCCCGAAGTAACTTACTGAAACGTATCTTACAGCATCGGATCACTGGCACCTAATCTACAGGTGGTAGATTACCAACCAAGACCCGTCGCGGTAATTTACTCTGTCGGTAATGTACTACCAAAGATGTGCAGTCGTAACGTTACTCTTACTTACGGCTAGTAAAATTACTACGTAGGATGATAGGTAGTAATGATTACGGCGTTGGATCTCACGCCTCGGATCTAGGTAGTAAGATAAGACCTCGTAATTTACGCCTCGGATCCTTTTTACTACCCTCGGACGAAAAGTATAGTGCCCCAGGAATGGGCTGCTGCCATCTCCACCCTCCGCAATGATGCTGCCATATGGGAGTGGACAATATTTCACCGGAGGAATATTTTCCGCGCCAAAAAATTCGCGGTACCAGCCGTACCGTGAAAAGTGGGTGCACGGTGGGCGCACCCCTTGCGGAAGTGGCCATGGCGACTGCGTTTAGGCGAAACTAGCAATGTAGGGCTAGAGAAATGCAAAAAAATTGCTCGAATGTTGAATACGATGATTGAATGATGTTGGGTTGTGGCGGCAAGTAGCTGGTTTACAATATCGCTGCTTTCTTTTACTGCCATCGGCATGGGGGGTAAACTGCATTTTTTGGTCGCGCGGAATAAAATAGAATTCGTGATAGCGGCAGTAAATTCTCAGTTTTGGGGGTCTTTTTGATCGCGAAGGATGCATTAATATCGGTAGCATTGACTTCCAAACCGAACTGGTGCTTTTTGCTACATTTTCGGCCATTCTCGGTAAGTAATTCTTCAGGCCTGCGCAGTGCATGTCGGAACCTTCCATGGAAGAACGGCCGTTGTTGCGCGCCTGAGCGAGGGATCTGCGAGGGCAAGGTAGATATTTGTCGCGAATGTTATGTGCTATCAGTTCTTTCTTCTATGAGCTCATCGTTCGAAGGTTTTTGCGTTCTTTTTGGGCAGTTTCCGCCAGCTAGCTCGCCGTTGCTTGCCGAATACCTGGCAGCTTTAGATTGTTTTCGTTGATGTCGTGGTCAGGGCCGCTTCAGTCGAAGCCTATAGCTTCTCGGGAAGGTTTAGGGCATTTCATAAAACTTGTTCTGGCAAGGATGGTGTGCGTATGGACGCTTCTTGTTGTGTGAGAGTGACGCACCCTCTCTTCGCAGCGGCATCACAGCGCTCATGCGCTGGAGGACCGCCAATGGTTTCTTTCCATTTGATCGTGCAGGGGAGGAAGTGTTTTATTGACGATCATGTTGGAGATATTGCATTTGTGTGACTGCATGTAGATAGCTGCCACCATTGGTTTATTTGAGCTTTCCCTTAATATGATGATGTGAAAAGACTGCGATGTGCTGAACCAACCATGGTTGACATGGTTGACTGCATGCAAGCTTTGTATGCCATGATCTCCTCGGTTCCTTGCCCTCCATTGTTCCAGTTTGTTGCCCATCTCAGGTAGGGCAGTGACGTAGTATAGTAGTTTCTGTGTTGATAGTAGTTTCTGTGTTGATTAGCTTGGTTGGCATAAACCTTACACTCTAATTAACCTGGGAGAAACATAGATAATGCTGGTTAGGCAATTTTAGTGCCATCATCATTATTGCTATTCACATGCTCATATGTCTGGCCATGCTCGAGGGAGGGTGAAGGTGTATGAGGTGTGTGGCCACCCCTTTGTACTTCATAACATATTCAGCATGTATTTGATGCATGTTGGATGGCATGTAAAGTGTAATTGTGTTTACTTGGTTACTGAGTGGTCCTTAGCGCCTGTCAGGTGGTCGTCTAGGGAACCCATCAGTGCGTGTCACAGTGACCCCAAACCTTGAGCATGTGTCGTCTTCAGTGTGCAAGAGTTATTTATATGTGCTTTTGGTCATAGATTTGCTGAGTTCTAATCATGAAGTTTAGAGGTAACCTTGGGTTGACTATTGTGTATGCTCTCTTGGCATGTATGCCTAACGATCGTGTTGCTATGCTTGGGCTGGCAAGGTTGGCCATGCCGAGGGCAGGTGAGGGCAGATGAGGTGCCTAGCTGTTTGCTTATGTTTTGTGATCGAGTAGGGCATGCTTTCAGGCTTTTTGGATGGAAAACATCATGCCTAACTGGCCTTGTACAAAGAAAAACCTCCTTTAGCGCATGTTCAGGTTTTAGCACGTTTAACTTTATAACTTGAGCTAGACTTATCGGAATGACCTGGGACTTGGAAGACCGTTGTCCCCCTGTTAGACGGATTTTCGCTGCAGAAAAAAGTATTTTTTTGACGTGTTTATAAAAAGTTATTCCCAATGTCCGGTAAAAAAAGGGTCGTTTTGCGGGGAAATTAATAACTGTTCGAGGTTTTGCCCTTTCCATGATGTAAATAGCTCAGCAAGCTACAAACTCAGGGAACTAAAAACGCTGCAGACAGTTTTGCAAATAAATGTGTGCATTGGCTGGGGCATACCCAGCCCTAATTAGCGTCTTTTGCTATTTATAGCGCATTATTGGCGTATATATGGGGGTAGTACCCCCAACAAGTGCATGGACAACTCACTAGAGATGTTATTTAGTGCCCCCAATCATAACTTAGCATTGTGCAAATGAATTTCAAGTGATATTAGCATAGGTCAATTTTTAAGGGTTTTGGGGTGCCACCTCCCCTTAAGATGCCTGAGCTTGAGCCTTTCCTCCGGGGTGTTTGCAACCGGATTCTACGAGATGGCCTCCCCCCGCCGACGTATTGGAAGACCGCTGTCCGGGTCATGCTCTACAAGGGCCGGCAAGGGGTCCGCCGCGGATACCGGCAACTACCGCGGCGTATGCCTCCAAAGCTGTGTGCTGAAAGTCTTCATGCGTCTCCTGCTGAACCGCATGCGCGCCAGCCTCGATCCCCACCTAGGTGAGTCCCAGATGGGCTTCCGTGTTGGTCGCAATTGTGTTATGGTCACTATTACCGCGCGCCGCCTGATCGAGGAAGTGGGCCGCCTGGCCCCCGGCCTCTTGCCATTGCTATTGATCTTTGTGGATTACACCAAGGCATTCGATACGGTTATGTGGGACGCCCTGTGGGTGGTCCTTCACCTGTTCCGTGTCCCATCGTACATCCGGTTGAGATCATCCGCCAGTTCTATGAAGGGTCCCAAGCCCAGGTCCGTACCGCCGACGGCGTCACTCCGGCGTTCCCCCTGCACACCGGGGTGTGGCAGGGCTGTGTGCTCTCCCCATATCTATTCATCATTATATGGTGGACTATATTATGCGGCGTGCACAAGCCCGCTTCGCCCGGGTGGAGGGGCGCCCGCCGGGGACTCGAGGTCATGACGGAGTACGCCAGCTACGGCGGGGTTGACCCACCCTACCGCCCGTGAGCGATCTGATCAGACTACGCTGATGACGGCGACACTCGTGGAAACCCCGGAGTCAGCCCAACTGTGGCTAGACAGCTTATCACTGGAAGCGCGGGCCGGGTGGGGCTTATGATCGTCAGCAAGAAAACGGAGGTCATGGCCATCGGCTTCCCTGCTGGGATATAGCCCCACCCACCCTCCTCTTGCTGGACGGCAGCCCCGTGGCCCCCGGCGACTCGCTTCAAGCTCCTTGGCAGCTGGCTTCCCTCCACGGCCGACGACATCAACACCCGCATTGGCCAGGCCTGGGCGGCCCTCCGCCGCCTCGACAGGTTCTGGACCTGTCGCTACCTGAGTGAGCGACGCAAGCGCATTCTGTTCAAGGCCATTGTCCTCAGCATCCTCCTTTATGGCTGCGACGGAGGCGTGGACCCTGGACCAGGGGCTGAGCCAGCAGCTTGACGGCACCGTCACTCGAATGCTCCGTCATATGGGCGTCCCCAACATCTACTGCTCCAACCTAGGGCCATTGCTGGTACTTTTGACGTCATGAAAGCAGCGTTTTGGACTAGTGGAATATGATTTTACAGCATAAAAAGTCCATTTTATCATGAATGAACATGGCCAACAACCCCAAGTGCCCCTAAATTTCTCAATATTTGTAGAGAAATGCTACTTCTCACAACCTGCACAAATGCACAATTTGGGGCATGCATGTGAAAGTTTGAAGTACAAATTCACAATGAGGTTTTACATTTTTCAATTAATAATGGTATCTCATTCTTCAATCAATCAATTTGCAATCGTCCAAACAATTTATTCATTTCATACATGTCCGAATATGTTCAAAGAACACATGCAAGTGCTCAATCAGCGTGGACCCCCTTGGTCGCGCCCCACCATATATACATTGGACAAGTCACCCCAACTACTAAACTGCCCAAAGTCACGGTCACTGATCCAACTACTATGTACATCTGCATTTCTCCACGTTGCGGTGGGCAATTACGTGCAAAACGCGATTTCGTGCAAAGTCCTCGCCCATCATCGCTTGCCAGGTCGATATGAAGGAATGTTGTCCCAGCTGGCGCCTTCCTTCAGGAGAGTAACATGTTCGCTAGCGAACTTCAGAGGGAAACGATACTTTGCCTCGCACTCATTACTCCAACCGAGGTCGTGCCCTTCATCAAACCATCTGATCACCACCTTATTCTTCTCGCGGCCCAGGAGGGTGCCAAAGAGCAGAAAATCTTCCTTCTTGGGGTACTTGTGCTCCCAGTTTATGCACACCTCGTCTACCCATGTCGAAGTCCAACCTCCGCGACTCAGTTTCGCGCCATCCATAAAGCGCATCCGGACGTCCGGCCGAACGTCCCTGATTCGTTTTTCGGCCGTCGCATCTCTGCCCTGACCACCACCCTTCTGCGGCTGTGCAGGTTCGTCGGCACCCTCCGTCTCCTGCCCCGCCCCTCGCCTGCCCCCTCCCCGACGTTTTGCCTTCTGCCCCTGCGCCCCCCCCGCCTCTGCCATCAACTCTTCGTACGTTTTTTCTGGCTGACCGCACGGTAAGGGTGGTGCGTAGGCTGGTGCTTTGGGTGGGAGCTCGTCCCCTCCCGCCCCCGGTTGTGCAACTGGTGCGCCGACCGCGGCCTGGCCAACAACACGGCCGGCCTCTCCGGACACAGTCCCAGACGCGGATCCACGGGGAAACCGAACTGGAGTCTCTTCTTCGCCTTTCCCTGCACGTAAGCACATGCCAATTAACATGAATACGGAAGGGTCGTGTGAGAAATCAATGAAGCCATGGAGTGATGCAAAAAAACTTATGTAGAAATATATTAAGGTACTTATTAAATTCGTTTATTGAAAATGAAATTTACCGGCCGAATGTACCGTTGGAGCGTGGAAGGGCATCCTTGGTCGATCGAAGATATCCGTCAATGCGGTCAACGGTGCGGTCGATGTCCCTGGCGGCGCCTCTTAACATCGACCACCTCAGTCGGGCGCATCAATCCGGCAAACGCCGGCCCTCCACCTGAGACTGTCGGCGGACCCTCCACGTTACGAGCCTCCAATACCCTCTTCTGCAGTGGGGTGCTCGCAACAAAATCCGTGTCAGCCGACGGGTCCGGATCGTCATCCTCATTCAGCAGTATCGTGTCCGGGCATTGCTCCATCCCCGTCGAGCGGGGGGGCAAAGTCATCACAACCGTCCTTCCTGACGACGGTACGGGATCGTCATCCAGAACCAAAGAAACCGAGGCGAGCGCGGGGGTCCCCTCAACCGGGGGTCCCCATGAATCCTGACGAGGCCTCATTCCCATCTGTCGGACACGACCGCCTCCCGTAAATCGGGAACGCCCGCCGGCGCTACCAGTAACAGGCCGCGAGCCTGCTTCCTGCTGGCGATCCCCATCCTCATCACAGATACGCCCGCCGGCGTTACTATTAACAGGCTGCGAGCCTCCTTCCTGCTGGCGATCCCCCTCATCACAGATACGCCCGCCGGCGTTTCCAGTAACAGGCCGCGAGCCTCCTTCCTGCTGGCGATCCCCCTCATCACAGATACGCCCGCCGGCGTTTCCAGTAACAGGCCGCGAGCCTCCCTCCCGCTGGCGATCCCCCTCCTCATCACAGATACGCCCGCCGGCGTTACCATTAACAGGCTGCGAGCCTCCTTCCTGCTGGCGATCCCCCTCATCACAGATACGCCCGCCGGCGTTTCCAGTAACAGGCCGCGAGCCTCCTTCCTGCTGGCGATCCCCCTCCTCATCACAGATACGCCCGCCGGCGTTTCCAGTAACAGGCCGCGAGCCTCCCTCCCGCTGGCGATCCCCCTCCTCATCACAGATACGCCCGCCGGCGTTTCCAACGACAGGCCTCGAGTCCTCTTCACCAGCACGCTGGCGCTTACCTCCCCCCCTGTTGTCTTCATCCCCCCCCCATTGTCTCCTCCCGCGAGCCTCCATCATCCCGACCGCGCTTTTTCCCTCCCCTTCCATCTCCTCCCCCGTCCCTCTCCTCCTGGCCATCCCCTTTCTCCTCCTCGCCATCCCCCTTCTCCCCCTCCGCCTGCCCCCCACCCACCCCGGGCGGGTGCCCATCAGCATGATCCTCCTCCCCCTCTTCCTCCTCCCGCTCTTCCTCCTCCCCCTCTTCCTCCTCCCCCTCTTCCTTCTCCGAGCCATCATCATCATCATCATCATCATCATCATCATCCGAATGATGATCCCCGTCGTCTTCGTCGTCCACGACCACGTCAAAGTCCATGTCGACATTTTGCCACCCATCTTCAAGAAGCCGATATTTGATAAGTCGGACCAGGCGCTTCCACCGGCGGATATGGGCGGGTAACCCGAACACCAGCAGAACTCTGGAGGGTCCCTTCAACAGGGCCTTGGTGATCTGGTCAACCACATCCCACGCGGCAATGCTCAAACGGGAGGAGGGTAAGGGAATCTGGCTGTCGACCCGAATATACAGTCTGGATCCCACTCGCGCAGGTTCCTCCACTTCTCGTTGCTGTCAGCTGTCAGGTCCAGCACAGCAAACGCCTGGTCCTTCAGCGTCCCAGGAAGGTCTTCAGACCCCGTGTACAACTCGTCCACCACCTTCGTCACCACCAGATCCTTTCTTTTTTCGTTTTCCTTCCATGTCATTGTCCTGTATGCGATCCAGTCGGGTCCCATCTTCACCCCGTCCCAATATAGGTATAGGCTTCCAGCCTGTCCCACCACCCCCTCTTGGCCTTGGCAGTCCCCTCCTCGTTAGCCGCCGCCTGGACCTCCTTCTCGACCTCCGCCGCAGCCGCCTGTGGCACACCCAGCAGATGTTTGGTCTTCACACCCAAATCGTCATACAAATGACGGGGGTGAGAAGCGAGCAGCCCTCTCGGGAACTTCCAGTCCTTCTGGTCGACCACTTTCCTTTTAGCCGGCGGAAGGTCCCTCAGCGTGAGAATGATCGCCCTCGTGGCCGTGACGACCACCCGCCAAAAGTCTCTGGTCAGGCGGCACTCGGCGATGAACTTGTCGAGGTCCGTGGCGAAGGTGCCCTTCAGCTTCACGCCAAACACCTGCTCCCTCACCAAGACGGGGTCGAAAGTCCCGTTTAGTTGTCTGCAGGAGCCAATCAGGATGGGGTTCTCCAGGAACTTGATGTGGGCGAATTGCTTTGCCGCCTCTATCAAATTCTTGGCGACTTCCATTATTTTTATCAGGTTGCTGGGAGGGGCCTCACCGGACATGATCGGCGCTTGGATCAGGCTGTCGAAGTACTGGAAACTCGCAAGTTCCCGATGCGCGGTGAAAATGGACAGTTCGTGCGCCTTGTCGTTAGGGCGCGCGTCAAGGAAGTCTTGACGAGACGCGATACCCTGTGCGATCGCCGGCTTGCCGTCGACAACGGGCTTCAAAGGGTCCTCACACCAGAACAGCCAGCGCTGCATTAAGTTCTTCTGGTCCGGCCCCCACTTGTCCGTCTCTTCAGCCCCCCCTGCCTTGTCGCCGGCGCCGTCCCCTTCGGCCTTGGCTTGCTCTCCTTTCTGCCAAAAGGGCTTCACAATCGCCCAGATCTTGCCGTACAGGGGTCACCCGCAGTATCGCAACAAGAATCGCAACTACGCAACTTTCCAGGAGGACCAAAAAACACTTTTGTTGCGATTCTTGCGAGGACCGATTTGGACGAAAAGTTGCGAAACGGCAAACGCGTGGTATCGCAACTATAGATACACCCCGACGTGAAGTATGTCACTCCTTGGCTGACCGGCGCGAAGAATCAACCGAACTGAAATGAGCGGCGTCAGAAAAATGCTATAGCCGCAGTCGCGCAACATCTAATGGCACAGATGCGCACATTATCTCGGGCTGGTTTTTACTGCGTCTACACGCGTTAACCATCACGGGGGTGACGATGAAAGGCAGCACTTGTTCTTAGCTTCTGTATCATTGAATTTTTCGCAACCAGTAGTTTTCGTATGATGTATTTCGCGTATTTCATCATCGTTCAGGGCCAGGAAAGTCTCGACGCCGTGATGAGATTGCCTTTCTGTCATGAGATTGCTAGCTTTCCGCTAGCCTTCTTTTTGCGGTTTCGGCATGGCGCAGTTTAGTGTACCTGCGGACACCGTCAACAAGGTAAAGTCGTTATCTCATTCGGTAAGTAATCTCGGACACGTTGTTGAAGGTTTGTGGTGTTAAGTTCGCTAACTTACTACTCCTGTGTACTAGTTTGTGGTTGTGGTTTTGTACAACCGTCGTCGTAAGATTTTCATCAGTTTTGTTCATGATTAGCTGCGTCTGTACCTAATTTTCTAGAATGACGATTGATTTAACATCTAAAGGAGTTGTAGATGGTAGCACGATGGTTTCTATTGCCTAAATTCTTCAGGAAAGATGGTATCATGGCCAGTTTTTTGTCAGCCTTTTGGCTTTGCTAGTAAAGGACGCCTGTGCAGTTGTGCAGTCCGTGCAACATCTATGGAGGCCCCAGTGCCTTGCTGACGTAGAAAAGAAGTTCGATGCAGTGTTTGTATATTTTTATCCTAGGCATGCAAATGGAGGTCATTTCTCATGTTCTGGATGCATGGGTAACACCGCCCCTTGCACCCCCTTGCTACGTGTGCATTTGGGCCTTGGTTTGTGAAGACGTCCAATATTGCATTATCACTTAACATTGCATTGTAAGTGTCTTTTTTATCGCACCCGTGCACCCCCCTGAGATTAGTGCTGTATTTAGCACCCATAGGACATATAGGACATTGCAACATGACTAATGACATGACCCCGAAGTAACTCCCTATATGCGTGTGCTTTGGTCCCAGTATGGACACTAGATTGTTATCAGGCTGGTTTCTGGACATTATCATGCAAGGTGCAACCAGCCATAATTAGGGGTAGAGTTACACACTGGTCATCCAAGGGCTAAGTGCAGGCCAGCACGCGGTAAAATGGTGACTGTGCATTAATATTTAAAAATTAAATTACAACACGCAGACGCTACGCGTTGATCAGGCGTCGCGTGACCGCCATGCGAACATTAATAGTTGTCGCGTATATTACATCCTCAATGATGTGGAGGCGGAGATGGAATGAGTATCTATAATGTAACCTTGAGTGACAGGGTTGCTGACACCACGGCCCGAATCACTGTTATTACACTTGTACTGAATTGGGTCACATGCATACCCCCACCGACTTGGGGTTGGTATCCTTTATATATCCTGCCATGGACTGGAATCGTTGTCTCCTTGAATACATGTATAACTCACATGGGTCAGGGGGCCTGCCCATATTCACCACTATATTAATCCCTAAAAGGTGCTTACACTGTCCTCGGTCGCATTCATGCATGCATTCGCGTATCCATGCATGCAATCACTTCCATCCCTGCAAGCATTCACGCATCCATGCATGCAAACACCATCCATCCACGCAAGCATTCACGTATCCATGCATGCAAACACCATCCACCCCAAGCATTCACACATTCATGCATGCAAACACCATCCATCCATGCTAGCATTCACGTATCCATGCATGCAAACACCACCCATCCGTGCAAGCATTCACGTATCCATGCATGCAAACACCATCCACCCAGGCAAGCATTCACGTATCCATGCATGCAAACACCACCCATCCGTGCAAGCATTCACGCATCCATGCATGCAAACACCATCCACCCATGCAAGCATTCACGTATCCATGCATGCAAACACCATCCACCCCAAGCTTTCAGGTATCCATGCATGCAAACACCACCCATCCATGCATGCAAACACCATCCACCCATGCAAGCATTCACACATTCATGCATGCAAACACCATCCATCCCTGCAAGCATTTACGTATCCATGCATGCAAACACCACCCATCCCTGCAAGCATTCACGTATCCATGCATGCAAACACCATCCATCCCTGCAAGCATTCACGTATCCACGCATGCAAACACCATCCATCCCTGCAAGCATTAATGCAATATCGATTCGTGTAATTAGCACCCATCCTGCGAGCATCCATGCAATTACCACCCATCCTGCGAACATTCACGTGCAATCCATGCATGCAGACACCGCCATCCATTCGATGCAAGCATTCACGTTTCCATGCAGCCACCCATCCTCGGCCCGCAGCATCATGGTGAACACAGCATTTCCCTTGCCCGGCCTGCGGCCGGACTGTAACACTGGACTGTCTCACCGCTTTAACAAAGACGGTTCAGGGCGATATATGTAGTCGCCTCAAAGTTGCACCCGCACGGCCAGCAAATGCTGGGCCGCTGCCATCCCCACTTCACAAACACACCCTCTTTCAGAATCTGTCCAGTATTGTTGCCTAATGCATCCCCGTTCGAAAGAGCGACATAATGAAACCACACTATGAATGAAACAACGCAGTTTGTTTAACATGCCACGGCGCCGACTATACCTCAAGACCATAGCTGTGTAATGTCGGCGGGACAATGACGGGGTAATGACGCGCAATGACGAGACAATGACGCGCGTGATGATTAGGGAACTGTTTGATAACGAAAGGTTAGTGGTTGTGGACTAATTATAGGTCGTTGATTATTCAATGAAGAGGCGGCACACTTTTGTTTTTGTCCATTATTGCACTGACTTCCGCGCGATGAATCCCACTGAACTGAACTGAACACCGCGCGGCCAATCAATCGTCAACGGCGGTAACTATTGCAAGTACATATCGGATCCTGCACGCCGATTGGCGACAATTTATTCCTTTCGGCGCACGTGTACGGCGTACATTTGGTATACTTGCCAGGTTTGTTGCGATTCTGTTGCATTGCGGAACTCTAGAATTGGTGGGTTTTCAGTTGCGGAACTAGCTTAATTTTACCCCGACTCCCACGAGTCCGGTTCTCAAATTCTCAAGTTCTCGGAGGGCGCCGCCCGAGATTAAATAAGAGGTACCTTGAAATTAAATAAGAGGCATGTCTCTATCCAGATATATTTTTGGAGGCGAATTTCTATTGGCGTTAAGTTGTAGTATAGTACGACAACGTGTCAGACCGTATAATTTATTCCGACTTCTACATTCAGTTCACCGCTTGGTCAAAAAAGGATCACTAATATCAAGGAAACAACAAAGATCACTTATATACCCTACTTCTCCGTAAAATCTCATCGACCGGGTTTCGAAACAACCCACGAACGCCGTAGATGCAGATCCAACGGAGCAAACAACGTCAAGACCGACGCGGCGCCAAATAGTCGCCACGGTTCCTTTTCTGCGAGCCATTTTACAACGTACGTCGCGCCGCGTCGTGTACCCAAGCCCTTTTCTGAACGTGAGATCCAAAATCCGCTTGCCAGACCGGGAACTCCGTCCAATACCGTCGTGCATTGAATTGAATTGGAACATAAGTCCTTCTTTCCGTCACCCTTGACATGTTTTCGTACAATAATACAAATTCACGCCAATAGAAATTCGCCTCCGAACATATATCTCGATAGAGCCATGCCTCTTATTTAATTTCAAGGTACCCCTATCTCGGCCCCCGCCCTCTGAGAATTTGAGAATTGAGAACTCTGGAGCCAATTTTACCCCGACTAGGTGTTGCGATACTCGAGCACGCTCCCATTTTTCATCCAAACATCACTTTTGAAAAGTGAAGGTGCCATGGTGTGCCCATACCTGCCCTTAATCGAAGTGGATGATAAAATTTTTTTTTTTGAGTTGCGATTCTTGTTGCGATACTGCGGGTGACCCCTGTACAGAGGAGTTGGGATAGACACGCCCTTCCCTCTCTTGAGGGGTCCATATGCCTGGTAGGCCCGGTGCACATCGCCCAGCGCTGAGCCCCACGTTGCCTTGGCTTGGGCTGTGTCCTCCGCGTTCATGGCGTTCCCGAGCTGCCTGACAACTTCGATCATCTTGCCGACTGGTTCGGAAACCTGCATCGCCGTATGGCAACAACGCGCAGAGACACATCGACAGTCCTCCCAAATAAGCACAACTCAACTGAGAACAATAAAACGACTCACAGAAACGCCGGCGGTCGCATCTTGACCAAAATATGGCATACTAAGGTGGAACATGAAAACCCCTTATAGAAACGCCGGCGGTCGCATCTTGACCAAACTAATGGCATACTGAAATTAACACAAGAAAACCACTTATAGAAACGCCGGCGGTCGCAACTTGGCTTACCTTCTGTTCACGGATCTGCCACCAGGTCGGCAGGATGGTCTCACCCTTGAGCATCTGCACGTCCACCCCCCCGAATTTCTTCCAATCCGTTGCCCACTCAGCCAGCTTCTCCGCGGCCACGGTCTTCGTGACTTCCTGCTCCTTCCCTCCCCGCGCAACGACCCTGACCTTTTCCGCCTTCATGAAACCATTCAGCATTGCCTTGTACCACACAGATCTTTGGTCCACCGTCATATTCTCGGTGATCAGTTCGTACATCACCGATTTGATGAGTGTGGTAAAGTGGTTCCCGTCCAGCACGAGAAAGCCGCAAATGGCTGGCGGCAACGGTGGCTTCGGGTCGAGTGGAACCATCTCCCAGGCGGACTTGCACAAACTGTCCAAAAGCGCGGCCTTTCTCACGTCCACGGGCTTAAGTCCGTCCAGCGTCTTGCCCGGTCCCGTAATAACCTTGCCGGCAGCAACTTCGGCCATCTCCTTGGCCGAGCTCGTTTGCAGGTAGAGATCAATCTCTTTGTCAGTCATTGCGCGAGCGTAGCCAGCCTTCATTGTCCTGGTCCCCGTCATGTCCCCGAAAAGTTGCGCGACCTCACGCTGGGTTTGCTCCTGTTTCATCCACTCATAAAAGATCCCGGGGAACCGGTCAGCCAAAAACTGGAACGAGTACCGCCACACAGGAATCACCAGCTTGTCGTGGCCGTAGTCGGACTCCGAGTTTGCGAAAATGGTGGCGTTCTGCTCGGCTCTAGACAGATGCAAGTCTCGTGCGAGGAGCTTCTGAGGCCCAACGAACAGGTTCCTTGTCCACACCCGATTTCGATGCACCAAGGCTTTGGACATCTCATCGAGGTCCCGAGGCTGAACGGCAAGCTCCTGCCGCAACCGTTTGCCCTTCGCGATCTCATCGTTCACATCCAGGATGTCATCATCATCCTGCGACACCGGGGACTTCTCCCATTTCTCAAGCAGAGACACGGGAGCATCCGCAACCTCCACCTCCTTTCCTTTCCCCTTTCCCTTCAGCGCCTTCGCCTTGGGGGTCGCAAGTGCTTCGGAGAGTCCCTTCTGGTATTCGTCGACGGCAGCAGTCCACGTACTCGTTATTTCCAAATCCGAGCGGCGCGCGTGCTGCATGGTCGAGGCTGATTGAGTACAGGATGGCCGCGTGGGTCGCCTTCTCGGCCTGCACGTACTGCAGTGATGCGAAAAAATCAGGAAAGCATAACCAAAAGGAATAAAGTAAATGTCACACTTGAGAAACGCCGGCCGTCGCAACCTACATGAAACCTGGATCTCAAGAAGCCCCCTCACAACAGAGGTACACTTACCTCATTCCCCTCAACCGCTGCTGCTTCAGCCGCTTTCTTCGACCCCTTCGCGATCTTCGGAGACTTTTCCCGGCGGGCATCGTGATCCTTCAACATCTTGATCAGAGTCTTGGCGTCCGCCTGCGTCACCGTCCACAGTTTACACTTCCTCTGCTTGCCTTGGCCCTCGAACAGGTTCTCCTGCATCCACTTTATCAAGGCCTTGGCGCTCGGGATCTCCTCAGGCTGTGTGGCGCCATCGGGCGCGCACGCATTCTTCACGATCAACTCAGCGACTTGATGGAGAGTCATCATCTGGTTCCGTACCTCAGGTGGGGCTGTTTCCGTTCTCACCTCGGCCACAACAAACCTTGCCAACCTCCTCAGTTTATAAGCATCCGCTTGCTCCTGAAAGCGTGTCCCGAGCGCAGTATCGCCGTCGCTTCCAACTACGCCCTCTGACACAGGCTCACCGACAGCGATAGCCCCCTCTCCCTGGAGATTTGCCCCACCCTGACGACCGGCTCTCTGCAAGAACATTATCAACGGAAGATTTTTAATGTAAGAAAAGTGTAAAGAAACGCCGGCCGTCGTAACTCTGTCCATTGAGGACGAACCTAAACTTTCAATTTGTAAGTCAACGGTAACTTACCCTTCCCCCCTCAGCAGTAGAACCACCGTAAGATCCACTTCCCCTCCTGTCACCGCCCTCTTGCTGCTCTTCCGGACTTCCCTGCAAAAATAGCGAAAGCGATTGTCCATTCACAAGAAAAAAATTACTACAAACAGAAACAAGGATATACGCACGCAAACCTTTTCAATACAAGTAAACCGGAGAGGAATCTGACGCACTCATGTACCTGGGTGCTTCCCGCCATTGAGCGGGCTTCTCTTGCACCCACATCCTCTTGCCGGCCCTGCGAACATTTCAACGGAAAGTAAAAATCCGCTTAGTTGTCGGAAATGACATTTCTGGCGAATATTGCAAAAAAATGCTTATTGTATTTCACGACATCAATTAAATGGGCAGAGACTTACGAAGATCGGCCCGCCACCTTCCAAATTGCTCTGCGTCATTTCGAAGACATCATCTTCCCCTCCATCGACCCCCTTCCCCCTTTCCCTTCGCCGCGGCGGGGGCATATCGCCCGTCGCGACCGGCTTGAAAGTCGCGGGGGGATCCCTTGCGGTTGAGGGCACTGCGGCCGACTCGTGCACACTCTCCCCCCTCTTTTGGGCTATGTACTGCGGCAGGCGCGGCATGGGAGGGCGCGGCGGCTACTGTCTGTGCCGCATTCTGAGCCCACCGAGCCGCCCTTTGCTCCTGCAAGAGCATGGTTTCGATACGAGGCATGAATTGGCTTTTTGAGAGATAAGGCACCTTGGCGTACTCAGGGTTGTCATTAATGATGTCTCCGTACAGCGCGATTTGCTCTTCACGAGTGCCATTCGCGAGTCGCTGAAACCGCGCAAGCTGCTGAAGCGCAATCGGATCCTCAACCCTCTCACGACCACCGTGGTACTCATCCTTCCCAGCGACCGCGGCAAAGCTGACATCACGATCCACCCTCGGGGGCGGCGTCCCCGCCCTTGCACGCTTGTGAGGAGGCTGTTGTGAGGAGGCGCCTTGGGCCTGAACTGGTTGCCCTTCAGACCCTTCCCCCCTAGGGGGAGAGTCGCCGACCACCTGCGATGTAGGGCCGCCCTTTTCCATCTGCAACAACAAAACAAAAAAATTGGAAAAATCATACGAGTCAGCAGGAAGATGCGCCCCACGTCGCAACTCAATACAAAAAATGCATCATTATGTCAAGGTACAAACAACGTTATAATTCAGAATGACCAGAGATTCATAACAAGAGAACGACGCACTAAAAGACACAACGGTCCGAGCCCCGCCAAAAACGACCATCTTACTCCGTCACCAAATTGGCGCGAGATCCCGAAAATCTGGTGGGCGGGAAGGTGACGACGAGGCAAAAAGTCACGCAGCACCCATGGCGGCCGTGAAAATCCTAGCGACCGTCCTGAGAACACATTACGGACAGCGAATTGATTTTGAGCCTTCATAACTCATCTACTTCACGTAGATATTTTTTTATCCTAAAGAAATCGGTCCATTTTTTCAGGAAAACAGAAAAAGGGCGGGCATTTTCGCGAGGTCGGGTCAGGTCCGCTGCATTTTGCAGTGGACCCCCAAAAAGTCACACCGGAAACTTATCGAAAACGGCGACAGTGTAGTTCAAGGTAAGCCGCTCGCACGGTTCTATGACTAATTCAAAAAATTTTGACCGAAAAACTTTTTGTTAAAACGACTGCCATTGTAAATGCCTCGTTGCCGCAGCAGTTGGAACTGCCGGGAGGGTGCGTGCGGGGCTGATCATGGCAACGCACGTAAAAATATGCCACTCCCTCGTTTCTTTCATTTTTGTCATCCCATTTGCGCAGGGCGCTTCAACAACTTCTAGAGCGAAGCCCAGCCTGATTTTTTGCTGGCTCTGTAGTGTAGACCTGCGCTCATCACTGAATATCGCCTGCGATCGTTGCGAAATGAAGCATGAATACGCATTGCGCTGGTTGAGTCGACGCTGTACAGTGGAACCTGCTTTTTCGGCATCCGGATCCAAGGTAGGGTGAAGCCAGCCCCGTTCCCCTTCCAGATTTTCTGCCTGTCTCTTTCCCCGAGGCTCGTGAAAGCGCCTCGTTCATGTTACGCCGGACGCCTCGTCAAGCATCGCTGCTCGAGAGGGAGACGTAAGCCATGGCCAGCCTCCCCAAACAGCGTGATGTGCGCCTGTTCATTCTTCCAAGTGTAATTCATGGCGTAGGAAGCTGAGCCTGAAGGCAACAAACAGAAGGTACATGTCCTGTATTCAACAGTCAGCACATATAGGTGTGTTGATGTGCAACCCTGGAGCTTATCCAGCTTTCACAGGCCATACAACACGCTGCTGGGGCTCCACTTTAGCGGACCTGTTGGTAAGTATTTCAACCTCTTTCCTTGGCCAGATTATAATGCACCATGTTTATCAATGATGGGCGGCGTGTTCTGATCTGGGGCTGGGAGGCACGAAGAAACCAGGGGGGAGCCCAGGTATGTGAAGTGCGCAGATGTTGTTGCTGCCTTGGGAAACCCAGGATTCATTGCCCTTGTTACATTCAGATATGTTGAAGCAGGCTGAGAATTAAGTACTATACATGGAAGGGGGCTGATTTGTCTTTGATATGGTTGCTGCCTATGATGATGAATATTGTTGCGGGCACAACAGAGTGCACAATGGGCTTACAGCATTGCGTAAGAGGCATGAATCTCACCAGGACACCTTCTACGGGCTCACAACAACATCACAATAACGATTACCAAAGTGCTTGCTGCCACACCACTGCCACATCACTCCCCACCACCCCAACACACCTACCACTGTTACGCCGTTGTTAGCAGTGCCACGATTGCATAGCAATACCAACATTCCTGTCGTTAGCATGGAGGACCACCAGGTGCATCGTGTGCGCATACCCATGTGACAGATATTATAGACTCCCACCAGGAGCAACGTCCACCACCATGAGTCTCGCCTGTTGGTGTAACTGCTGGCAGTGTCCCTACAACTCAGTATGGAATCTGCCATTAACGATAACGCCAGGCCCTGCACCATTGCTGCCACAATCTGCCATATTGACTTCGCCCATCGCAGCCTTGATCGTGATTGCAGCCACAAGTTCCTGCCGGCCCTCTTCATCTCTTCTATCGTAGCACCAGAAACTGGGGCCACATTTAGCAGCATCGGCAGCTGACATAGCTGGCACCTGGCACAACAGATAATGCCAGTAGTATCAAAGAAGGCACCCTACTGCTCACCATTGCTATCAATCACTGGCATGATCAATCTGTCACTACCACTTGCCAGCACCACAGAATATCATGACCTGGTGTGTTGCCACGGAAATCTGAATGGAGAGCTTTCACCACAAGCCCACCCCAATGAGTTGGTTTGCACACTACACCACTGTTGGCTGTACCGTGCCACCTGCCACATAAATTTCCCTTCCATCATGCAGCAGTAGCAACATAACCTCAAGGCTAGACCATAACGTCTATCTGCATAACGATAGCCTTCATGATCGCTGCCTCGTGCCACTGGCCATACTACTGCCATCTGCATTACTTTCTACCACATGTGCCACTCTCTTCTGCATCACTAGATCCCACTACTGCTGCCTGACCTGCCTGCTGCCAGCACCTTCGCTGGCATCTGCTCATGGCATGCCCATGGCCACATCCTCCATCTGCCGTGCATAGCCCATGCTTCACTAGGATTGGTAGTCCAGGGTGCACGATGAACAACACATAAAAAAATGCCCATGCACCTTTAGAAGATTGTTTGGCATGCGAGCTAGCTGGCTAGTTAATGTGCTAGAGATGTTAGATAGCAACTGCAAGCAAATGTAGTGTGCAGCCATGTTTGCTTCGAACCACTATTTGACTTGCCAACTAGTTGCTCTCTCTCAACACGCCCCACCATTGGAATGTTGGTAGTTAATACTATTGATGTATCAAAGAGACAACTGTTCATGTATTTCCATGATGAAGTGCATGCCACATGTATGGGTGGAGATAACCAAGTTGGAGTTCAACCTTACCTCAGCTCGTACTGTTATGGGGTATGAACTTGTAAGGAAATATTATATGATGTTGGCTGCTGTCACGTGTCACTGTGACACATCGTCATCTGTGGTGTGACTGAGGTAATACTTGGCAATCATGTTCAGCATGCTCTATTTAAATTGCATTAAAAATTTCAGCTCTGTCTGAACTCATTTGCGCTACCTGTGGTGCATTATATATCCAAATTTTGCGCGAGAGTGACGCGTGACAGCAGAATCATGTAACTAGTTGGTGTTCAATCAAGGTGCAACTTTGCAGCCAGCCTGCAGATGTTGCAAGTAAAGTGTTTGCTTACTTCCAGCTTAATCTGAGCTCATTTGCACTGTTGGGTGCATTTAATGATCCATAAAATGCTCCAAATGACCGTATTTGTGACGGTTGACAGCATAATTTCTGGCCATCCCATCTCTATTTCGGGTGCAACTTAGTACTTGAGCTGCATATGTTATATTTAATGTGTCTGCCCATTTCCAGGTCAAAACGACATTAATTGTGTTGTTTGTGGAATTAATTATGAATAAAACTGGCAATTTCGGCGTTTTTTATGCTTTTGGACGTCACCATTCTGTGAGCACCAAGTGGCCAACCAAGGTGTGACTTGGCACAGTAAATCTGGGTACCATGGAGAAGCCAGCCACCAAGTTTGACCATCATCCGAATATTAGTGCAGCTAGGAGGAGTAAGATGGGTGTTTTTTGGCACTTTCAGACCGTTGTGGATGCGACCGCCGTCGCAACTTTCGTCAATTCACTCTCTATACAAACAACTCTATGTCCCTCATAAAGAATCATTTGGCAAGGAAATGCAAAAAAATTCCGTTACCACCTCCGTCGACCCATAAGTGGTTCGCGAATGGGAAATCGCTGCTGATTTTCGCTCGAGCCCTTCATGGTATTTTCGAAATCTCGAGGCAAGGTTGCGCGGAAGAGGGCCCTCCTCAATCATGCGTGCGATCGGACTGGCCATGGAAAGGGATAGCTGGTTCCTGGACTGCCTTGCACGGTCAACCATCTTGAAACTTCCCCTAAGAAGGAAATCAGACGTCAGACGGTTGAATATGCGAACGTCAAGATTTGACCAACCCATCATCCATTCAACCACCTTCTCCGCGGCATCATGGAAGACCTGGCTCTCATCCGCCATTCCTCGAGACCCAAACACACAATCGGCCGTGTTATCGTCGTGCCTCCTCAGGAAAATGTTCACGTCCTCTTTGTCATCATCCATTTCCGACAGCCGAATCACAGCCCTTTTGGCTCCGTCCACTCCATCCTCAAGAAGGACGTCCATCTGCGCCCCTCCCACACAATTGTTGTCAACGTATTGTTGCAAATGACGGGAAATCATGTCCTTTCCGAAAGCTACGATGTGTTCCCCACACTGACCGAGGTTGGTAATTGACAGCTTTTTACATTTCTTATCCCGGCACTTCTTATCGGGATCCTTCTCAAAAATCCGGAAAACAGCGTCCTGATATGGACGTCCCCTTACATGTCGACCGTCAGACTGGACATCTGCGAAACCAGAACATACCGGCCGCGAGTAGTTTATATGATTTAAAAAAACTGGCATTTATTAAGTCATCTTCATCTATTTACGGGAGCTAAAATTTGAAGAAAATGCAACAAAGAAACGCCCTGGGGCGCAACTTTTTCAATCAACACTTCCTACCTAGAAACGAATTGCAATAACATCGACTACGACTGTCACTACATACGAATGTCCAGACAATATAATGTGTATGTACATGGGGGGCATTCAACAGCAGAGAAACGCCGGCGGGCGCAACTCATATCAGTAACCGGCCCCGGAAAATAAAAATAAAAAAACGATTTGAAATTATATTATAATTGTACATGTTTATTAATACGAAGGTTTGAATTTGCCACATAGAAACGCCCCAAGGCGCAACTTGTTGAACAGCAATATGGCGATATTAGATTATCTATTCAATATGCGATTGATTTTGTGAAACCTTCCAGACTTTCATAATGTCTGGTACAACCGGACTCGGACGAGGAGTCGAATCTGAAGCGAGCCAGTCATCCTCAACTATTTTTTTGATGTACAATGGAAGACTCCTTCCATTTTGTCGAAGTGTGTCGGTCCTTTGCCTTTTGGGCAAACTCTCCTCAACCTCCACCATTTCCTGCGCGTAGGAAGAAAATGATACGTTATAAATAAACATTAATTTATTACAAAAATATTATATAAACAAGTTACTCTTCCTCGGAATA
>RPFO01000079.1:4671237-4758583 GCA_009746045.1 Mesostigma viride | reverse complement strand
TGCTCGTCCGATTGGCGGCCCGGGGGATTGGCAGCCGTCCGATCGGGACTGGCTCGCCCGATTGGCGTGCCCGTGATTGGCGTGCCGTGGATACGTCCGTCCAGGCCCGTCCGCGCCGGCCAATCACCCACCGTCGATCTCGCCAATCGCTCCCGTGCGTCGATCCCGTAACCGCCGGACACCCGAGGACTACATAGTGGGCACAGGACCCGGGTCTTGTCATTCCTTCGACCATCACTCCAGCAAACCAGCTCCCAGCTAGCCTCCCACACTTCTCTATTTTGCCATGGCATCGGCTGCTACCGTTTCTTCCCCCAACCCCCTCGCCGCCGCCAAGGTCCGCGCGGTAAGCAATTCTTCCCCTTCGAACCGCGGCTTCCTTCGCCCCGTCTCCCTGGTTATCACACACGATCTGACCCACCGTTTCTTCCCTCACCTGTTTGCCCGTGCGCCTGATCGCCCGTTTCTTCCCCGACGCAGGCCAAGCGCCCCCGACACGAAGAAGAATTCGAGAAGAACGTGCGCGCCGCGGAAAAGATGTACATTCGGATGTACCTCCCCAGTGAGGTGCACCTGGCCCGCAGGGTCGGGTGCAGCGGCCAGAAGATAAAATACGTGTCGGCCCCCGTGACCCCGGGGTGCCCGACGCTCGAAGTGGGCGCCCAGCTCGGGATGCTCGAATCTTCCCTCAACGACCGGATCCGCGTCAGGGCGCTCCCGGCTAACGACCCGCACGGCCCGTTCGGCGCGTTCGCCGGCCGGACTTCAAGGCGGGAGACGAGATCGGGGTGTACGGCGGCGCCCTGGTGCGGTACTACAGGCTGCCAGACGGAGATCTGGACACGTCGTCCGCCCAGGTGAAGACGGACGGATGCTACCGTCTGACGCTCTTCGACGGACGTACGCGGTGTGCCTGGAGGCGGACACGTACTGCAACGAAACGGCCTTCATCAACCACAACGAGGGCCGGGGCATTCAGAACTGCGAGTTCAAGACTCCCAACGACGCGTTGCTGTCCTCCCGCGTGTACGCCTTGAGGGACATCCGCGAGGGGGAGGAACTCCTCATCAACTACGGCGACAGCTACTTCAACCAGACGCCGGATACGGTCGACGCGCCCGCGCAGCCCCCCGTGCCCAAGAGGCCTCGCACGGCGCGGCGCCAGGAGTCCAGCGCGTCGAGCGCCGACGTCCGTCCAGACCGCCCGAGTATCCGTCCCGTCCTCCTCAATCCCGTACGCCCTGCCCGTCCAGTCCGTTCCGTCCGCCCTGCCCGCACCGTCCGCCCTGCCGGACTTCTCGGCCCGCATAGGCGACTGGCGCGCGTTCGGGCCGCAGACCCAGCGCGTCGTGGCGGCGCTCGTGAAGGACACCACGTGCGTCCTCGTCGGTAAGCGTTACGAGGACTCGAGAGGCAACTGCGTCGAGAAGATCCCGGAGCTCAAGCCCCGCCTGGGCCGGCCAGAGGAGTGGCTGGCCCAGCCCGACGGGCCGACTTCGGCGCCCGTCTTCACCCGCTGCGTCGCCATCGGCCGTACATCGGATTGGTGCCCCTGAGGGACTTCCCGTCCACCCCGCTGGCCTCCCTGCCGTCCGTAGACGATCTCAACGAGTGCGGACTCGGCCGGGCGAGGCACGGCTCCGTCATCCTGGAGACCGAAACGGCCGCGGACGGTTCGCAGTGGGTTCGCGCCGTGGCCCTCGTCAAGACGACCAATGCCCGGCCCACTGTCGCGTCGTACACGCGCGCGGGCTGACGCCCGCCCAGCTCTTGCTCGCCGCCCGCTCCTGCTGAGCGGCGACAATCCTATCGAATAGCCCGGGGGCTATCATGTGTACATGTAGATAGCGACTTGTGATTAACACCATTTTATTGATTAATAAAGCCTTGCCTGCATGTTCCCGTCTCAAGTCTCAACATCATGCACACGTAGGACGCTAAGTCCCAAGTAGGCAGTCCCGACCGCGGCCGCGCGCGATGACGTTAGAGTAGCAGGACGCCGGGACAGTCCCAATGTCGCAAAGTCCCGAAAATGGCTAAGTCCCGAAATCGCTAAGTCCCGGCCGCGGTATGGATCGCCGGCGTCCCATTGGTGGATACTAGCGCAGCTCCACGGTAACGATGGCGCGGCGCGGGAGATGCCCGGCCCATCCGACGGTCGGCCGTGATTGGCACACGATCGGCGTTATCCACGGAGGGTGATTGGCAACCCTCCGATCGCGGCGAATCCGGAGCGTCCGTTCGCCCACGAAAAACGGGTAAAGAGGAGGACAACCGGACTGTCCGGGCATCCTGCTCTCCAGCTCTCTCGAGTCCAGCTCTCCAGCTCTCTCCAACTCTCCAACTCTCTCTCACCCATTCTTCCTCCATGGATTCCGCACAGACGCCCGACCTGCGCTGCCTCTCCGAACTGTCCTTCGACATCCTGCGCCTGTTCCCCGAAAAGGTGAGCTATATGCATTCTTCCCCCATCTAGCCATCCTCGCGCATGTCTGGCCCCTCGAATTCTTCCCTCTAACACACTCGCGCATCTTATGCTCGCATCCGCACCATGCAGGACGTGGACATCATGGAGGGCTTGGGATGGGGAAGCTTCCCGACGCTCGACGAGATCGACCCGGACTGCGCCGGGGCGGCGTCCGGCGGCGAATCGACCCCGGACAGCCCCGCGGACACCGCGTTCGTCGCCGCGCCTCCCCCGCCCCCCGAAGGCGCGCGAGTGGGGCCGTGGACGTACCTCCTGCTGGCGGACATCACCGACGCCTCCAGCCAAGTGGTCGGCCCGCTCAAGCACAGCGCGCCGGTCAGCTCGTTCGCGGACGCCTACGGCTTCCCCGCCTCGCCGTCCCACGAAACGGGCACGTGGGCGCAGGGCTCCGACACCGTCCTCCCGCCCACGCCGGCGCCCGCGCCCGCGCCTCGTCCCGCGCCCGCCCCTCGTCCCGCGACCAAGAAGCGGCCCGCCGCCGAGATGACGACGGACGGCAGCGAGTTTCCCAACTTTTCCGACCGCGTCAAGGACTGGCCCGCATTCGGCCCCCTGACCAAGCGACACCTGGCCTCGTCCGTGTTCGCGCACGTGGCGCGCGACCCGACCGTGCGCAGACAGGACGACGCCAAGGGCCGCACGCGCTGGGTCGACTCCGCGGGGAAGTTCGTGGAAGTGATCCCGTCATACGAAGTCGGCGTCGGGGCCGACTACTGGCTGAGCGAGCCGGCGACCGCGCCGGACGGCACTGTGTACCGCACCTTTCGCCACGCCGGCCGGCCGGGGCGCACGATCGGACTCGTCCCACTGAGGGACTTCGCTCGCACTCCGCTCGCTGCGATCCTGTCCTCGCACGAGGCGCGTCGGGCCGGCCTTTCCAAGCGGCCAAATGCCAACGTGTTCCTGGAGTACGAGCGGAGGACGGACGGGTCCACCTGGGTGCGCGCCGTGTGCATCAGCTCCATCCCGCCCAGCCGCGGCGTGCCCGCCGTATACCACGAGGACGGCGTGTCCCCGGCCCGCGTCCTCGCCGACGCGCGCGCCGCGTGAGGTAGATAGCCAGGGTAGATAGGAGATACGTGCTTTAACCCGCCTATTTATGAATAAAAGAGTGTATGAACCCTATTCAATGAGTCCCATCATGTTCCCACGGTAGCTAGATGCGCATAGCTAGGACCGCGGACCCGCGAATTCGGCCAAGTCCCAAGCCCGCTATCCGGGCGCGTCCGTGCGCGTTGACGCCACGTGCCTTATGCTTACATCCGTCACCGTCTAGGTCCGTCCCGGTCACTCGGTAGTACGCGCGCCTTTCATTGGTGGATACTAGGAGTACGGCGCCAGAAGAGAGGTGCGGTTCACATCCGCCCGTGGATCTCCCGCCGAACGGAGCGATCCGATTGGAGGATACTCGGAGCGCCGCGCCGATTCGGCCCGAAACGGGTGCATCCCTCCGTTCCACCCTCCCTTTTTGCCCTCTTCACCCCCTTTTTTGACCCCCGAAAACCCCCTTCCCGACCCCTGAAAAAGGCCTGTTCCGGTGTTCCGGCCCACCCCCCCTGGGCCGGTATCATCTGAAAAAAAAAATTTTCTGGGGCCAAAATCCTTCGTTTTGGACTTAGCCGATTTCGGCCTCCTCTCTCTCTCTTCCCTCTCTCTTCCCTCTCCCCTCTCTCTCCTCTCCCTTCCCGTCTTTACATATCCAGGGTATAGGGTTCTATTTATTTATTTTTCCTATAAAATCAGTTTTATAAATGATACCAGCACGCCCCCTCCGGGAATAGGAACGGTATATATAGGCGGCTATTCGTCCTATTTAACCGTGGGGCGTGAATAGGACACCGTCTTATATATCCTATTTCCGGGATGGCGTGCCGGTATCTTTTCTAAAACTGATTTTATAGGAAAAATAAATAAATAGAACCCTATACCCCTGGATATATAGGGACGGGAAGAGAGGGGAGAAGAGAGAGGGAGAGGAGAGAGAAAGGAGAGGGAGAGAGAAAGGAGAGGGAGAGAGAGAAAGGGGAAGAGGAGAGGCCGAAAACGGCTAAGTCCAAAACGAAGGATTTCGGTCCCAGAAAATTTTTTTTTTCAAATGATACCGGCCCAGGGGGGGTGGGCCGGAACACCGGAACAGGGCTTTCTCGGGGGTCGGGAAGGGGGTTTTCGGGGGTCAAAAAAGGGGGTGAAGAGGGCAAAAAGGGAGGGTGGAACAGAGGGTACACCCGTCTCTGGCGCGGCGCTTGGAGTATCCACCAATAGGATACGAGCGAGCGTCCGATCGGATCGGTTGGCGCGGCGCAGGCAGAGTGATTGGCACACCGTGGATCGGAGGATCATCCTGGCCGTCCGTGGGAGCCCGTCGCCACTACATAAACGGGACACCCACTCTGTCCGGGCATCCCACGCAACGAGCTCTCACTCGAGACACGGCCTCGAAAGCCCTCTCCCCATCTCCCGAAATCTTCCCCCAAATGGCCACTCCCAATTCCTCCCCGGTGTCCGGCGCGGTCGTCCAGGTAAGAATTGAGGGCGCGAGGACTCTCTCTCTGTCCGCCATTCTTCCCCGAGTCTGTTCGCGTGTCCGCTTGTCCTGTTTCTCTCGCTGACCTCGATCGTGCATTCTTCCCTCGCGTGCTGTCCGCGCCCCCCGCAGGCCGACACGGTTCCCCAGGCGCCCGGGGCGCCCCGAAAGCCGCGCGAGGGAGACGATTCTTACCTGACCCACAAGCAGGCCGCCGCGGCCCGTCGCGACCCGATCCGGCCTCGCAAGCTGTTCAAGAAGCCCCACGCTCATTGCCGACGGTGCGGGCGCAGGACGACGCGCGTTGCGCTCATGAGGATGAAGCGGCATTTCCACGGGGGCGAGGAATGCGACATCCTCTGCAAGCGCTGCCGCGAACACGACGGGTTCTTCGAGTGGCGCATGGACTACGCGCGCGTCTGCGATTACCAGATCGCCGAAGAGGCCGGCGAGCAGGTCCTCAGGGACTTCGGCCACCCCTCCGCGGCCTGTGACAAGAAGTGCAAGCTCATCCGCGAACGCTCCGAGGGGGACGTTATCGATCTCATGTTCGACGAGCACTTTGACCCGTTCGACGAGGACGACGACTGGAATCCAGGCTGGAACCGCGATTCTGACGGTACCCTGGACGAGTCCGAGGACGATGACGACCTGTCGGATTTTTAGTGGGAACTTAGGGGTGGACAGCCCTACCAAGCTCCTCCTATTGGAGGCTCGAAACGAGAGCCTCGTCATGTAATGCACTATTTAATTATGAATAAAGGAACCCTCTTGTCTTGCTCAACGAGTCATCCCACGCGCGCCCATCATGCACTAGGTAGGACCCGCGGCCTCGCGACCGAAATCGGCTAAGTCCTATAGACGTCCTCGGACCCGGCGATGACCCGCGCCGTCACGCGATGACCGACACGTGGCACCGTCGATGACCGACACGTGGCACCGTCGATGACCGACGCGTGGCACCGTCGATGACCGACACGTGGCACCGTCGATGACTGACACGTGGCACCGTCGATGACCGACACGTGGCACCGTCGATGACCGACACGTGGCACCGTCGATGACTGACACGTGGCATCGTCGATGACCGACACGTGGCACCGTCGATGACCGACACGTGGCACCGTCGATGACCGACACGTGGCACCGTCGATGACCGACGCGTGGCACCGTCGATGACCGACACGTGGCAGATGTCTCGCGCGATGGCTGGGACACGTGTGGCGTAGTACAAACTAGTACAACGTGGGTTTCCGTACTTCAAACTTACGTAACTAGTCAGTTGGGTAGTACAAACTAGTACAACGTGGGTTTCCGTACTTCAAACTTACGTAATTAGTCAGTTGGGTAGTACAAACTAGTACAACGTGGGTTTCCGTACTTCAAACTTACGTCACTGGCCAGTTAGGTAGTACAAACTAGTACAACGTGGGTTTCCGTACTTCAAACTTACGTCGGCTAGTTTGGAGTACTTCGAAGTAGATCCGTATCGTCTGAAGTAACGTCCCCTACGTCAAGTTGATTCCCCGCGCCCCGCGCAGATCTGACGCGTTGCAGGGCGGTACGGCGTAGTACACCGTACTTTGAAGTAATTCCGTATCGTCTGAAGTACAATTCCATGTACGTCAAGTTGATTCCCCGCGCCCCGCGCAGGCTGGTCACGTTGTCGGACGGTACGACGTGGTACGCGTAGTTCCCGTGCCCCGCCGTACCACGCCTGTAGTATCGACGCCCCACGACGCGTCGCACGCGCCCTAGGCCCTCAGACTGCTCGCCGAGGCCAAGGACTTAGGCGATTTCGACTCGAAAAAGGCCTAGAGACAAGAAAAGTGCGCGACGACAGGCGATATCACTGTACCAGGACGCATGTATAGTACATTTCGTGCCATGTGGCGACGGCACGATAGACGATATGCACAAAGCTCGCCAGTGCAGCAAATGAATATATAACGAAAGCAATGGTCGCCTGGCACGAAGAAGGGGCACACGACTCGGATATTTAACGATATTTAACGATTTATAGACGCATGCGATCCGGGGCATCGCCCCAAACGCGTAGATACTAAATTTCGACATCGAAAAAGCGAGCAGAGTTCGGCATTGCTGTCTGTCAACCGATGCATTTCCAGGTCATCGCGTCCATGCCAGCGGACAGGAGACGGCTAGGACGTAACGCCAGCGTCTGGAACGCGTTTATATTGCGTCGACGTCTTCCCACGCATTGCCATCGTCTCCCCTTTCCATTCTTGTCGACCAAATTCACGCAATATTCGACAACGACGCCATGAATCCCAGGCCCACTAACGCAGGGGCCGAGGCGATGGCGATGGTTGAAAGCTTGCACGTCGCGTGCAGCCAGCTCGCCAATCGACTGCGCGATGCCAGGACGTCGCTGAGGCGCGTCTGTCGCGAGCATGGCGAATTCGAACAGCGCCTGAGCGATGTCGACAATGAATCCCCCGTTCACGCGATCCACGACGCGTGCCTCGGTCCCGTGACAGAGGATGGAGGACGCATCCTGCTGTTTCACATCACGTGGGACAGCGGCGAACAGGAGCTCGTCCAGGTGACCAGTCTGAACACGGGCTGCGACGATGCGGTCAAGGCGATGGCTGCCACGTTTTCGTCTACCCGCAACCTACCAGCGGGAGGGCACGTTCCCGTGACGCGAGAGGAAATGCTCGAGCTGTGGTCAATGCACCTTCGTTTGCACGGGGTGATGGAGGCCGTCTGCCCTCCTCCCATTATTGACCAGGGGACGATGCAGGGGATGTTGTTTAACCCCGGCACCCCCCTGGATTTTAATGCAATGTTTGCTGGCTGGTGACATAAGTGGCTACTTGATAGCCATGATAATGACCTACCATGGCAATTGAATTAATAAAGGCATGATGTTCTCCATGACAATGAGTTCTAGGAATTAGGGTAATTCATATTATTATTAATGTCTGCCTGGCCATTCCCCAGGAAAACGGGGTCACTCTGCAAAAATTTTGAACAATTACTTACCGATAATGGCCGAAAATCTGGCAAAAAGCACCAGCTCGGTTTAGAATTCGATGCAACCGATATTAATGCCTGCTTCACGGTCAGAACAGCCCCCCAAACCGCTATTTTACAGCCGCTATCATGAATTCTATTTCATTCCGCGCGACCAAAAAATTCAGATTACCCCCCATGCCGATGGCATAAAAAAACAACAGCGATATTGTAAACCAGCTGATTTCCGCCACAAACTAACATCATAAACTCATCTCCTTTTAGATTCGAGTAAAATTTTTGCATTTCGCCTGCCCTAGTGTGGTAGTTTCGCCTGAACGCAGTCGCCATGGCCACTTCCGCAAGGGGTGCGCGCACCGTGCACGTGAAATTTGTGACCTTCGGTTCCGGCGCGAATTTTTTGGCGCCAAAAAATTCGGGGGTGTCCCGTCCCCTTAATCCAATACCGTCGTAGGTTCAGCACCTAATTCCTGTCAGCCCAGGAATTACTGTCGACCCCACATGTCGTCAGCAAATATTCACGCCCGACTTAGACGAACAGCCGGCTCGCGCTCGCGCGCGACCGGGAAGTCGGAACGCCATAACTTTCTTGATACTTGTCGGAATGAACTCGTTCCGGTGCCGCTGGAATCGCAGAGATATGCCGAATCAGGAGCACGCCAATGCGCTTGGCGTTAACTAATTATGGACCAAAGAGGTGAGAGGGGAAATGAGTATCAGCGAATCCTAATTAAAGGTGGGCACACACACGTGTGGAGGTGACAGGTGAAAGGCTAATAGGGCGCGTTATTAGACCAGGGAAGCCAGTGGACCTGAGTGTGTGGGTGGTTCCGCTTACGGCACTGTAGATAGCAGCTGATGGGAACATGCAGAGTGGACCTGAGTCATGTCGCCGTGAGGTTCGCAAAGTTTTACAATATGTACATTGCTACAAAGGGACAAACTGCGCAACGGCGCGCAGTGGACGGAGCTCGCGAACTACTTGCGGAGTTCAACTACGTAGCTCCAGATTGACTGAGCACTACCCCTGCACGGGAGCGCGATGCGCGCGGGGATGAGTGACCTCGCCAACCCCGCAGACAGCAGGGAAAAAATCGCTTACAGGCGGTGGAGCAGAGGAAAATCCACGTGTGAGCTTCCTGCGCATTTGTAACGGGATTTCCCCAACAGAAAGTTTGGTCCAACAGCACAAAAGTTTGCGACGGTTATATCTGGAGCTCGCGAACACAGGAAATCGCAGAGTTTGGCTCCTGCTGCAATCTGGGCATACGGACCTCTGCCAAATGGCTCATCTGGATGTAACGCTTCAGAAACCTCAAAAATGGGCGCGCCGTGGTTTGACCTTTTCGTGATTGGTCGCAACGAAATTTCGCGCAGCTCATTCGTCAAGCGGACTGTAAGTCGCGCCGCTGAGTGGCTGGAGCCGAAAGCCGTTCGAAAGAGTGTTAGCTAAAATTGTGCCACGGCTGCGTTTTACAAAATTTAGTATATATGTTGATATACTGAACCGGTATCTATCTACTTAACCGGTATCTATCTATCTACCTACATTAAAGACCAAATTCACGGTGCGCATACCAAACATCTCAGTCAACTTTCAGGCCGGCGTCAGGCGGGTTCTTGTTGTTGATTCTGACACCGGACCTTGCGTCAGGCATCGTCTTTTCCAGATAAATAGGTGTACGTTTATTCCAAATATAACCGTCAGGCATCGTCTTTTTTTTCGGGGCAATGGGTATATTTTTTACTAGCCAATTATGGACCAAAGAGGCAGGCATCGTCTTTTGACTCTTTTCCGCTTCACGTTCTTGCAAGTTGCAAGCCACCATCGCACCAACAGGCAACAACCAGAAGCCGGAGCATTGCAGTACAAGTTGTTGAATCATCATGGAAATGCTCCTACTCGGAGACTACGCTAATATGATTATCGCTTACTAAGAGCTTCTAGACTACTGTAAGAGATGCTATAAAAATTGCCAAAAATTGCCACGTGTCATACAACCAACGTAGCGCGTAGCACACTCCCAAAGTTGCCGTTTTCGATCCGGCGCATGAGCATTTTGGCTGACAGAGCGCACTCGGCCATTTTTCACTTTGCTAGCGCCGGGCGGCGTGGTAGGCCATGCAGACGAGGGAGAGCGCTCTTGCCGGCTTGGCTCTTAATTGTGCGATTTTAGGGGGGGATGCAGTTAGATGAGATGCTTAGGCTGACACACGGATTTCCGGCCTGCGCGCCGCGTATTGCCTACCGCGGCTGAGCGGGACACCTCAGTACTGTACGGCAGGGCGTACGGTACTGAGGCGTCAGGTGGACTGACGTGCAGTTAGTGCCAGACTGTTCCTAGGTGCTAGCTCGACCCGCCAGGTCCGGTGTAGCCGGGCCTGACGGGCCGAGTCTTAGCTGGTTGCTAGTGACGTGGTCGCATGGCATTGCAGTGTACAGTTGTCCACTGGTGAGGTGCTGCAGGTAGCACCGCCATAGGCATATAGGTGTAGCACTGGGGAGTGCCGCAGCACCCGAGTTTGCCCAGACGTTCCATTCTGAGCCCTCAGCTTCCATTGCTCTCTCATTGTATTATTGCTAATACAATCATCATTCGCTTTCAGCTTCAGCAGTTGTCATCGTCGTTAGACTCCATCCAACTTGGACTGAAAAGTTTTATTTTTTTTTCGCAAATAAAAAAAAAATGGCTTCCAACAACGGCGACAACAACAACAACAAGGGGAAGGCGCCTGCCAGGCGCACCTCACCCCGCCTCACTCCGGAGGGCCCGCCCTCCACCAACGATGCTGCGAGGGTGACGCCCAACGTCACCTTCCGCACGGTGGTCGCCGACCACCCCAGGCGTCGGACCCCGCAGGTGGGGCCCGGCGCCCGGGGGATGGCGAGCGGTCGTCCGTTTGCCACTGGCGGTTCGTCCGCCATGGCACCTGGGGGGCAGGTCCCCCGGGCACGTAGTTCCCCCGTCGCAGGTGACGGGGGTCGTGAACGGAGTGACTCCTCAGAGGAGGATGGGGAGGTGCAGCCTGCGAGGCCTCGGCCTTCGCTCGAGCTTTCGTCGCAGACACCTGCGACGTCCGGCAATCTTTCCGTGGGCCGACAGATGGCCATCATGGACATTGACCGGTATGGGGAACATGTTCCGCCCCCGGTCGTGTTTGGGCGCGCACCCCATTATCTCCCCATTGGGGAGGACGACATCCCAGCGTTCATTTCGGTGAACGGCTGGATCATTCGGCAACGTTTCCAGTTGACGGCAGATGAGCCGATCCATGCGATTGAGGTTCATCGGACGCAGACGATGATCGAGAATCGTTTGCGGATGCAGTTCCACCTGATCCAGGTGGCAGTTTGGCTTTGGTGTTTCACCAATAGGCCGAGGAGAAACCCCGGCACTGTTGATCAGTGGGCGTCCAGGCAGCGTCAGAGAGAGGCGCTGCGAGTGGTCGCCACGCAGGCGATCTCGCTGACTCCGTTGGGGCCGTGGCCCCAAGTCACGCCAGTTGGCTGGGGCCCGGAGAGGCGTGAGGCGGCTGCGATGCCGCCTGCGACGGAGCGCGGGGCGGCAGACGCCCCTACCACGCCCATGGGTGGTGAAACCACCCAGGACCCTCTGGCAGGTCAGAGGGTCCAACCTCAGCCGCGGGCTCCCCCGCCCAGCGTGGGGGGCCAGGTGGCTGAGGAGGCCACCGGGGTCGCAGGGACCCCGGCGGCGACGCAAGCTCCCGGGGTCGCAGGGACCCCGGCAGCGACGCCGGCGCCTCCAGCGCTGGCGGGGGATGCAGCCCCCATGGAGGGTGTCACGGGCACCTCCAGCGGCTCTGGGGGGCAGGCCCCCTCTAGCCGCAACAGGGACAAGTCCCTGGCAGGGCCGGAGGGGCCTCAGGGTCCCACCAGGGCTGGGCAGCAGCCAGCACAGCTGGCAGGCGACCTGGAAGGTCGGGACTTCATCACCCTGGGTGATGAGGCCGTGTGGCGTGCCATACAGGCAGCCACAGCCTCCTTCCGTGGGCTGGCCGACCGGAGCCAGCAGATGCACGTCGCGGAGGCGGGCAGCCTGGTGTGTGCGATTATCACGCACATCCTGGGCTTGCCCAACCTCCATGCAGACACACGCAGGGTGTGTGACGACTTGTTGCCTGCCCTGCAGGCCCTCCTCTCAGGAAGGAGGGTGCAGGGTAACAGGGTTGCCCTGGTGCGCCTCCTGGAGCTCCTGCACAATGCCATCCTGGCAGGGGCGGGTAGGTGGCTGCCTACCTGGCTGCATCATGATTTTACTAACCCTACTGACGATGAAGTGTCCCTCTCTCCCACCTTCCATGATTGGGAGGAGGCCCGCAGCAGGAGGCGGGAAGTGACACACACTCACACCCCCACCCAGCCCACCCCTATGTTGCCTAACCCTCCTACACAGCCCAGGCTTGCCCCTCCTGCTCAGCTCACTCAAGTAGCACTTCCCTCTCAGCATGTCTCTCCTGTGAATGCTGCAGCAGCAACACCATCTTCTCCCTCTCCCCCTGCATCCCCCTCTAGGTTGCCCACTTACAATGAAAACCGTCCTGTGGATAGGATTAATGTCAGGGGGCTGCCTGAGGGGTATACTAGGGAGCAGGGGAATCATGCACTTCTCTCTCTTCAGCTGGCTATAGGGAGGAACTGAATGTCAAGAATTGGTTTGGATCTCTCATGCAGGGGGATTTTTACCATCAGTCCTCCTCTCAGATTCAGAATCTCATCCTTGTCTTCCAGCGTAGGTATCCCAAGTGGCAGGACACGCAGTCTAGGGCAGTTTGGGAGGCATTCATGAAGGAGCTAACTGACCTCCTCTCCACCCCCTCATCTGTGGACATATATGGGGCATTCAGGTGGGTAGAGGAATACAGGGTCACATCCGTGGACTATGTGGCTGAGACCAAGAAATATGAGCTAGCCATCAAAGCACGTCCAGATGTCCAGCAGCTAGATCACAAGTTCTTGCTGCGTTCCTTCCTTGAGAAACTCAAACTTGACAAAAACACTTACGCTATGCTTGCAACAGGAATGGCAAAGTACTGGGAGGACATGAAGGAGGCATTGGATTATATCAAGCTGGCCTTGGCTCCCCTTAGCCAGGGGGCCATGGGCACCTCTGTGAAGAGGGTCAGGGGGGAAGAGAGGGAGGAGGAGGATAGGGAGAGGGAAGACAGGAGCAAGAGGCCCGTCACCATGGCAGAAGTGAAGTCCCTGCTGGGACAAATGTTTAAGGGAAAAGGCAAGGGCAAGGGCAAGGGCAAGGGCAAGGGCAAGGGCAGGGGCTGGGGCAAGGGCAAGGGTAAGGGGCAGTCTCCCTCCAAGGGGGGCAGCTCCAGCAACAACAACAACAACAGCAACAACAACAACAACAACAACAACAACAACAACAACAACAACAACAACAACAACAACAACAACAACAACAACAACAACAACAACAACAACAACAACAACAACACCAACAAGAAGCAGGACAAGGAGGACAAGTCTTCTCAGCGGTGCACCCGCTGTGGCATGAAGTACCACCTGCGGCCCACCTGCCGCAAGAACGTGGACGAGCTGGGGCATTTGGACGTCCTGTGCCACAAGTGCCACGGGCCGCCCCACGGTGACCCCAAGGATTGCAAGCGGCCTCCCTACGGCAAGAAGTGTGAGTCTCCCTCTCATGCTGGCTTGAGTGTGCCTGCTTCACCTCTTTCATCTGCATGCCCCACTGTCAGAGCAGTGAGCAGTTCTGGAAAGGTGCTACAGCTGGTTTCAGAAGATTATGTCTCTAAACCAACCTTCACATCTATGGTTCCCAAGGTGTGCAGAGTGTCCCCATCAGAGGATGCTCATATCAGTTTTCAGGAGCTTGCTTTGCAGTTGCATTTCCTTTATGGGCATGAAGTGAGTGCAGAGGTGGTGGCAGCAGCAATAGGGGGGGCAGCACTCAGACGTGCATGCCAGGTGGTCAGATCCCACTGCCAGCATTGTCAGTTCAATGCACCCAAACCCCCTAAGTGGCATGTAGCTACCCCACCTAAGTGCAAGGGCAGGGTGGTAGGAGATGTCTTTCATATCAAAGGACAATCTTACTTGGCACTTAAAGATGCATGGTCAAGGTATACAACCATTGAACCATTACCTGGAATGGACAAGACACAGCAGTTGCTCAGGGCTCTCTTGATTGCTCAGGCCAGGTATTACCCTGTGGAGGCATTGTTACTGGATCAGCAGTTCACGTGTCTTGCCAATGAACCAGGGTGTGAGGCTATTGATCTGGCTGGGCTAGAAGATCATGAGAGGCAAGGCATTATTGAAAGGGCCATCAGGTCCATTAAAACCCTTGTATAGCCAAAGAAGATGGCAATCTGCTGGCTGACAGTGGGTCATATGCTGACAGAGCTCTGTGGTCCACCAGGTTGTGCCAAGTCCTCAACAGGAGGCCACTCATGAAAACCCCACAAGGGGTGATCATTACACCAGATGGATTGCATGCAGGCATCTATCCACCTGAGGTACTAGCCCTATACAACGCACAGCGAGCACAGACAGCTAGCAGGTTAGCTGTCAAGGATGCAAAGCATCCACGTCCCACCTTCAGAGAAGGGGATCAGGTCCTATTCTACAAGGAGTCGGGACTAGGCAAGGTGGGTAACGACTAAAAATGATCATCATCATCATCCACAGTCCAATATGAAAGATCTTTTTACCTGGGTTGCTTTCCTGAGTTGCAGAACTTCAAGTATCCGAGCAACGTTGAGATGGAAATTCCACAGCACGTGATTTAGGGAATCACACCCCTTGTAGACACAAAGACAAGCTCGTGTGTAGACGACCTCTGTGGAACTGAAGGACGTCTATAGCCAAGGGGCTCTTATGGATTGGACAACAAAGCCAAGCTTTATTATACCATGGTGAATCAAAACCAACGTAGCAACAATGGCGACCCCACGTCCTTGATATCGACGTGCTTGTCGAACTTGCTCCAACCTTAGCCTGAAGAGAACCAATCAGAACCATGGGATTCTATACAAGATCTTCGTATCCATCCTAGTCACACAGAACAGAACAACACCACACACAGCCTGGCAGAATCTTTCCATGAGATCCTAAATCTGTCGTAAGCACTGAAGTCCCAAAGGAGCATTTAAGACTCAATAGTACCAACTAACAAACTACAACCCCACGTGGATCAGGCCACGACCAATGAGGGCTCCTATCAGTAGTATCAGCCAACAAACTACAACCCTACGTGGATCAGGCCACGACCAATGAGGGTTCCTATCAGTTGGTTGACAAAGTATCAGCTCCAAGTACCGTCGTCTTAGAAACCTCATAACTTTCTCAATACTGATCCAAAAGTCCTCAAATAAAAGCCAAACATTCACAAAACAAAGGATGTAACAACAAAGTCATTTTTGCTTGTTACATATCTCCCCCTCAAAACTGGACCTCCCAGGTCCAATAGCCAACTCTTGAAGGCAGAGGAACATTGAACAGAAATCCACCATCTCTTGGGAAAAGCAGATGGGTTTTTACATCCCTGGAAACAGGGCCTCCTATCTCATAAACATCTAGTCACAGGTTTCTACAGCAGACAAGTCACTACCTTATCTACTATAAATCCAGATAAACACATCTCATAATACAAGGTCTTCCATTCAGCATCCTGGAACCTGGAACTCTGGACTGGAACATCAGAACTGGACTGGAGCCCCCCCATCATCCATCCTGGAATCCCCCCCTCACACCACAATCCAAAGCCCCCTTTCCTTCTCAGCCCTGTTCCTCACAGGCTATACCAATCCCCATTCAGGCCATCCTTGCCCTTGAGTCCACCCATGGGAAACTGCTCCACCATGTGGGCCAACTCTGGCCAGTCCCTGCTGACCTGCAACACCACGCAAGTCTCAGCAGCTCCTGCCACCATCTGGGCAGCATAGCGAAGGCATGCCCCTGGATAGGAGAAGAGCACCACAGACTGACTCTCAGGGTCCATCACCCAAGTAGAGGACGTCTTGTGCCTGCTCACCCATGATCTGTACGCCCACCAGAACTGCAGAAAGGTCTTGACCACCGACCACTTAGCACCTATCAGAGGCACCAGCACCCTTAGTGGCGTCTGACGGATCTTAAGTTCCACAGTGTACTTGGGCAACCCTGGATGGCAAAAGAGGTTAGAAGTCTCCAAAGGAAAACACCTTCTGGCAGAGCTGGAGGAAGAAGGAACCAAATCAAAGGCACCCTTCTGAACTGAAAACTCCAACAGCTCCATGTAGGAAGCCTCTCCCATACTCACTGGCTGCAACTGAGTAAATGCCTCCTTCAAGGCCTCAGGTAAGGCTGCCAGCATGACCGGCCCCTCAGCAGGCCTCATGTCAATCTCAGGTCCTGGTGACAATGCATACATCCTACGCAGCAGATGAGCCACAAAAAGGGGAGCCACTCTCATACAGGCTTGTGTGCAGCTGAGATAGGACCTCCTCCACATAGCCTTCAGAGCTCACCTCCCCCTCCTCTCTGTTGAGTGCAGCCAACGCCTTGGCCAAAGTCTCATAGTGGTCACAGGGGCCCGTGCAGTTCCTATGATCCACATAGGCCACTCAGCAGCACCAAGGTAGAAACCTCCAGGTATATACTATTGGTCTGGTACACGAAGACGTGCATGCAGAACATGACCCACGTGTCTTAATCATACCAGGAATCAAGCCCTAGGTGAACCACTCCATATGTCGAGGGTACAACACAGAAGTCACTCTCCATGTGCCATCCAAGCTCAGATCCCCTCAACCATCCTCAGAAACTGGTCACCAAAATCTGGATGTCATCTCAGCTTAGTCCAACCAAACTCCCACCAGAGTCCATCCCACTCAACTCAGATCCCCGTCGGATTCAATGAGTCCACATGAATCCAAGAAGGAGTAAACAGGATCAAGGCACCTAAGCCAAACAAGGCGAGGCCACTCCATGTTCTGGGACACCACCCTCCCTCAGCTAGAGTCCACGGGTGAAAGACAAGCCTGACATTCCCAGGGATAACGGGTCATCCACAGGGATCCATGCCACGAAATACTGACAACTCTCACTGCTTGATCAGGGCAGGAAGCAGAGTGTCATGTAGCAAGGCTAACCCTCTATACAGCGAACCCCACAAAACTAACTGGGCTGCCAGGGTCCAAGGCTCATCAAAGCTAGTCACCACAGCACACCCAAAGATTCCAGCCCTTCTCAAGGGAAGAGGTAGTCAGGGACAGATGCTGTATCACCACAACAGAGTGGCAGGTAACCGAGCCATAATAAATCCCCAATCCATCCCAACTGGGGACCTCCCTCAGATCACCAACAGGTCATAGCAGGCTGGGTGGATTCCAAGAATGCTCAATCCTAACACAGGGGCTGGCGTGAGCTTCTGCTGCAGCAAGTCCAAGGCCTGCTGACACCCGTCAGTCCACGCAAACTGGAACGAGGAAACGTCAACAGCGCCCCAGGTGGAAGTGCAGTCACCAAGAGGCAGGAGCAATCCAGCAGGAAGACGTCGCCAACAGGGTCGCCTCAGGAAGATCAAGGGTATCTCAGAAGTACACCCATGATGAAGAGAGGCCGTGGACAGGGTTGTCACCAGTGGGTACCCGTCAGCAGGTTGGGGAGGTGCCACAAAGCACAGCCAAAATAGCCCACCGATGGCCAGCGAAACCAGGATACCACATAGTCAGGGATCTATGAGGTGAGCCCGACAGGATGAACTGAAATCCCAGGGTGAATCCACGCTATGATCCTCACAGATCTCCTCCCCACCAGAACAAAATTCCCCCCCTCCAGTCGCACCAAAGGAGTGAGAGTGAGGTAAAGCCACATCTCCTTAGTAGCTAGTACACTCAAACCCATAGCCAGTGGCCTATGATAATCACAAGGCACACTATTTCTCCATAAGATGCCTGGGAAAACCATCCACAGCCTTGAGAGGGATAGCAGAAGATCAGTAATGCCTCACCAGCATTATGAACGGTATGCCCCAACTTGTAAATCGTAGCACACGCTACCCCCATGCAAGGGCTAGGTGCAGCCCAATCCCCTGCACGCCCTGCTCCCCACACAAATCCCCCTCAGCATAACTGGTAAACTGGAGACTACCAGCATGCCTAATAATTCCACCCCTCTGCGTAGAATAAGCTGTAATAATCCTGGTATCAGCTTCCCAAGATTGACAGCATGACCTAGCAGGAACAAACGCCATGGGATACGCATGAAGACAGAGGCCCAGCCAACCAGAGAAGGGTGGGGGAGGCAAGTCTCTCAGCCCACTAAACCACTGGTGGCCTGCAGGGTCGCTCTATTAAGACGTCCTATGCACCTCATGACTAAAGATGGGGTGGGAACTACAGCATCCAAGACAGAGTTGCATACAAGGCAGCTTGAGAGCAGACTGAAAGCAATCACCAATCAGCCAACTGATGTGCCCAAGCTTGGCAGGGCCCCAGCAACAAAATCACTCCCCGCATCCATCCAGGTGGCACTACCATGCAAGGTAATGTGGGCATTAGGATCGAAGGAGCCCAAGACAAGGTTGCACAAGTAGGGCAGCGTAAGGGTATGCTGGATGAGGCCATCAGTCATCAAACAGATACACCCTCAGCTTGGCAGGGCCCTAGCAAGTAGACTGAACCATGTCCCCCTAGTCAAAGCATGGAAAGTAGTATCCATGTCCGTGGACCACGTAGACTGCCAAATGGTATTAATGTCAGTGTACCACGGATACTGATGCACATGAGGCAGGTTGTAAGGGTGGTAGAGGGCTGAATGGGTCCCCCAACTAACCCACACCTCTAAGCTCATGTGAGCCCCCGCCCAGCACCAAGTAGTCCAACTCCTCAATTAAGAGTCAACGGAGTGGGCATCATTGTCATCACTGTCATGCCAAAGATTCCATCGGCCCCACAGTTGTAGCTCCGTTGATCCCGCCCATCATCCAACCAACAAGGACATCCTACCCACGCAAACATGATGCCAGACCCCCCGTGCAAGCAGTCCCATTCATACAACCATCATGCTGTGCAAGCAATCAGCTCAAGGGCGGATGGTGTACTATCAAGACAACAAGCCATCCTGGCACCATGCAAGCAAGAATAAGTCCATAGCAGGGCAAAGCAAGGGTAGGAGGTTACTCATCTGCACAAGGCTGGCTTGATGTCCACCAGCAGGCAGGACCCAGCACTGCGTCAGGAGCAGGCACCAGCATTACAGATACTCGTCACTTGGGCGTCCCCAAGTCACCAGAGTCGCCAGCGGCCACCATGCAGTGCTTGCAGTCGCCACCACGAGTGCTCTCAGGCCCCACCATGAGTGCTGGTAGTCGCCACCAGGAGTGCTGGCACTCGTCACCATGAGTGCTTGCAGTTGCCACCAACAGCACTAGTCCACTACCAGGGTACTCTCCAACGTAGCCTCCATGCACCATGCCCGCCATAGACATGTTCCCAATCCCCCACTGGCCTCAAGCCCCCAAGAGGCTACTGCCACCACGCCCAATCAGCGTTGGACCACCCCCACATGTGGGTATCCAACACAGCTGTTGCCTGACTGTACAACCAAGACTAGCTGCTTGCGCCGATCACGCTATGGGGAAGTGACTAAGCTGCTTTATGGAGGCCTGGGACGGACACCAATGAGCCTGGCTCCAGAAGCTGCTTGGAAGAAGGACCACATGCTGTCAACTGCCCGGACTAAACGTCAATCAGGCTGCAGGAAGGAGCCAGCACTCTTCACTATGGCACTCAGAAAACTGCCTAGTAGGCAAGCCACAGACTGCCAACCTATTAAGATAGCAGACTCGAACAGGGCTACTACCAAGTGCCAGGTAGCCAGAACTCCTAAGCCGGAGGAACACAAGGGCCTGAGGTTGTCCAACAGCCAGCAGAATTGCCCAAAAATCGAAAAAATGGGCCTAAAAACGCCTTGACCAGTGTCAAAAATTCTGATCTGAGAACTATATCAGATATATTCACAGATAAGAACTATGACAGCAGCCCTGGTGTCCATACTTGCTGTCCTAGTGCACCTCCTAGGCCCAACAGGGACCATCTGCCAACAAGCAGTGGTAACCATCCTGTCCTGGGAGAAGTAAATGCGTGGTCACAATGGTCTGGCGCAGGTAAGGGCCCCAACTGGCAAGTGACCCACACCCCACTTGTAAAGGGACATTGTCAAGCAAGTGGTCCACCCCCTCTGGGAACATGTGTCAAAGGACACCGTCTAGCAAGTGGGCAACCCATGCAAGAGACACCTGGCAACTCATGGGTGCACGTGTGATACCCTCTAGGGGACAACCCACTGCAGGTATCCCGATGTCCCCTGATGTGGTGGCATCTACCATGCCATATGCCTCCATGATAGCATCTGGCACCCTTTGGCAGACCTGGGATATCCACTCCCCCGCAGAAATTTTCTCAGGGTAACTAGACACAGCTGTCCAAGTATGATAGTGGAAACCCCGTAAATGCTGTTGTTCTGCCCTGGCATGTGTGATGCCGTCTGGAAATTACATTGCAGACATCCAGGATGTCCACTCCCCCGCAAAAAATTGCTCAGGGTAACCAGACGTAGCTGCCACCAATCTGGACAACTCCTAGGGAGCTCGCCCTACCCATAGTACCATGATGATAGTGGGAACAACACAAATGCCGTTGTTCTCCTCCCCACCAAAACCAAACCACCATACACGTGGGAGGAACCAAAGCTCAACCTAGAACGCCTCCACTGTCATGATGCTCAACAAGAAAAGGAAGAGTTTCCCCCACAACTGAAACAAATGTTTGGCGACGCGTGAATTAAGGACGTGCCACAGTCCTTAAACAGCAAGGGTAGGCTGCCCATGCACCGAAGAAAAGGATCCTGAAAGATTGTCAAGTGAGTGCAAAAGGAACCTTGCGTAAAAAGGCAGCCATGAATCCCTACTGTCCGCTCATCCGGAGCCACCCTCAAAAGACACGAGGTGTAACCTGAGCCACACCGTAAAAATGTCGTCAAAGAAAAGCAGCACCGGGAAAAAAAAACAACCTTAGACGGCGACGTCGTCAGGCGGTCGCGGTGGTGGTCGTGCGTGCAGCCGCAACCCGGAAACCGGGTGATAGGTGCCGTCGGCAGCAACAGTGCGTCGGCTCAGCCATAACCCGTAGCGCCATGTCAGCCTGGCCGAAAACAGAGCCTGCAGGGAAAAAAGACAGCTCCTAGCAGGATTCTGGAGCCGGACCTGCTGAGCTACTGGCCCAACACTCCGCATGCCCTGCTCGAAACGTAGCAACACTTGCGTAATGCCGATATATAAAGATGTTTGGAGCTAGGCAGAGACTGCGGCGTCAGCAGCCACGACAGACAGGGCGGTGGTCGGACTTCAGCACGATGCGGCCAGCCAGCCGAAAGCCCGTAAGTAAGGACGCTTGTCAATGAAATATTGCACGAATTTAAAGAAAGGGACGGTGACTTAGTGGTGCGTTAATAATGGCTTATGCAACACCCTTTTCTAGGGAGAGGTGAAGGAGAAGGTCGCCCACACCTGGTTCCGTAGGGATGAAGGTGATTGTGTAACCCGCCTCACTTCAGTCATAGAAGTACGATTGAAATTAAGTTGACGCCGTGGAGTATGAGTAGTTGTCTCAGCACCTTCCCTAGCAATGGGTTCCAGAGATGATGACGGATCTCCCAAACCTTGATTAGTAGGGGGTAAAGGTGATTGTGTCTTCGAACTACTCATACTTCCACATGGAGTCGCGATCGTCTGCCTAGTAGAGACAACGGTTACGGCTGACTTCTAGTGTTACAGAGCAAGACAGTCACATCAGGATGTGTCTCAGTCTGTAACACCGTAAGTTTTCCGCAACTCTATGAATCTTCTCGGATGACAGACATCTGATCAACGTTGTACTACCCGGAAGGTTACACTTCAAGAGAAACACCAAAGTAGAGATCCCCGATACCAATGTAACGACTAAAAATGATCATCAACATCATCCACAGTCCAATATGAAAGATCTTTTACCTGGGTTGCTTTCCTGAGTTGCAGAACTTCAAGTATCCGAGCAACGTTGAGATGGAAATTCCACAGCACGTGATTTAGGGAATCACACCCCTTGTAGACACAAAGACAAGCTCGTGTGTAGACGACCTCTGTGGAACTGAAGGACGTCTATAGCCAAGGGGCTCTTATGGATTGGACAACAAAGCCAAGCTTTATTATACCATGGTGAATCAAAACCAACGTAGCAACAATGGCGACCCCACGTCCTTGATATCGACGTGCTTGTCGAACTTGCTCCAACCTTAGCCTGAAGAGAACCAATCAGAACCATGGGATTCTATACAAGATCTTCGTATCCATCCTAGTCACACAGAACAGAACAACACCACACACAGCCTGGCAGAATCTTTCCATGAGATCCTAAATCTGTCGTAAGCACTGAAGTCCCAAAGGAGCATTTAAGACTCAATAGTACCAACTAACAAACTACAACCCCACGTGGATCAGGCCACGACCAATGAGGGCTCCTATCAGTAGTATCAGCCAACAAACTACAACCCTACGTGGATCAGGCCACGACCAATGAGGGTTCCTATCAGTTGGTTGACAAAGTATCAGCTCCAAGTACCGTCGTCTTAGAAACCTCATAACTTTCTCAATACTGATCCAAAAGTCCTCAAATAAAAGCCAAACATTCACAAAACAAAGGATGTAACAACAAAGTCATTTTTGCTTGTTACACCTGGCATGGGCCAGCCACCATCCTAAAATTTAACACCACTGGCAGGACAGTGTTAGTTAAACACAATGACACGGGAAAGATTCACAGGTGTTCACCTCACAGGATGAAATTGTATTTTCCAACTGTGTCAGACGTGGCAGAGGAGGAAGAGCTGTTGGCCGACAGCCCTGTACAGTTGCCTGGCATCCCAGCGTTGCCCAGTGAGTGGTTGTTTGGAACACCCACTGGTGAGTGTGAGAGCCACAACCACTGTGACACCCAGGTCACCCTTGATGATTGTAGGCAGTCACTGCAGGCTTGGCCCCCTGCAGCAGAGGGTCACATTGGCAAAACAGGTGATCAGCAACCTATCACCTCTTCAAGTGTGAACATAGCTCAGCCACTAGCTGCACCTTCCAAACGCAGCCTAGCAGACGCTGTTCGCATTTTACAAGCAGCTCATAGAGCCAAAGCTCAAACTGCTGCAGGATCAGCTAAGGTGGGGAAGGTTGGGCAGAATGACAATAGCCCATTTATGGTTGCAGTGGACACACAAGCCCAGGTAAGCATTATCAGTGCCCTGGCTGTGCCCCATTTGCCTTTGGAACCTTCACCCTGGCACCATGTGGCTGATTTCTCAGGGCAGTCATCCCTCAAGGTATTAGGTCAGGTCATGTTGACTATACTCGGTATCCCCACTCCTTTTCAGGTATTGGAAGGTTATAAAGGGAATGCTTTGTTGGGGGATCCTTTTCTCTGTTACCCTGGTGTCATTATCTCCAGTGATAGACTATCCATCCAGGACCTGGGTGGTGTTGATCTGACTCATTTCAAAATTTCTCTTGAAAAACTTCTTAACACCAACATTGCTTCTGTAAAATTTGCTACACCCAAGTATGCCCCAGGGCAAGAACCCTGTGTGGCAGACTTGGTTCATAACCAAAAACTTCATCCCACCTCATTTGGATTGGGCAAGCATGATGTGGCTAAAATGTCTCCTCTTTCTTATGAACAGATATAGAGCAAGACTGTCGCACACACATAGGATTCCTAAAATGGGTGGAGGCCTTCAACAAGGCCAGGGAAGAATGGGTAGTGCCAGATCCTCTTAGCCCCTCTCACACTCCACCTGTCACACCCATTGACAAAAAGCCTGCAGGGTGCAAGCACTTGCGCCTGAAGTTTGTGTGTAAACATAAGACAGCAGCAGATGGGTCTGTCATTTTCCATGCTAGACCTTGTGTGACAGAGTTCAAGGGCACCACTGATCTGACAGAGGCGGAGTTGTACACGCCAGGCATTCAGCAAACATCCCTCAAAATCTTGCTGTCTGTCTTTGTGGGTCATCTCAATGATGGGGATGATTATATCTGTAAGGCTACAGACATTAAAAGGGCTTTCCTGAAAGGCTCACCTGAGATAGCACAACAAGTGTGGCATGGTCAGGTGTATGTAGTCTCCACTCCCAGAGTTTGGGCAAAACACATCCCTCAGCAGTACCTGAAAGCTAACATAGGTGTTGAAGGGCTGCAATCAGCTCCTCGAATTTTCAGGATGTCAGCTCAGGCTGTGTTTGAAAAGCTAGGGGCTAGATATGATGACATAGACCCTTGCTTCTTTGTGGTCCCACACCCTCATGGCATACTCACCTTTGTGTGGCATGGGGATGATCAGCTGATTGCTGGGCCAAGGCGTGCTGTAGATGATTTTATACAACAAGTGTCACAGCATTTTGAGATTGGCAAGCAAGTAGAGCTGGGCACCACTGCCATAAAATTTTGTGGCACAATGTTACAACTCCAGCAGCATCAAAACCAGTGGGTGTGTGCACTTTATTCTCCCAATGATTACATGCACAGCTGCTTGGAGGTTTTGCAAACCAAAATCAAACCTGGAGCCTGTCCCACCATTAGAGGCAAGCTGGGGTGGTTGTGCTCAACGTGTGCACCTCACCTGGCTGTGGTTAGCAGAGTTGATGATGATGTCTTGATGCAAGTAGGTCACAAAGCCATCACCAAAACTCTCCAGGAAGGCCCTCCCCTTATCTTGCATTCTTTGGATCTCCACAAAACAATTCACATCCAAGCTATGATGGACAGTTCCATGGAGTCCAGGCAGATTACCAAGTTGCAGGCAAGGGAATCAGGCTTGTATTTTGTGCAAAATGACGATGCACCATTGTCTCTCATTTCATGGTACAGCCGGTTGCATAGACGCAAGGCTGTCAGCAGCAATGCTGCTGAGTGCAGGGCAGTGGTGTCCGCAGTGCTTCATGCCAGGTACTTGAATCATGTGCTGGTGTGGTTGCAGATGCAAGCAGGCAGCAATGCTGGGGTGGTGGCACACTTGCTCACTGACAGTCAGTCAGTCCTCAGTTTCCTTGCTAACCCCTATGCTGTGCACACTGATCTTGACTGGGTGGTCCTTAAACAGGAGTCCACCTACTGGGAGTCCACCCGTCACGTGGAGGACAAACACAACGCTGCTGATGCACTCACGAAAGTGCCCCAGCAGGCAGCTGACCAATACCAGCTGTTGTACCACTTGATGAACCCCTATGGCAAGCAGGCAACCCTGCCCCATAGGGGGGACGCCTAGCAGGGTCCTGTTCACCAGGGCCGCCTAGGTAACCCAGTACCCCTTGGGCAGGTCCAAGGGGTAGGTTGTGGCTTCCAGCAAGGGGGGTTGGTTGGAGTCTGTTTTCACTCATCTGCGCGCCCTATGCCAATAAAATCTGTTTTGATTTTTTCAACACCATGGAATTTCGTTATGCCCACCTTCATAGGTGGGCAGGGGATGTATCTCACATTCTTTCTCCACTAGGGTGTATACCTTGGTGGATTGGCCTTGAGCTCAGTGGCTCAGGTGCCTCCCATTCAAGTGGAGGGTCAAAGCTCCCTTGACAGGTGGCTACCCAGGACCACAGTTCACTGTGGATCTCCTGGGCCACCTGGCCTCACTGTTCAGTGGCAGTAAAGGCATGGGTGCTGTCATGTTGTCTAGTACAACGTGCTCAGCCCAGGTGCAGAATGAAATATTCCTGTCACCTGTCACCAGGACTTCAGCCACCACTGTGCAGGGCAGGGGTGGCTGGTCTCCCCACGTTGTGCAGGTGCAACGTGGCCAGGTCCAGGATGTCATAGTCCTGTCACCTGTCACTAGGACTTCAGCCCCCTCTGTGCAGGGCAGGGGTGGCTGGTCCTCACATGTTGTGCAGGTACAACATGGACAGTGCAGGGTGCAATAAACCTGCCTCCTGTCACTCCTCAGGTTGCAGGTAACTTGAGCTCAGTTGACCCAGCCTGGCTGGGTATCTTTTCTCTGAGTGGGCGATGATGATGGAACAACATGGAACCTCTTAAACGGTTACCTTGGCATTTTTTTTACAATGGCTCTCTTGGCTGGTGATGCACTCCCTGGATAGGCAGACAGGCATAGCTATCTCCCTTGTGAGCTCGCGAGGAGGAGGAACTCCCCGGGCATGTTGAGCTAAACGTGATGCCATCACAAGTATTGCACGAGTTCTGGGGCCCATCTTTTTCAGTCCAGATGTTGCAGTATGGGTGTCAGTTGCTCAGCACCTCAGTCAGCTTGGAGTCAGTCTCCTAGCTGGGCAGGGTCAGGCTTAATTGAAGTCGCTAGCCTTCAACCTGAAAGGAAAACATAATGGGAGTTAGATGAGATGCTTAGGCTGACACACGGATTTCCGGCCTGCGCGCCGCGTATTGCCTACCGCGGCTGAGCGGGACACCTCAGTACTGTACGGCAGGGCGTACGGTACTGAGGCGTCAGGTGGACTGACGTGCAGTTAGTGCCAGACTGTTCCTAGGTGCTAGCTCGACCCGCCAGGTCCGGTGTAGCCGGGCCTGACGGGCCGAGTCTTAGCTGGTTGCTAGTGACGTGGTCGCATGGCATTGCAGTGTACAGTTGTCCACTGGTGAGGTGCTGCAGGTAGCACCGCCATAGGCATATAGGCGTAGCACTGGGGAGTGCCGCAGCACCCGAGTTTGCCCAGACGTTCCATTCTGAGCCCTCAGCTTCCATTGCTCTCTCATTGTATTATTGCTAATACAATCATCATTCGCTTTCAGCTTCAGCAGTTGTCATCGTCGTTAGACTCCATCCAACTGATGCCGGATGTTCCCCCTCCTATCGTGACAGGGCTGTTGCCGTTGGCACGAAGTCGACCACAGTCGACTTACGTAGGCCAGCTAGGCGGTGCGGGACGGGGTGGGACATCTGGCCCGGCGCCAGGCTTTTCAAGACTTCCAGTCGTGCGAGTAAGCACGTTGCGGCTCCCGCATGCGCACTCCACGACGTGTTTAAGTTACGCGTTTACGTCCTATTTTCGACTTAAATCTTGATCATACATAAATTAAGCCCGTAAGTCCTTGTTTTGTTGGACTTAAAATTAAGCGTGATGTAATACTTAAGTGTAGCTGTCCGCGACACTCCCGGAGCTAGTGTATACCACCCCCCGCCCCCCCGTTTTCCGGGGGGGGGGTCTTGACCCCCGACCCCCCCCCCCCCCCAGTTTTGGGTGTGTGTGGAGGGGGGGGCCGGGCCAGGTTGGCAAATACGTCGGTGCGACGGTGCGTCAAATACGTCGGCCTCAAAATACGAGTATTATGATACGTGGAGCATGGCAGAATACGTCACCAGAATACGTGGCAGTGTGCTGCCAGCATGGTTATTAATGGGCCCGCCTTTAGGATTTAGGCCTTAGTTAGGGGCATAGTTATGCATGGAGATCAGTAAATTATGGTGGAAGGCATAATTTTATCTGCACCATTCCTTGCACTTATTCCCTATACCAGCCTGCCATAAATTTTTAATGCAATATGTGCACATTCCTTGCAAGCATTTATTGTGCATGCCAAGTCCGGGAGCAGTGATCAGCCCTTTGTACTGACTAAGGCCGGCAATCATCGCCTTGAAAGAGCGCTAGCGGCTCTGAGCCGCGTGAAAGGAAATAGCATTCTCAATCAACAAAGAAGTTCGCCACCAGGAGATGGGATTCCTCTTCGTTTATGGGGCTCACAAACCTCGTGATTGTCTGCGGGCGAGGATCTCTTGCACCTCCCGACCCCGTTCGAAGCAAGGCCATGGCCGCTCTACGCCATTGTCCTGAAGCTAAGGTGCTGCTGCTTTCTCGCCTTCAGCCCCGCCTTCTTGCTCCACGACTCGTGGGGTTCCAAGCTCCGTTTCTGCCCAATCTTTGCGTCAGCGCAAGCTTCTATGCCCTGCCCTGCCATGCCCGCAAAATGTGCGCGCATCCGGGTCGCACTAATCTGCTTGCCATCGCCACTGGTAAAATTGTGGCCGCAAAATGAGCAGCTAAACTTAAGCTGTGAAACCGTTTTCCCCACAGCATCCTTCACCAAGACAGTTCTTTTAGTTACAAAATTATGCTCTGGCCCTTTTTCTGGCATGGCTGCAAAAACACGATTGCCCTTGGCGACAAAATCCAATGGCACACCGCCATGCAATAAACACGATACGTACAGGCTGTGTTACAAGTACCACGTTCCCAGCACAGCTGGCATTTTCATCGTGCTGGCACTCTCTCCGTGTAATTTCAGCTAGCTTGCCAACTGCCAAGTCATCACTGGACTTGCGAAAAGCCTAGTTCATAGTAGAAAATCTTGGTAAAGGTAGGTGCCGCGCCACGGTCCGGTTGGCCTGGCGCCAAGCGCTGCCCCAGCTCGAACCTCGAAAATTTGTAAGTCCAAATAACGTATTAATTCCTGACAAAATACGCGTACAGTACGTCGGGGCCAAAAAAACGCGTATTGCCGTATTTATTTTGACAATACGCACGTATTTGCCAACCTGGGTGGGGGGGGGAGGGGTTCAGCCCCCCCCCCCAAAAAATTCAATTGGGGTTCACCGCGGGCCGGGAATGGCGCAGGAATTGCTACAATGCAGGAATTCTTCCGGGCACTTTTGAAGGCGGGAATTCTCACGGGCTCTGCAGGTCACTCGTGAACTGCTGTCACTGATGAAGAACTCAAAAAGGGTGCGGAGTTGCGGCCGCTCATCACCAACTGCATAAATGTCGTGTCACCTTATTGTCTACCAATGAATAATGATTGTCTCTTTTAATTTAATTTTTTAAATCTCCCAACCGAGTCATGGTATTTAATTTCAAATTTAATTTTTAGTTTAAGGCACCATAGTCATCAAATGTTAACTAATCTTATGAGTTAATTAGTCGCGCGGCCCCGGCCGGTCCAACATCAGTGATCATTATGGTGAAGGTATGAGTTGTCTAATGTGATTGGCTAATAAGTAGGTATTCTCAAACCTCTTGATTGAAGAGCACCGCAAGCGCATGCTCTTAATTCAAGGTCCTCGTCCTCACGGTGCTCACGTATGGCGCCGAGGCGTGGACACTCACACCCACACTGGCAGCTAAGCTAGACGGCACCATTTACAGTTACAGGATGCTCCGACAGGTCCTGAAGGTAGGGTTTTCCAAGCGTAGGTCATATTAGAGTCTTTGTATCAGGGTATGTCTCGTATTTCGGACGAGATTAGGCAGCGTAGGATCTAGCATTTGTAGGACATCTTGCTCGCACCAGCCAGGTGGACACCGCCATTGGTCTGGCCGGCCCCCAGCGGCTTGGCCAGCCAGGGCGGCATATTTTGACCTGGACTGGCCCCAAGGACATTCCGGCCATGAAGCTAGGTAAACCTGCCATGAACTACACCCAGATGTTGCTGGCCGACCTGGTGGTCCCAGCCCAGTTTGAACACCGGCCGCATCCACTCTCTCTCCCTTCTTTGGACTGCCATGCACGCAGAACAAGAAGCGGTGGCAGACGATTGTCCAAGCTCACACGCCAGCCCTTGTGGGCAAGCCACCCGGCCCCCCCAAGAGGAAGGGGCGTTTTGCTGAGTAGTGTAGTTAGGACTTTCTAGACTAGATAGATTAGAGTTAGGGTAATTCGATTACGCGGCTTCCTCCACTCCACCCACCCATCAAGGAATATGTGCTACATGATCTCCCAACTATATCAAGGCCTTTGACACGGTCCTCTGGGAGGCTCTTTGGGCCATCCTAGCTCTGGATCGGGTGCCACCAGCGTTTATTGCTGCCATTCGGCGACTGTATGAGGGCGCACAGGCGGTAGTGCGGACTGCGAAAGGCACCACCCCACCATTCCCCCTTCACCACGGGGTGTGGCAAGGTTGTGTCCTGTCCCCATACCTGTTCATTATTGTCGTGGATCACGTCATGCGCCGGGCACGTGCGCGCTTTACTGCTCTTAAGGGGTTCGAGCCAGGCTTGGACATCCTTAACGAGAGCGCGCACGGCGGGGTTAAACCTGGCTACCGCCTGGCCGACTTGATTTATGCGGATGACACCACCCTCATCGCGCGCCCCGAGCACATTCAGACCTGGCTGGACTGTCTGGGCAGTGAACAGCCATACGGCGTATAATAATACGCCGTTGTAACGACTAAAAATGATCATCAACATCATCCACAGTCCAATATGAAAGATCTTTTACCTGGGTTGCTTTCCTGAGTCGCAGAACTTCAAGTATCCGAGCAACGTTGAGATGGAGATTCCACAGCACGTGATTTAGGGAATCACAACCCCTTGTAGACACAAAGACAAGCTCGTGTATAGACGACCTCTGTGGAACTGAAGGACGTCTATAGCCAAGGGGCTCTTATGGATGGACAACAAAGACAAGCTTTATTATACCATGGTGAATCAAAACCAACGTAGCAACAATGGCGACCCCACGTCCTTGATATCGACGTGCTTGTCGAACTTGCTCCAACCTTAGCCTGAAGAGAACCAATCAGAACCATGGAATTCTATACAAGATCTTCGTATCCATCCTAGTCACACAAAACAGAACAACACCACACACAGCCTGGCAGAATCTTTCCATGAGATCCTAAATCTGTCGTAAGCACTGAAGTCCCAAAGGAGCATTTAAGACTCAATAGTACCAACTAACAAACTACAACCCCACGTGGATCAGGCCACGACCAATGAGGGCTCCTATCAGGAGTATCAGCCAACAAACTACAACCCTACGTGGATCAGGCCACGACCAATGAGGGTTCCTATCAGTTGGTTGACAAAGTATCAGCTCCAAGTACCGTCGTCTTAGAAACCTCATAACTTTCTCAATACTGATCCAAAAGTCCTCGAATAAAAGCCAAACATTCACAAAACAAAGGATGTAACAACAAAGTCATTTTTGCTTGTTACATATCTCCCCCTCAAAACTGGACCTCCCAGGTCCAATAGCCAACTCTTGAAGGCAGAGGAACATTGAACAGAAATCCACCATCTCTTGGGAAAAGCAGATGGGTTTTTACATCCCTGGAAACAGGGCCTCCTATCTCATAAACATCTAGTCACAGGTCTCTACAGCAAACAAGTCACTACCTTATCTACTATAAAGCCAGATAAACACATCTCATAATACAAGGTCTTCCATTCAGCATCCTGGAACCTGGAACTCTGGACTGGAACATCAGAACTGGACTGGAGCCCCCCCATCATCCATCCTGGAATCCCCCCCTCACACCATAATCCAAAGCACCTTCCATGCTCTTCCCCCATCCTTCCCCATCCTCTTCCTGCTCAGCTCTGTTCTTCACAGGCTATACCAATCCCCATTCACGCCATCCTTGCCCTTGGTCCCAAACAAGGGAAACTGCTCCACCATGTGAACCAAGTCTGGCCAGTTCCTGCTGACCTGCAGCACCATGCACGTCTCTGCAGCCCCTGCTGCCATCTGGGCAACATAACGCAGGCATGTCCCTGGATAGGAGAGAAGCACCACAGACTGGCTCTCAGGATCCATCACCCAAGTAGAAGACGTCTTGTGCCTGCTCACCCATGACCTGTACGCCCACCAGAACTGCAGAAAGGTCTTGACCACTGACCACTTAGCACCTATCAAAGGCACCACACCCTCAATGGGGTCAGACAAACCTTGAGCTCCATGGTCTACTTACGCAACCCTGGGCTGCAAAAGGTTAGAAGTCTCCAAAGGAAAACACCTTTGGCAGAGCTGGAGAAGAAGGAACCAAATCAAAGTCACCCTTCTGAACTGAAAACTCCAACAGCTCCATGTAGGAAGCCTCTCCCATACTCACTGGCTGCAACTGAGTAAATGCCTCCTTCAAGGCCTCAGGTAAGGCTGCCAGCATGACCGGCCCCTCAGCAGGCCTCATGTCAATCTCAGGTCCTGGTGACAATGCATACATCCTATGCAGCAGATGAGCCACAAAAAGGGGAGCCACTCTCATACAGGCTTGTGTGCAGCTGAGATAGGACCTCCTCCACATAGCCTTCAGAGCTCCCCCTCCTCTCTGTTGAGTGCAGCCAACGCCTTGGCCAAAGTCTCATAGTGGTCACAGGGGCCCGTGCAGTTCCTATGATCCACATAGGCCACTCAGCAGCACCAAGGTAGAAACCTCCAGGTATATACTATTGGTCTGGTACACGAAGACGTGCATGCAGAACATGACCCACGTGTCTTAATCATACCAGGAATCAAGCCCTAGGTGAACCACTCCATATGTCGAGGGTACAACACAGAAGTCACTCTCCATGTGCCATCCAAGCTCAGATCCCCTCAACCATCCTCAGAAACTGGTCACCAAAATCTGGATGTCATCTCAGCTTAGTCCAACCAAACTCCCACCAGAGTCCATCCCACTCAACTCAGATCCCCGTCGGATTCAATGAGTCCACATGAATCCAAGAAGGAGTAAACAGGATCAAGGCACCTAAGCCAAACAAGGCGAGGCCACTCCATGTTCTGGGACACCACCCTCCCTCAGCTAGAGTCCACGGGTGAAAGACAAGCCTGACATTCCCAGGGATAACGGGTCATCCACAGGGATCCATGCCACGAAATACTGACAACTCTCACTGCTTGATCAGGGCAGGAAGCAGAGTGTCATGTAGCAAGGCTAACCCTCTATACAGCCAACCCCCATAACTAACTGGGCTGCCAGGGTCCAAGGCTCATCAAAGCTAGTCACCACAGCACACCCAAAGATTCCAGCCCTTCTCAAGGGAAGAGGTAGTCAGGGACAGATGCTGTATCACCACAACAGAGTGGCAGGTAACCGAGCCATAATAAATCCCCAATCCATCCCAACTGGGGACCTCCCTCAGATCACCAACAGGTCATAGCAGGCTGGGTGGATTCCAAGAATGCTCAATCCTAACACAGGGGCTGGCGTGAGCTTCTGCTGCAGCAAGTCCAAGGCCTGCTGACACCCGTCAGTCCACGCAAACTGGAACGAGGAAACGTCAACAGCGCCCCAGGTGGAAGTGCAGTCACCAAGAGGCAGGAGCAATCCAGCAGGAAGACGTCGCCAACAGGGTCGCCTCAGGAAGATCAAGGGTATCTCAGAAGTACACCCATGATGAAGAGAGGCCGTGGACAGGGTTGTCACCAGTGGGTACCCGTCAGCAGGTTGGGGAGGTGCCACAAAGCACAGCCAAAATAGCCCACCGATGGCCAGCGAAACCAGGATACCACATAGTCAGGGATCTATGAGGTGAGCCCGACAGGATGAACTGAAATCCCAGGGTGAATCCACGCTATGATCCTCACAGATCTCCTCCCCACCAGAACAAAATTCCCCCCCTCCAGTCGCACCAAAGGAGTGAGAGTGAGGTAAAGCCACATCTCCTTAGTAGCTAGTACACTCAAACCCATAGCCAGTGGCCTATGATAATCACAAGGCACACTATTTCTCCATAAGATGCCTGGGAAAACCATCCACAGCCTTGAGAGGGATAGCAGAAGATCAGTAATGCCTCACCAGCATTATGAACGGTATGCCCCAACTTGTAAATCGTAGCACACGCTACCCCCATGCAAGGGCTAGGTGCAGCCCAATCCCCTGCACGCCCTGCTCCCCACACAAATCCCCCTCAGCATAACTGGTAAACTGGAGACTACCAGCATGCCTAATAATTCCACCCCTCTGCGTAGAATAAGCTGTAATAATCCTGGTATCAGCTTCCCAAGATTGACAGCATGACCTAGCAGGAACAAACGCCATGGGATACGCATGAAGACAGAGGCCCAGCCAACCAGAGAAGGGTGGGGGAGGCAAGTCTCTCAGCCCACTAAACCACTGGTGGCCTGCAGGGTCGCTCTATTAAGACGTCCTATGCACCTCATGACTAAAGATGGGGTGGGAACTACAGCATCCAAGACAGAGTTGCATACAAGGCAGCTTGAGAGCAGACTGAAAGCAATCACCAATCAGCCAACTGATGTGCCCAAGCTTGGCAGGGCCCCAGCAACAAATCACTCCCCGCATCCATCCAGGTGGCACTACCATGCAAGGTAATGTGGGCATTAGGATCGAAGGAGCCCAAGACAAGGTTGCACAAGTAGGGCAGCGTAAGGGTATGCTGGATGAGGCCATCAGTCATCAAACAGATACACCCTCAGCTTGGCAGGGCCCTAGCAAGTAGACTGAACCATGTCCCCCTAGTCAAAGCATGGAAAGTAGTATCCATGTCCGTGGACCACGTAGACTGCCAAATGGTATTAATGTCAGTGTACCACGGATACTGATGCACATGAGGCAGGTTGTAAGGGTGGTAGAGGGCTGAATGGGTCCCCCAACTAACCCACACCTCTAAGCTCATGTGAGCCCCCGCCCAGCACCAAGTAGTCCAACTCCTCAATTAAGAGTCAACGGAGTGGGCACATTGTCATCACTGTCATGCCAAAGATTCCAGCCGCCCCACAGTTGTAGCTCCGTTGATCCCGCCCATCATCCAACCACAAGGACATCCTACCCATGCAAACATGATGCCAGACCCCCCGTGCAAGCAGTCCCATTCATACAACCATCATGCTGTGCAAGCAATCAGCTCAAGGGCGGATGGTGTACTATCAAGACAACAAGCCATCCTGGCACCATGCAAGCAAGAATAAGTCCATAGCAGGGCAAAGCAAGGGTAGGAGGTTACTCATCTGCACAAGGCTGGCTTGATGTCCACCAGCAGGCAGGACCCAGCACTGCGTCAGGAGCAGGCACCAGCATTACAGATACTCGTCACTTGGGCGTCCCCAAGTCACCAGAGTCGCCAGCGGCCACCATGCAGTGCTTGCAGTCGCCACCACGAGTGCTCTCAGGCCCCACCATGAGTGCTGGTAGTCGCCACCAGGAGTGCTGGCACTCGTCACCATGAGTGCTTGCAGTTGCCACCAACAGCACTAGTCCACTACCAGGGTACTCTCCAACGTAGCCTCCATGCACCATGCCCGCCATAGACATGTTCCCAATCCCCCACTGGCCTCAAGCCCCCAAGAGGCTACTGCCACCACGCCCAATCAGCGTTGGACCACCCCCACATGTGGGTATCCAACACAGCTGTTGCCTGACTGTACAACCAAGACTAGCTGCTTGCGCCGATCACGCTATGGGGAAGTGACTAAGCTGCTTTATGGAGGCCTGGGACGGACACCAATGAGCCTGGCTCCAGAAGCTGCTTGGAAGAAGGACCACATGCTGTCAACTGCCCGGACTAAACGTCAATCAGGCTGCAGGAAGGAGCCAGCACTCTTCACTATGGCACTCAGAAAAACTGCCTAGTAGGCAAGCCACAGACTGCCAACCTATTAAGATAGCAGACTCGAACAGGGCTACTACCAAGTGCCAGGTAGCCAGAACTCCTAAGCCGGAGGAGCACAAGGGCCTGAGGTGGTCCAACAGCCAGCAGAATTGCCCAAAAGTCGAAAAAATGGGCCTAAAAACGCCTTGACCAGTGTCAAAAATTCTGATCTGAGAACTATATCAGATATATTCACAGATAAGAACTATGACAGCAGCCCTGGTGTCCATACTTGCTGTCCTAGTGCACCTCCTAGGCCCAACAGGGACCATCTGCCAACAAGCAGTGGTAACCATCATGTCCTGGGAGAAGTAAATGCGTGGTCACAATGGTCTGGCGCAGGTAAGGGCCCCAACTGGCAAGTGACCCACACCCCACTTGTAAAGGGACGTTGTCAAGCAAGTGGTCCACCCCCTCTGGGAACATGTGTCAAAGGACACCGTCTAGCAAGTGGGCAACCCATGCAAGAGACACCTGGCAACTCATGGGTGCACGTGTGATACCCTCTAGGGGACAACCCACTGCAGGTATCCCGATGTCCCCTGATGTGTGTGGCATCTACCATGCCATATGCCTATCATGGCACCCTTTGGCAGACCTGGGATATCCACTCCCCCGCAGAAATTTTCTCAGGGTAACTAGACACAGCTGTCCAAGTATGATAGTGGAAACCCCGTAAATGCTGTTGTTCTGCCCTGGCATGTGTGATGCCGTCTGGAAATTACATTGCAGACATCCAGGATGTCCACTCCCCCGCAAAAAATTGCTCAGGGTAACCAGACGTAGCTGCCACCAATCTGGACAACTCCTAGGGAGCTCGCCCTACCCATAGTACCATGATGATAGTGGGAACAACACAAATGCCGTTGTTCTCCTCCCCACCAAAACCAAACCACCATACACGTGGGAGGAACCAAAGCTCAACCTAGAACGCCTCCACTGTCATGATGCTCAACAAGAAAAGGAAGAGTTTCCCCCACAACTGAAACAAATGTTTGGCGACGCGTGAATTAAGGACGTGCCACAGTCCTTAAACAGCAAGGGTAGGCTGCCCAGGCACCGAAGAAAAGGATCCTGAAAGATTGTCAAGTGAGTGCAAAAGGAACCTTGCGTAAAAGGGGCAGCCATGAATCCCTACTGTCCGCTCATCCGGAGCCACCCTCAAAAGACACGAGGTGTAACCTGAGCCACACCGTAAAAATGTCGTCAAAGAAAAGCAGCACCGGGAAAAAAAAACAACCTTAGACGGCGACGTCGTCAAGCGGTCGCGGTGGTGGTCGTGCGTGCAGCCGCAACCCGGAAACCGGGTGATAGGTGCCGTCGGCATGCCATGCAGCAACAGTGCGTCGGCTCAGCCATAACCCGTAGCGCCATGTCAGCCTGGCCGAAAACAGAGCCTGCAGGGAAAAAAGACAGCTCCTAGCAGGGTTCTGTAGCCGGACCTGCTGAGCTACTGGCCCAACACTCCGCATTGCCCTGCTCGAAACGTAGCAACACTTGCGTAATGCCAATATATAAAGATGTTTGGAGCTAGGCAGAGACTGCGGCGTCAGCAGCCACGACAGACAGGGCGGTGGTCGGACTTCAGCACGATGCGGCCAGCCGAAAGCCCGTAAGTAAGGACGCTTGTCAATGAAAGGGACGGTGACTTAGTGGTGCGTTAATAATGGCTTATGCAACACCCTTTTCTAGGGAGAGGTGAAGGAGAAGAAGGTCGCCCACACCTGGTTCCGTAGGGATGAAGGTGATTGTGTAACCCGCCTCACTTCAGTCATAGAAGTACGATTGAAATTAAGTTGACGCCGTGGAGTATGAGTAGTTGTCTCAGCACCTTCCCTAGCAATGGGTTCCAGAGATGATGACGGATCTCCCAAACCTTGATTAGTAGGGGGTAAAGGTGATTGTGTCTTCGAACTACTCATACTTCCACATGGAGTCGCGATCGTCTGCCTAGTAGAGACAACGGTTACGGCTGACTTCTAGTGTTACAGAGCAAGACAGTCACATCAGGATGTGTCTCAGTCTGTAACACCGTAAGTTTTCCGCAACTCTATGAATCTTCTCGGATGACAGACATCTGATCAACGTTGTACTACCCGGAAGGTTGCGACTTCAAGAGAAACACCAAAGTAGAGATCCCCGATACCAATGTAACGACTAAAAATGATCATCAACATCATCCACAGTCCAATATGAAAGATCTTTTACCTGGGTTGCTTTCCTGAGTCGCAGAACTTCAAGTATCCGAGCAACGTTGAGATGGAAATTCCACAGCACGTGATTTAGGGAATCACAACCCCTTGTAGACACAAAGACAAGCTCGTGTATAGACGACCTCTGTGGAACTGAAGGACGTCTATAGCCAAGGGGCTCTTATGGATGGACAACAAAGACAAGCTTTATTATACCATGGTGAATCAAAACCAACGTAGCAACAATGGCGACCCCACGTCCTTGATATCGACGTGCTTGTCGAACTTGCTCCAACCTTAGCCTGAAGAGAACCAATCAGAACCATGGATTCTATACAAGATCTTCGTATCCATCCTAGTCACACAAAACAGAACAACACCACACACAGCCTGGCAGAATCTTTCCATGAGATCCTAAATATGTCGTAAGCACTGAAGTCCCAAAGGAGCATTTAAGACTCAATAGTACCAACTAACAAACTACAACCCCACGTGGATCAGGCCACGACCAATGAGGGCTCCTATCAGGAGTATCAGCCAACAAACTACAACCCTACGTGGATCAGGCCACGACCAATGAGGGTTCCTATCAGTTGGTTGACAAAGTATCAGCTCCAAGTACCGTCGTCTTAGAAACCTCATAACTTTCTCAATACTGATCCAAAAGTCCTCGAATAAAAGCCAAACATTCACAAAACAAAGGATGTAACAACAAAGTCATTTTTGCTTGTTACAGCCGTATGGCGCGTATTATACGCCATACGCAAGATTTCCGTATGAAAATGGGAAAAAAAAATATGCACTGCGTATTTTTTGCGTATTGCGTATTTTTTGCGTATTTTTTGCGTATGAACCGCGTTCGAAGGAGCTTCCGGGCATCATTTTGGACGGCACGTGGAGCCGGAACTAGACTGTATCTAGGCGACCTGGAACTCCGCGACAAATAAACGACATGCAGGTGCCAAGCTGGCCGTGCATGTACGACTGTACGTGCATTGCTGCAGATTGCTGCGTGTCGGACTAGGGTCTAGGAGACGAAGGACGAGGAAATTAGGTGACGAAGTTATGTTGTCTGCCAACAAGGGCGCGCATCTGGCACCTAACATTTAATCGTAGCACAATTGACATCCAGGCACCATGGCTAGCGACGGTGATGGTGTGGGTCTATGGAACACGATGATGACTGGGCCGACGAGATGCAGGCCGTATTCGAGACTGTCTGGACACACATCGTGAAAGAACAGACTCTCAACAAGAAAGGGCAGCCGACAGGTAACTACAAGCTAAGTGACGTGCACACTTTTGGATGCAAAATTCTCGGGTTCTACCACCCGAGCAAGGCTAGCACCCGCCATATCATGGGCGCTACGTACGCGAAGGAGGCAAGAGTGAGCGAGTGCAAGAGGCCGCCGGAGGCATTACGTCGCAGGCTGCGGGGTATTTGGTGTGACTCGCGATGCACATTAATGCCTTATTTAGCCATGCAGGCTGCTGCTAGCCAGCCACCGTACCATATGTGTTAATGGTTTAGGGAAGCTGGGTCGGGTTGCTGGCATGCATGGTATCCTGCACGCTAGCCACATTGTTGGCAGCCCGTATGGATTCTTGCTTCATGTAGATCAATATTGCATGGTGGCCTACCACGAGTAGGCAAGATGTCTGTTTCTGGCACAATGTCTTATTACTTTTGGCAAGTTGGCCGACTGACCGTGTGCTATTTACAGACATTATAACAACAGATGTACAATGCTTGTATTTGTAGGCATGCAGCGACGGCAACGGCAATATTATGTGATGATGTGTTAAATAAAGGCAAGTGGTGTTGCAAGAACACAAAAAAAACATGCCTGATTGGTCAGAATGTTGAAGACCCCCCTGAACCATGCAAAAAACAGCATTTTCAAGAGTCCCCGTATGATTTGCGTATTATACCCCGTATGGCGTATTATACACCATACCCATGGGCCCCGTATGATTGCGTATTGCGTATGGCTGTACACTGTGTCTGGGCCTGGAGGCGCGGGCGGTGGGGTTGGAGATTAGTGTCAAAACTGAGGCGATGGTGATTGGGGCCTCCAGTACACCGGCGCCGCTGCCGCGCCTGCTCGACGGGGCGACGGTCCCGTTCCGCGATCGCTTCAAACTGTTACGGAGCTGGCTCCCTGACACCGCCGACGATGTGGACACCCGCATCGGCCTGGCATGGGCTAGGCTCCGTTCGCTCAACACCTACTGGCGCTCCAAGGGCCTGGGCGAGCACCGCAAGCGCATGCTCTTCAAGGTCCTCGTCCTCACGGTGCTCACGTATGGCGCCGAGGCGTGGACACTCACACCCACACTGGCAGCTAAGCTAGACGGCACAGTTTACAGGATGCTCCGACAGGTCCTGAACGTAGGGTTTTCCAAGCGCCCGTCATTAGAGTCTTTGTAAAAGGGCATGCCCCGTATTTCGGACGAGATTAGACAGCGTAGGATATAGCATTTGTAGGATGTCACCTTGCTCGCACCAGCCAGGTCGACACCGCCCTTGGTCTGGCAGGCCCCCCGCGGCTTGGCCAGCCAGGGCGGCACATTCTGACCTGGCCTGGCCCCAAGGGCATTCCCTAAAGGGTAGGGAAACATGTCACGAACTACGTCCAGACGTTGCTGGATGACCTACTGGTCCCAGCCCTGTTTGAATACCGCATCCACTCTCTCTCCCTTCTTTGGACTGCCATGCAGAACAAGACGCGGTGGCAGAAGATTGTCAAGGCTCACACGCCCGACCCTGTGGGCAAGCCACCTCCCCCCAAGAGGAGGAGGCGTTTTGATGAGTAGGGCAGTTCGGATTTTTCTAGACTAGATAGATTAGCGTTAGGATAGTCCGATTACGCGGCTCTCTCCACTCCACCACCCATCAAGGAATATGTGCTACATGATCTCCCAACGGAGGCATGTTATAATTTAATTTAATTTAATTTTTTTTTTGTCAAACCAAGGTGATTCCAATGCCACAAATGGCTGAATTTGGAGGCACGTTGTGCTCAGCCGGCCTACCATCATAGCCCGGCCGGCCAGGGCTAGCCGAGAATGGGCCGGGTGCGACGGATGTGTTCTTGGACCCGCTCCCTTAGCCAATATAAAGAATTTGGCTGGCGACCCCCCCCCCCCGGCCCCTTCTTTTCAGGGGGCCGGGGGATGTGTGGGGGGGTCTGCATCCAAAACCCCCCACCCCCCCCCATTTTCTCTGTGGTGGTGGTGGGGGGGTCCGACCCTTCACCCGCCCCCCCAGTTTCGGGGGTAGGGGGGTGGGGGGGGTCTACCCCAACCCCCCGGCCCCCTCGGGAGTGTCGCGGACAGCCAGTTAACTTAACCCATTTACGCCCAACGGCCAGTTTTGGTTTGATGCTAGGCTCGGTCCGCTCGGCACTACGCAGTCCGCACTCCGCACTCCGCAGTAGTCGGCTTGGTCGGCCACAGGCCAGGTCGGGCTCGGCGTTAACGTCGCCAGCATTTAGTGGATATGGATAGTGATGAATAACTTCGTAAGTAATTCACCGTCAGTTCGACGTGTCGACACCCGACGGTTGTCTGTTAGGCAAGTCGCGGACCCCACAATTATAAACCAATACACTGGCCTCGCGTACCGCTAAGCGTAGATTTCTACAGGGTTGACGGTAAACGTTTCTATATCTGCCGAAGTCAGATATCTCTGGCGGAAATTTAAGAAGTCTCACCAGCAAGGAGATGCGCTAAGGATGAATATGTTTCAACCGTGTGTGACCGTCGTAAGGCCGGTATTGTCTGGCTCATGCAAAAGCGATGTTCACCATGGAGGTTTCCAGCGTATCAACACCTTCCCGTCAATTCAGAGACTCGGGCTTGTATTTTCTCTCCCAAACTATAAAGCTTTGGCAGGTAAAAGTAAGACGATACAATGCGCTGCTGCCAACGAGGCTAAAACACGGCTCGTGACATTCCTGGGCAAGGGCGGGGCCGGCAAGACGACAGCCGCTATCGCTCTAGCCAAGGTAACAGCGCTACTTATGGCACGCGCTTAAGGCTAGCTGCCAAGGAAATTCGGATGGATCCATTTATGCATTCACGCGCCTCCGGTGGGAGAGTCACGGGGGTACCAACTTTTTTGAGTGGGTACCTTTCATCCCTGATTGATGCACGGCAAGAAGGGGGCAGGGACCACTGGGCACTTCTCCCGTTGCCCTGAAAGGCAGGCCACAGATTCAAGTAAACTGCTCGCTTGTAGAGTCTACCAACTACTGTGGGTGCAGTAAAGCTTCGACACAGCAAAAGCATGGCGGATGCAGTAAGGCTGCCCCATGGTCCAGAGGCCACGGATAGGCCTGGAACTCATGGCGAGTTGCCGGTTTGGGAGAGTAAAGGCCTCTCGTGGAGCCTGAGGGTTTCAGGGGCATACCCAGGGTTCACCCACAACCCCCGCGGTTGGATGGATACCCACTGCAAATTGATCCGGGTAGTACCCAGACAAAATATTTGGTGTATACGAGACCGCGCTAGTATAATAGAACGTAATAGAGACCGCGCTACTACAACAGAATAGAATTAGAGGCCGCACTACAATAATAACAATTTGCGAGCACTCGCAGGGCTGCGATTCAAATCCCTTGGAGGTTTTCCCTCGCGCTGACAGTTTTCCACTGCCCATCGCCCGCCTGACTGGTCGCCAAACCCTCGTACTCAGATATTTCCTCGAACTTCTTATTACTATGCGGCCACCTCCTCGGTGACCCATGGTGTCTGAACACCACGCCTGAACGTTCTTACCTGAACGTGCTACGCCCCCTCACACCCCTCATGCCTGAACGTGCCACCAAGCAGCGCTACGCGGAGATGGGCAAGAACACCTGCCTGGTGGTCCAGGGTGCGGACCGCAGCGAGGATGCCCTCCTGGGCATGGCCATCCCACACAAGCCGGCGCCCGTGGACGGCGTCAAGAACTTGGAGGCCATGCGGCTGGAATCTACCAAGGTAAAGCCCTGCTTGGTGCCTGCTACTTAAAGTGGTGCATGCTGTCTGGACAGTGCCAACGGTGTGGGGACGCCCTTGGGGAGCCATGCGGCTAGAGTCCACCAAGGTAAGGGGTGGATTCCACCGAGGTAACACTCTGTGGTTGATGCCTGGTGGATGCATGGTACCACGCCTGCTCCATGTCAGCTGCGTGGATGGTGGACATCATGGGCATGCACCTGGGGGCCATGTGGCTGGAAGACACCAAGGCGCCACTCTTTGTCGCTGCCGTGGTGTGTACGTTGGGGCACACACACCCATGGGCATCCTGAACAGTCCGTCATGGCCCATGTTTACTGGTACTCCTTGCTACTATGTTGCTTCGCGTACGCGTGCGTTCGGCCCCTACGTGCGCTGATCGCCCACCGACCCCATGCCCCGTCTTGCCCCGCCCTGCCTAGTGTGCCCCTGCCTTGCCCCGCCACCTGCCCCCACGCGCCGCCCGCCGCCTGTGCCGACCAGGGTTGGGTGTAAAGGGGGTCAGAGAGCTGACGTTACGTAAACATATAAGATGGCAAAAAGGGTGATGTAAAAAGTAAAATCAAAGTAAATGTTTACGGGCGTAACGCAAAGATGTAACGTGAGGTAAAGACGTATAACCACACAAAAGCTCATGATTTTCCACCTATTTCCACCATTTCCATGACCATGCACCGCATGGCGCCACGCCGATGCTGCGCAACGCGGGCGCCAGTAGGCCTACAAGAGCTCACTAGAACCCCATCACCTTGCAACTATCTGCCGACATTCCCACAAGGGTTACGTTACCTCTACTCAACGCTACGTATTTACGCGTAAAATGACGTGAACTCGCAACGTTAAGGGGCAACATACGTAAAGGCGTTGCGTGCCATTTGTTGCCAAGTAAAGCGTAACGTAAAACACACGTAATTACGTCCATGTAATAACGTGGTTCACTCAAAGTTAACCTTTTTCGCCCAACCCTGGTGCCTACCCATGCATTCCCCTTGCCCATGCGCCCATGCACTGACCCCCAAACGACGATTGGTCCCCCTGCCCCCCGCGTGCGGCTGTGCCTGCCATTGTGTCTTGCCGCCCACGGGCCCCCCATGTGTCTGCCCCCATGGCCGATGCCTACGCCCCCCCAAACCACCCACCCCAGCTGCTTGTCGACCCCTGGAACACCCTGCGCAAGGCGGACAGCGAGATGGGCTTCAGCGGCGGCGTGATCAACAAGGTGGTGGGTGAGGAGCTCGCGGTGCTGCCTGGGATGGACGCCATCCTCGCGGTGGGCCAGCTGGAGAGTATGACGGGGGCGGCGGGTGGCAGCGAGGCCACGGGCGCGGTGTGGGACGTGGTGGTGTACGACGGGCCGAGCAGCACCGAGGTGTTGCGGCTGTTCGGCGCGCCGGAGCGCATGAAGTGAGTTGGTGATGAGGGGAGGGAGGGAGGGGTGGATGGGTGCAGGAAGGGAGGGGTGGATGGGTGTAGGAAGGGAGGGTGGATGGGTGCAGGAAGGGAGTTGGTGATGAGTGCAGGAAGGGGGGTTGTGCATGAGCGAAGGAGTGGAGTGCGTTGCGATGATCCCCATGCGTGGCTATGCGTGGCGCTGCGGGGGCATTTGAACCGTGTACTGACCTTGAAACTGAGCGCCACGCTAACTTTTTAATAGCCTGCTCAAGGGACCCTGATCGTTGTGCTGGAACGGCCATGAACTGAAAAAATGAATGAGAGAAGCGCGCTGAATATCAAGGAGACAACATATATCAACATATATCTATATATTATATATTATATGAATGAAAGAAGTGCGCTGGATGTACCTCGAGCTGTGCGCTGAGGTGATGCCAGGCTCAAGCGTGGATTGCGCGAGGGTCGTCTAGTAGTGGGTTGCTGGGTGGTCTCCTTTTGGGGAGGGGGGGGTGGCCAAGTCCCTGGTTCATTTGGGTTGTCAAGGAGGGTGGCTGAGCTCAAGGAGGGGTGGGCAAGGGTTTTGGAGACAAGGGGCAGTGCGCAGGCAAATGCTCCTTTGAGTTGTTCCTTTTAGAAACCACTTTTAGAGTTGTTGGGGATAGTACTGGTGGTTTCTTCGATAGTACTAAGCATGGTCTTTTTCTGTGTAAATGGAGTATCCCTTTCTCACCAGTAGAGAGCAGAGGCGTGGGGACTACGGTTAGAGCGGCCACATGTACTCATGGGAAATCCTGGTCTGTGTGGGCGGGCAAGTTCCCATCTTTCTTCGTTGTGCTTCTTGTGCAGCGTTTTCTCAGAGTGCTTGGCATTACTCACCTGACCTTTGTGTGATACTTTCGGAAATATCACGTCATATAATAATAGTATCACGTCATACAACAATACTATCACGTCATATAATAATAGTATCACGTCATGCTAAGAGTGAAGGACATGGCGTGCCGGTGGTACCTGGGCCGGCTGCGCGGTTGCTTGTCGCCCACCGATGACACCACGGCCGTGACGCTTGCAATGACACCATAGTTAGGAAAGAGAAACGGCATGGAGACTAACTACCATGGCCGTGACGCTTGCTCATAACCACAACCCCACTGCGCGCAGGTGGTACCTGGACCGGCTGCGGGGTCTGGCAGACAAGACGGAGGCCGGGAGGCTGTTCCTGCCATCACTCGTCACCATGGTCGACACCTACTTTGGCAACCAGATTTCGGGGGACAAGGTGCGCGGCTCGCTCGAATGACTATGGACAGCGATAATGTTTCACTATAGTGTACTGCTACAGAGCTATCATACTTTACAATGCTAGTGATCTGCGGTACTGCTGTCGCTGTACTATGTCACTATGTCGCTAGCGCATATCGACCGCATGTCAATATTGTTCGAATCCAGTATCGTACCAAATCTTTCATTGCGCGTCGCTATTATGTATTTATTATCGCTACCTTGTGTCCCTATAGCCATGGCTTGAAAGAGAAACCACCCTTGGCCAAACCTCAAAAGGTTATGAAATTTTTTACCTGCTGGTTGCCTCTGCGCATGGTTCTTCCGGCATCCCTGCGACCCAAACCGTTGAAATCGCTTTCCATAGGCCTTCTCTAGCCTTTCATAGCCTTTCATGCCCCTGTTTCCGCGTGTCACCAAGGCTGGTTTGCTCCCCAGCCCAGAAACCATGCGGCGAGGCCAGTCGCCGGTTGTAGCAGTATAGTGTCCAAGGCATGCGCTGATTGTCTCATTGATAGCGTCCAGCTTTTGTTGCAAATTGCTGGGTTTCTGGATGCCACGGTTTCGATGCCAGTGCGACCGCGGAGAAGGGTTTCGTGTCACCTTTCTGGAGCGGTTCGGTTCACCCGCTTGAGCTTACCCCTAATGGGAGCGTGCAGGCAGCTTATGTCGGCTAGTATTCTCACCCTGTGTGTCCATTGGTGGTGGCGTTCCCTGCATCCTTGCCCTCGAAACGGCTAGATCGCTCTCAAGTCGGAGGTGGGTGCATTCTGGTTAAACCCACATTTCCGGCACACACGCACCCTTCTTCCCCGTGTTGAACAACTCACAATCTGCCGACCATGGGGCCATGCCTACGTCCTCCCCTCCCCCCTCCCCCCTCCCCTCAGCCATACCCACTTGGACCCCTTCCTTTGTGCCCCCGTTTGCTACCCACCTGTGGCCCTCTGATTGTGGATCTGATGATATTCATTGTGATATGCTACTGTAGCATATGGTTGATGTACTACTGTAGCATATGGTTGATGTGCTACTGTAGCATATGATTGATGTACTACTGTAGCATATGATTGTGTATCAGGGGCCGACGGCATCTTACCTGGTGCCCTTCGACACGGTCATGAGACTGAATCGATATAAGCATGACCCCCTTCCTTGTAACCCACCTCTTTGGCCACCTCCCTTTGGCCACCTTGCTTACGCCCCCTCTCTTAAGAGTTAAGCCCCCTGTCTAAGCCCCCCCCCCCGTTGCCACCACACCCCGTACACTACGACGCACGCAGGTGAACGGCGCGATGCAGCGCGCGAGCGACGCCTTCTCCAACCCCTCCAAGTTCACCTGCTTCCTGGTGGCCGATGGCAGCTGCCGCCCCTCCATCGAGAGCGCCCATCGCATGTGGGGCTGCGCGATGCAGGCGGGGATGCACGTGGGTGGGCTGTTTGTCTCCCGTGTGCCGTCCGCCAGCGCCGCCGAGCAGATCAAGTCCGTCACGACCGAGTTTGACCCACTCGTGGTTGTCCAGCTGCCCCAGGTGGGCCCAGGGGGGGGGATGGAGGCCTGGGCGCCGCTCATGAAAAGTTTCCCCTCGGACCTGGACGCGCGCACGTGTAACCCCGCGATGCCTCGTCCCTACGTGATTGACGAGGCGGCCAGCACGGTGGAGCTGTTCCTGCCCGGGTTTGACAAGAAGGAGGTCAAGCTGTCGCAGTGGCGTGACAACATGGAGCTGCTGGTGGACGTGGGCGAGCAGCGGCGCAACATATTGCTGCCGGTGAGTGTGCGCCCGCAACGTTTTGCTGCCGGTGAGTGCGACCAAATATGTTGCTGCCGGGGCGTGTGGCGATGGGGGGGAAAGGGGGGGTGCTCTGCGATGGCGTGTGTTGGGCTACGGGGGGTGGGGTGGTTTCATGTGGCTTTAAGCCCTAATCCCTAAACCCCAACCCCCTAAACCCTATGCCCTATCTGGGAGAGTTTCCTCGCTGCCCCGTGGCCGCACGGTTGGCAGGGGTGGGGTGAGGTGACGTGAAGTGCTTTGACAGCCCTGCGACTGTGCGCTGTGAGGTCAGAGGCGTTGTCTCTCATGTCATGTTCGTCTCGCCCAGCTTCATCAAGGCTGCTTGTTTGTTCACGGATGCTTGATGGTGTTGGCACGGATGCTTGATGGCGTTGGCACGGATGCTTGATGGCGTTGGCACGGATGCCTGATGGTGTTGGCACGGATGCCTGATGGTGTTGGCACGGATGCCTGATGGTGTTGGCACGGATGCTTGATGGTGTTGGCACGGATGCCTGATGGTGTTGGCACGGATGCCTGATGGTGTTGGCACGGATGCCTGATGGTGTTGGCACGGATGCGTGATGGCGTTGGCACGGATGCTTGATGGCGTTGGCACGGATGCCTGATGGTGTTGGCACGGATGCGTGATGGTGTTGGCACGGATGCTTGATGGTGTTGGCACGGATGCTTGATGGTGTTGGCACGGATGCGTGATGGTGTTGGCACGGATGCGTGATGGTGTTGGCACGGATGCGTGATGGTGTTGGCACGGATGCGTGGATCCCTCGGGATTAGAGCATCGCTCTTATGGGGTGGGTGGGTGGGTGGGGGGGGGGGCGGGGTTATGCCTACGCGGCCATCCATGCATCTCCCTGACGTTGTCATCATCGCACCCACCTCCCTAACGCCATCGTCGTCACAGGCGGGCATGCGGGGCAAGGTGAAAGGCGCCAAGTTCACCAACAATAAGTTGGTGGTCACGGTCGGGCGAGGGTAATGATCCTGGCATCAGCACGAGATACCCGCTGTCAAGTCCGGAGAGACTCATCTGTGAGGGCTGGCACGAGCTGAATGCCCCATCCTTGTTGCCCGATATAGTGGGAGCTGTCGCAGCCTTGTTTCTGGCAAGACAAGCCGCGTGTACTGGCTAGGTAGCCCTCAGGCAGGGTGTGAGACTCTGCGGGTGTCCGGCCTAACCACCCGCATTTGGCTCCGTGCGAATGAGGGGGGGGGTTAGAAGAGAATGATTACCCTTGCGCTGTAGGGGCCAGGGTGCTTCCATAGGCTGGGTTGTGAGCACATGACTGGGTCCGCTGAATAAAAGCTGCACAGTGCTGCTTGAATGAGGCAGCGCCGTTTTTCCTACGGTGGCTGGAGGAACAGGTGTTGGATATTTCATGCCGTGAGCACGTGCTCTCTTGAGCATACTCCCAATTCGCCATCATATTATTTTCTTGTTTACGGCACGAGTAATGGACGTACCGCTCAGTAGGTCTCGGCAGATGCTGCATAGAAGAAGCTTTCCCTTTGCCAGATTGCGTGTGTAGCTGGCCTCGTAAGCAGGCCAGGTTTTGTGGACGGATGATGCTCCTTCCATGGCTTGGTTGTCTGGCATGTGGCTAATTGATGGCAATTGGCAGTTGAGACCCGTGCGTGCCACCAAGGATTGATTGTGTGCGGTTATGCCATATACAGTTGTCCCTTTGATACACAGTTTCATGTTAGTGTTTATGAACATTACAGAGTGCATGCATATCTCATCCACATGTACGATTGGTATTATTATATAAGTATTATTCTGATAAGTATTATATCAGTATTATTCTGATAAGTATTATCAAAGAGACAACCATTATAGCTGGAGTAATAGGACTTGTTCGATGAACATTTGTCGAGCGCTCTAATTCCTAGGTACCGATTGCTTTCAATAAATCTTGATCCGACTAGGTTGTCGCCAGTTCTCAAATTGTCAAACTGTAAAAGCTGTCACTTTATTCATGCCGGCGGACTACCTACGGACTACCTGTGGACTGCTCAAGACGCGGTGTCGCCGGGCTACATGTTCTGTAACTCACCAAACTCGCACCCCTTGGCCGCCGCGCCGTTTTCTACTTCTTTTCGTACATGGCTTGCGTTGGGTTCATCGACGCTCATCGACGGTGCAATCCGACGGCAGAAAATAAGTTCGCCGCAGCATGCACGCAGCGCGATGCAAGGGCTCTTTTCCATGTACAACGTGAGATGCAAAGTCCGCATTGCTGAACGGAAATTCCGTCCAACACCGTCGTACAGTACTACCAGTCAACCGCTTCTCTGCCTTTTAATTAACGGTCAAATGCGCAATATTGATCTAGAAATTGTATCCGCCACTTCAGTACTTGAACACTTTCCGTTACCCTTGACATGTCAATTAATTAATTAATATCAGTAATAGACACGTGACTGCGTCACGTGAGCATAAGTCCTCAGTGGGAGGGGAACATGGGATGGAATGGATTGTGTAAGCTATCTAGGTCCTAGGTACAGGGGTGCATGTGGGCACCGCGGCCCGAATCGCTATGAATGCCATACGCGGTCACACGCGGAGCCCCCACAGACTTGGGGGTGGTCTCCTTCATCTGAAGAGGAGCTCCGGGCCACCGTGGAACAGCGCGCCCATATCAAGGAGACAACCAGCGCCTATGTCCTCAATCCAGATTCGGGCGCGCGCCGCCTCAAGGATCCGCGCGCCCCTCAAGGACCCCATGCAGACTAAAGGGCTCCTCGATCCTCTGGTTTTGCGCCCACCCGCGGGTGGTTCACTGGCGGGCTCCGTGGCGCGCTCGGCCCCCACTTGGTGCGGCTTGCCGCGGAGGGCCACGACGAGCGCATTGATCAGTCTGGCGCCTTAATTCACCAGTTGGCAGGTGCTCCTTTCTGCCCCTAGCCTGCCAGCTCAGTCCATGCGCTTGGCCACCCTTCCCCTGCCGCATGGGCGGGTGTGCATGGGCTCACCCGCGCCGCTCGCCTCGGCACGGCCGCCACCTTCCTTCAAATGGCTCTGTTGCTCAGGCCTGGGCGGAGATCCACCGGTTGGTCCCCACGACCGTCAGAGTTATAAATGTTCATCGATTCCTTACGAAATCGACACAAAGCGCTTAGTCTCGATTCCGCAGGAATCGATGTATATAACTGTCAGCGCTGGCCATCCGGCCCGACTTGGTCACCCCATCAGTCCCCCTTCCCCTTCGTGCAGGCTGTGCAGGATTCTTATTTCGGGAGCCAGCAGGCCTGCGATCTCGTCTGCCCCGCCCAGGCCGTCCACCGTAGCCTGCCCCGGGGCACGCCCGGCGTGTCCACTGTCGACTGTCATTAGTCCTAGTGTCTTCCCTGCCTGCGTTTATGAAAAACAACAAAAGACCCAAGCGGGTATACTACACTGTCCCTAGCTTGTATCCATTGGAGTCACTGCCGCTAAGGCAGCCATGCTTAGAATGTTTGCCTAGCTGTGCCAACATACCTTTGCGGAGTGCCTGATCAGAATACCTAGTCACGTGCCGCTAACGCACGGTACACAACCAGCCATAGCCTTAGCCTAGTCCTAGTACAGCCATGCTACGCCCTCGGGCTATGATCAGATTCCTTGCCCACGCTACTTTTTATGCCACGCTCATGATGGAGTCTTATTGCACCCACAGATTGCCGGATCGTTAGCGTGTCCGTAGCTAGCGCGCCCGAGTGCAGCTGTGGCATCACCTCATGAATAGGCATGAAGGAGACTGGGGGTCTCTGCCCTTTCTCCTGTTGTGCACACACGGGGATTAAAAGCACTTTCGGGTGCTCCGTGGGCTCCCCAACGGGAGCACGCATTAATTAATTAATTAATTAATTAATTAATTAATTAATTAATACTACACTGTGCCGACCATCCATGGATGGGTCTGCGTGCGAGCTTCAGAACGATCAGGAAAAGGCTTGGCCAGCTTCACTGCGTTTCCCTTGAGGGGAGTGTACGTGGGGGCAGCATTCCTGCGCTCCCTCCCCATGCAGTCTTTGTTCACGCGCTGGTTCCGGCCCTTTACGCCGCGTCCAGCACCCGCCGTGATGAGAGTTGCGGGGCAAATAGCTGGTGGCGGAGGGCGATGGGCCATCGCCCTCCGCCACCAGCTCAGTGGTTGCCCCGCAAGGCCGCACTGACCTCTCATCACGGTGGGTGCGTCCTGCGGCAGCTGCGGGCTCGCTCTCGATACTAAGTACTGGGACGCCGCACTTCATCGCGTGCATGGATGGCCAGCAGAACCAGAACTGGCTCTTCTATCTCCATACCGCTCTCCTCCGGGGTGGTGTGTTGTGGCGGTGCCACCATGGTTCGGTCGGTCTTTCCCCACTTCACCATCAAGCCGTGAGGACGCGGATGGGGCCGCCCTCTACTCACCCGACCACCGCCCCGACATAATTACCGTGCCGGTGCTTGACTACGATGGCCGGGCAGGGTTGCCACCTGCTCATCGATGTATCCGTGGCTCGGCCGCTCTCCGGTCGCCACATCCTCCGGGCCGGCTGTGGATCATTGCCGGCACCGGCTGCTGCTGCTGTGGCTGAGCGCGACATGCAAGTTTGCCTCCTACGGCAATGTGGGGCCCCACCGGGTCATCCCCTTTGTCCTTGAGGAGTTCGGGGCCATGGACCCCAAGACGGCGGACTTTGGCGATCGAGTGCTGCCAGCACCGTGAAGACCGCCTCGACCTCGAGGGCCTGTCAGACCGCCCCGTGGTCTGCCCGCATGTGGTCCTTGTATTGCATGGCGGCAGCGCCTGTCACTCGCCCTCACTCGCACTGTGGCTGATGCCAGCTTAAGTTATTCCGCCGCATCCGGGCCGACTTTGTTGCGACCCGTGCCCGGTCTAGATCCCTCCTGCAGGCCTGGTGGGCCGGCAGCGATGACGTTGCTGCGTGTCGTAGTTTTGTGATGTAGTTAGTTGTACCCTGTGCAGAGCTCTGTCGTGATCGATCCTTGCATGCCCGTGTCAGGTTGCTATTATTTTCTTTAGGGTTCTTCCTTATTATAATTAATGCATTATAATTTAATTTATTAGGGGTTTTCCTTATTATAATGCATGCCAATCTCACCTCCATAATTTGTCATTCTCAACGAATACACATTGCATGCCAATCTCACCTCCGTGATTTATCATTCTCAATGAATATATAATTATATACAATAACTTACATCAGAGTGAAAACACCCCATCATCAAACAGGAACAAAGCCAACGCTAACAAGAGATTATTACCACGACAAAATAACTACAGCCGGCATGGGACACGCAATCCACGTACTGCGGAATGAAGTAAAACAGCCCAATAACCGTGCTGCGCCACAAAGTCAGCCCGCGTGCGGCGGAGCAACATATCAGCCATAGCCCGGGTAAGCGCTACCGAAAGGCGTTGGCGCCAGTACGATGTCCAGGGCCGCGCTGACCGAGGGGCCCGCGGCCCCTCCAGGTCCAGGCGCGGTCCTCCCAGAGCGGGCAGCACTCCGGTTGAAGAAGCCGGCGGCCAGGTCTGGCCCATGGCCCCGAACTCCTCCAAGACAAAGGGCACCACACGGTGGTGCCCGACGGCGCCATAGGCCGTGAGCTTTGCATATCAAGGAGACAACCAGCGCAGGCCAGAAATCGGGAGAATCCGGACCATGGTAGCTCGAGCCTGCCGTTATCTTGTCCGCATTTTCAAGTCGTTCAGGATGATGAACATTAATTGAGACGGAAATGTGTAGCCTTGTGCATTGATATTATGGCTGGCTTACGTGTAGAGCAACTAGATGACCTAAACAGCGGGGCCGGAAACAGCTTGCTTGATCAGGGCTTGTGTTTCGAGCCTTACTGGCCGGGAGTGTCTAGTGGTTAGCACCATTGCTGCGATCACTCTCCCACCATTTACGAGGAAATACCCGCAAATGGAAAAAAAAGCACTTGAAAAGGTCTAGCTAGTCAGTCATTACGTTAGCCATGCCATGTTTCCAAACGTCCGAGGACTGCACACGGCGCAAAGGCAAAAATCCGGAGGACAGCACTTTCAAATGTGTGGCCCGGGAACCAAAAGCCCGCGTATGCCAGAAAACATCGTGTTGCTGCAGCAACGCGACGGTGTGGACAACGAATCCAGTGCCAAGCTCTGAACGGCCGCAAAGGAGATCTGGCATCACAGGGTTCAGATGTGCGGAGATACTACGCGATCCAGCCGGTACACGACCGATCAACTGGGACACATAGGTCCGGTCGCGGTGCATCGGTGCGCCCGGGCGCACACAAGTCAGCCAGTGGGTTGCGAGTGGACGGAAGGTCTTAAGCTAGCTAGCTTACAAGCAGTTCTCACATTTTAGACATAATCGAACTCTTATACAATTAGCTTTACGATATGCCTAACCTTGGAAGGATATACCCATCATGCAGCCGTCCGGGGCATACACATGCCGTCGTGTATGGGCTGGCTTCACTTGTTGACAGTGCCCCCAACTTGTCTTAAAGGGGCAGCTTGAATGTGTTCTTGCTCAGCGCCATAGCCCGGATGCCACTTGGGTCTGTGATAAACCTGAAAAATGTTCGAATAAAAAATGCATGCATGGCACAACAAAAGAGTCGGACCCCATTCGAATACCTCAATTCTCGTGACTGCGTCATGGTGTACCAGGGAAGCTACCCTTACAGTAGAGGACAGCTCGGATGAAGATTATATCGCCATCTCGTACTACCCCGTCTAGTACTACGGTTGGGGCATGATGCAGAAAACATTTGACTGTTTAACTTTTGTGCAATTATTTGTCAAATGAGATTTGCATAGTACTCCGTGGCATGCCTATGCACATGACATGCAAGTACTCCCTCCCTCCCTCCCTCCCTCCTCCCTCCCTCCCTCCCTCCCTCCCTCCCTCCCTCCCTCCCTCCCTCCCTCCCTCCCTCCCTCCCTCCCTCCCTCCCTCCCTCCCTCCCTCCCTCCTCCTCCCTCCTCCCTCCCTCCCTCCCTCCCTCCCTCCCTCCCCCCCCCCCCCCCCCCCCCCCTCCCTCCCTCCCTCCCTCCCTCCCCCTCCCTCCCTCCCTCCCTCCCTCCCTCCCTCCCTCCCTCCCTCCCTCCCTCCCTCCCTCCCTCCCTCCCTCCCTCCCTCCCTCCCTCCCTCCCTCCCTCCCTCCCTCCCTCCCTCCCTCCCTCCCTCCCTCCCTCCCTCCCTCCCTCCCTCCCTCCCTCCCTCCCTCCCTCCCTCCCTCCCTCCCTCCCTCCCTCCCTCCCTCCCTCCCTCCCTCCCTCCCTCCCTCCCTCCCTCCCTCCTTACTTACTTACTTGTACTACCTTACTTACTTCTTACTTAGGGAAGCTACGATTGACCCGCATTACACAACGAGGACGGAGGACGCCCAAGCTCCTCTCATTGCAGGGGGGCAGGCCACCTAGTGGTCGAGTCGGTCCCTATCACCATGCATCACAATCCCAGCCAGCTTGTGGAGCACAAGAAAAGCTAGCCCAAAACAGCCGCGTCCGCATGTTGAGGGCAGTCATTACTATTTGTTACGTATGATAGGAGTCTCACAATGCATGCACTCGTCTAGTAGTACCCCAGACGGTGCATTCACCCGTAAGTAATAACTATTGACCAACCTGCAGGGATAAGTGCCAACAAGATGAGAAAGTGTGTCCGATCGCGGTTTGTCCTGTACTCATGCGTGGTAATAGCATCCGGTTGCACGATAAAGAAAGCAAACCAATGACGCATGCAGAGATCGAAGCTCTCGTGGCCAGCCAGGAGGAATGGGGCTTCAGCCTCTGCATTGCGCAACACTTGCCTCCTGCTCCCTCGTATTACAAACACAGCAAAGGGGCCTTCCACCCTCTTGTACTACTATTGCACTAGTAAGTCCTCCACGGTAAATTAATTGCAGCAATTCTGAGTTACACAAAGGCTTGTACTACGGCTATATATACGTATATACTGCTACGGCTATATATACATATACGGCTACGGCTATATATATTAAAAATATAATTACTTACAGCAGAGTGAAATCACTCAAACCAAAGCAAACGCCCAGCTATAAACCTATATACAGAGCCATGTCAAAGCTCTATACTACGATAAGACCAATGGAAACGCCTAACGGGAGGAACCTAATAGCCCTGCTGCACCGCAAAATCAGCCCGGCTATATATATGTATATACTGCTACGGCTATATATACATATACGGCTACGGCTATATATATACATATACTGCTACGGCTATATATACATATACTGCTACGGTTATATATATACATATACTGCTACGGCTATATATATACATATACTGCCACGGCAACACTACTGGCTTCCACGCGCAGCCGCTAGCTAGGGCTGTAGACTAGCTTTCATGCACCAACCATATAGTCATGCACATGATATTGAGCAGATCTGAGCTCGAAGATGCGATGGCGACCTTGCAACTGGCTGCAGTGCCCCGGAGCTACACTGCATGGATGGAGAGATCGAAGCATCGTCTATTACTTGTACAATATACATTCCAGCTGGCCATGTAGGGACTCAGCCATCCTGTAAAACCCCCGAGTATCAATACTGACACTTTGAAGATTAGCTTGCTAAAACCTTTGTGCCAGCCTACACTGAAAAATAATGCAGCGCTACCCAAGCCACTAGTTCAAGACCTTCAGGCACAAAACATAGATATATTAATCTCTGCCTCACATGTCTAGATCACAAGGAAACGAAGCGCGCGTACCCGAGCATCTTGTAGAAGGCCACCACCTGAGGCTCCGAGAACAAAGTGATGGACGGGATCTCCTGAGGATACCGTATACCATTCCAAAGAAACGGTAAACCGCCATCACAAGGCACAGATATGGAGCATTTTTTAGTATAAAGTTTCCATAGAGTGAAATGATGAAACCGTCAACAGCACAGAAAGCAATTTAAGGCCCCCCCGTCCGGGTAGAGCAAGACCTCCTGTCCGCATCAAAATGACGGAGGATTAGTTGGCATGATAGGCGGTAGTCGGCATGAGGGAGGGTAGTCTGCATTAGGGACGCTAGTCGGCATAAGGGGCGGTTGTTGGCACGAGGGAGGGTAGTTGGCATGAGGGATGGCAGTCGGATTGAGGGAGGGTAGTTGGCATGCCGCAGGAGAGAAACGCCAGCTGTAGTCACATCGCAGAAAGCAAAGAGCAGGCGCCACCGCACCTCTCCCCAACACAATGAAGCGATCCCTTGGTCTTTTCGCCTTGTGCACCTGGCAGCCGTTACTTGCTAAAAAATGAATAAGCCACTGGTTGTCTCCACATTTGATCTACCATGATGTGTGCAATAGCTTCCTCATTACCATCATATACACAAGTCTCCACATTTGATCTACCATGATGTGCGCAATAGCTTCCTCATCACCATCATATACACAAGTCTCCACATTTGATCTACCATGATGTGCGCAATAGCTTCCTCATTACCATCATATACACAAGTCTCCACATTTGATCTACCATGATGTGTGCAATAGCTTCCTCATTACCATCATATACACAAGTCTCCACATTTGATCTACCATGATGTGCGCAATAGCTTCCTCATTACCATCATATACACAAGTCTCCACATTTGATCTACCATGATGTGCGCAATAGCTTCCTCATTACCATCATATACACAAGTCTCCACATTTGATCTACCATGATGTGCGCAATAGCTTCCTCATCACCATCATATACACAAGTCTCCACATTTGATCTACCATGATGTGCGCAATAGCTTCCTCATTACCATCATATACACAAGTCTCCACATTTGATCTACCATGATGTGCGCAATAGCTTCCTCATTACCATCATATACACAAGTCTCCACATTTGATCTACCATGATGTGCGCAATAGCTTCCTCATTACCATCATATACACAAGTCTCCACATTTGATCTACCATGATGTGCGCAATAGCTTCCTCATTACCATCATATACACAAGTCTCCACATTTGATCTACCATGATGTGCGCAATAGCTTCCTCATCACCATCATATACACAAGTCTCCACATTTGATCTACCATGATGTGCGCAATAGCTTCCTCATCACCATCATATACACAAGTCTCCACATTTGATCTACCATGATGTGCGCAATAGCTTCCTCATCACCATCATATACACAAGTCTCCACATTTGATCTACCATGATGTGCGCAATAGCTTCCTCATTACCATCATATACACAAGTCTCCACATTTGATCTACCATGATGTGCGCAATAGCTTCCTCATCACCATCATATACACAAGTCTCCACATTTGATCTACCATGATGTGCGCAATAGCTTCCTCATCACCATCATATACACAAGTCTCCACATTTGATCTACCATGATGTGCGCAATAGCTTCCTCATTACCATCATATACACAAGTCTCCACATTTGATCTACCATGATGTGCGCAATAGCTTCCTCATTACCATCATATACACAAGTCTCCACATTTGATCTACCATGATGTGCGCAATAGCTTCCTCATCACCATCATATACACAAGTCTCCACATTTGATCTACCATGATGTGCGCAATAGCTTCCTCATTACCATCATATACACAAGTCTCCACATTTGATCTACCATGATGTGCGCAATAGCTTCCTCATTACCATCATATACACAAGTCTCCACATTTGATCTACCATGATGTGCGCAATAGCTTCCTCATTACCATCATATACACAAGTCTCCACATTTGATCTACCATGATGTGCGCAATAGCTTCCTCATTACCATCATATACACAAGTCTCCACATTTGATCTACCATGATGTGCGCAATAGCTTCCTCATTACCATCATATACACAAGTCTCCACATTTGATCTACCATGATGTGCGCAATAGCTTCCTCATTACCATCATATACACAAGTCTCCACATTTGATCTACCATGATGTGCGCAATAGCTTCCTCATTACCATCATATACACAAGTCTCCACATTTGATCTACCATGATGTGCGCAATAGCTTCCTCATTACCATCATATACACAAGTCTCCACATTTGATCTACCATGATGTGCGCAATAGCTTCCTCATTACCATCATATACACAAGTCTCCACATTTGATCTACCATGATGTGCGCAATAGCTTCCTCATTACCATCATATACACAAGTCTCCACATTTGATCTACCATGATGTGCGCAATAGCTTCCTCATTACCATCATATACACAAGTCTCCACATTTGATCTACCATGATGTGCGCAATAGCTTCCTCATTACCATCATATACACAAGTCTCCACATTTGATCTACCATGATGTGCGCAATAGCTTCCTCATTACCATCATATACACAAGTCTCCACATTTGATCTACCATGATGTGCGCAATAGCTTCCTCATTACCATCATATACACAAGTCTCCACATTTGATCTACCATGATGTGCGCAATAGCTTCCTCATTACCATCATATACACAAGTCTCCACATTTGATCTACCATGATGTGCGCAATAGCTTCCTCATTACCATCATATACACAAGTCTCCACATTTGATCTACCATGATGTGCGCAATAGCTTCCTCATTACCATCATATACACAAGTCTCCACATTTGATCTACCATGATGTGCGCAATAGCTTCCTCATTACCATCATATACACAAGTCTCCACATTTGATCTACCATGATGTGCGCAATAGCTTCCTCATTACCATCATATACACAAGTCTCCACATTTGATCTACCATGATGTGCGCAATAGCTTCCTCATTACCATCATATACACAAGTCTCCACATTTGATCTACCATGATGTGCGCAATAGCTTCCTCATTACCATCATATACACAAGTCTCCACATTTGATCTACCATGATGTGCGCAATAGCTTCCTCATCACCATCATATACACAAGTCTCCACATTTGATCTACCATGATGTGCGCAATAGCTTCCTCATTACCATCATATACACAAGTCTCCACATTTGATCTACCATGATGTGCGCAATAGCTTCCTCATTACCATCATATACACAAGTCTCCACATTTGATCTACCATGATGTGCGCAATAGCTTCCTCATTACCATCATATACACAAGTCTCCACATTTGATCTACCATGATGTGCGCAATAGCTTCCTCATTACCATCATATACACAAGTCTCCACATTTGATCTACCATGATGTGCGCAATAGCTTCCTCATTACCATCATATACACAAGTCTCCACATTTGATCTACCATGATGTGCGCAATAGCTTCCTCATTACCATCATATACACAAGTCTCCACATTTGATCTACCATGATGTGCGCAATAGCTTCCTCATTACCATCATATACACAAGTCTCCACATTTGATCTACCATGATGTGCGCAATAGCTTCCTCATTACCATCATATACACAAGTCTCCACATTTGATCTACCATGATGTGCGCAATAGCTTCCTCATTACCATCATATACACAAGTCTCCACATTTGATCTACCATGATGTGCGCAATAGCTTCCTCATTACCATCATATACACAAGTCTCCACATTTGATCTACCATGATGTGCGCAATAGCTTCCTCATTACCATCATATACACAAGTCTCCACATTTGATCTACCATGATGTGCGCAATAGCTTCCTCATTACCATCATATACACAAGTCTCCACATTTGATCTACCATGATGTGCGCAATAGCTTCCTCATTACCATCATATACACAAGTCTCCACATTTGATCTACCATGATGTGCGCAATAGCTTCCTCATTACCATCATATACACAAGTCTCCACATTTGATCTACCATGATGTGCGCAATAGCTTCCTCATTACCATCATATACACAAGTCTCCACATTTGATCTACCATGATGTGCGCAATAGCTTCCTCATTACCATCATATACACAAGTCTCCACATTTGATCTACCATGATGTGCGCAATAGCTTCCTCATTACCATCATATACACAAGTCTCCACATTTGATCTACCATGATGTGCGCAATAGCTTCCTCATTACCATCATATACACAAGTCTCCACATTTGATCTACCATGATGTGCGCAATAGCTTCCTCATTACCATCATATACACAAGTCTCCACATTTGATCTACCATGATGTGCGCAATAGCTTCCTCATTACCATCATATACACAAGTCTCCACATTTGATCTACCATGATGTGCGCAATAGCTTCCTCATTACCATCATATACACAAGTCTCCACATTTGATCTACCATGATGTGCGCAATAGCTTCCTCATTACCATCATATACACAAGTCTCCACATTTGATCTACCATGATGTGCGCAATAGCTTCCTCATTACCATCATATACACAAGTCTCCACATTTGATCTACCATGATGTGCGCAATAGCTTCCTCATTACCATCATATACACAAGTCTCCACATTTGATCTACCATGATGTGCGCAATAGCTTCCTCATTACCATCATATACACAAGTCTCCACATTTGATCTACCATGATGTGCGCAATAGCTTCCTCATTACCATCATATACACAAGTCTCCACATTTGATCTACCATGATGTGCGCAATAGCTTCCTCATTACCATCATATACACAAGTCTCCACATTTGATCTACCATGATGTGCGCAATAGCTTCCTCATTACCATCATATACACAAGTCTCCACATTTGATCTACCATGATGTGCGCAATAGCTTCCTCATTACCATCATATACACAAGTCTCCACATTTGATCTACCATGATGTGCGCAATAGCTTCCTCATTACCATCATATACACAAGTCTCCACATTTGATCTACCATGATGTGCGCAATAGCTTCCTCATTACCATCATATACACAAGTCTCCACATTTGATCTACCATGATGTGCGCAATAGCTTCCTCATTACCATCATATACACAAGTCTCCACATTTGATCTACCATGATGTGCGCAATAGCTTCCTCATTACCATCATATACACAAGTCTCCACATTTGATCTACCATGATGTGCGCAATAGCTTCCTCATTACCATCATATACACAAGTCTCCACATTTGATCTACCATGATGTGCGCAATAGCTTCCTCATTACCATCATATACACAAGTCTCCACATTTGATCTACCATGATGTGCGCAATAGCTTCCTCATTACCATCATATACACAAGTCTCCACATTTGATCTACCATGATGTGCGCAATAGCTTCCTCATTACCATCATATACACAAGTCTCCACATTTGATCTACCATGATGTGCGCAATAGCTTCCTCATTACCATCATATACACAAGTCTCCACATTTGATCTACCATGATGTGCGCAATAGCTTCCTCATTACCATCATATACACAAGTCTCCACATTTGATCTACCATGATGTGCGCAATAGCTTCCTCATTACCATCATATACACAAGTCTCCACATTTGATCTACCATGATGTGCGCAATAGCTTCCTCATTACCATCATATACACAAGTCTCCACATTTGATCTACCATGATGTGCGCAATAGCTTCCTCATTACCATCATATACACAAGTCTCCACATTTGATCTACCATGATGTGCGCAATAGCTTCCTCATTACCATCATATACACAAGTCTCCACATTTGATCTACCATGATGTGCGCAATAGCTTCCTCATTACCATCATATACACAAGTCTCCACATTTGATCTACCATGATGTGCGCAATAGCTTCCTCATTACCATCATATACACAAGTCTCCACATTTGATCTACCATGATGTGCGCAATAGCTTCCTCATTACCATCATATACACAAGTCTCCACATTTGATCTACCATGATGTGCGCAATAGCTTCCTCATTACCATCATATACACAAGTCTCCACATTTGATCTACCATGATGTGCGCAATAGCTTCCTCATTACCATCATATACACAAGTCTCCACATTTGATCTACCATGATGTGCAATAGCTTCCTCATTACCATCATATACACAAGTCTCCACATTTGATCTACCATGATGTGCGCAATAGCTTCCTCATTACCATCATATACACAAGTCTCCACATTTGATCTACCATGATGTGCGCAATAGCTTCCTCATTACCATCATATACACAAGTCTCCACATTTGATCTACCATGATGTGCGCAATAGCTTCCTCATTACCATCATATACACAAGTCTCCACATTTGATCTACCATGATGTGCGCAATAGCTTCCTCATTACCATCATATACACAAGTCTCCACATTTGATCTACCATGATGTGCGCAATAGCTTCCTCATTACCATCATATACACAAGTCTCCACATTTGATCTACCATGATGTGCGCAATAGCTTCCTCATTACCATCATATACACAAGTCTCCACATTTGATCTACCATGATGTGCGCAATAGCTTCCTCATTACCATCATATACACAAGTCTCCACATTTGATCTACCATGATGTGCGCAATAGCTTCCTCATTACCATCATATACACAAGTCTCCACATTTGATCTACCATGATGTGCGCAATAGCTTCCTCATTACCATCATATACACAAGTCTCCACATTTGATCTACCATGATGTGCGCAATAGCTTCCTCATTACCATCATATACACAAGTCTCCACATTTGATCTACCATGATGTGCGCAATAGCTTCCTCATTACCATCATATACACAAGTCTCCACATTTGATCTACCATGATGTGCGCAATAGCTTCCTCATTACCATCATATACACAAGTCTCCACATTTGATCTACCATGATGTGCGCAATAGCTTCCTCATTACCATCATATACACAAGTCTCCACATTTGATCTACCATGATGTGCGCAATAGCTTCCTCATTACCATCATATACACAAGTCTCCACATTTGATCTACCATGATGTGCGCAATAGCTTCCTCATTACCATCATATACACAAGTCTCCACATTTGATCTACCATGATGTGCGCAATAGCTTCCTCATTACCATCATATACACAAGTCTCCACATTTGATCTACCATGATGTGCGCAATAGCTTCCTCATTACCATCATATACACAAGTCTCCACATTTGATCTACCATGATGTGCGCAATAGCTTCCTCATTACCATCATATACACAAGTCTCCACATTTGATCTACCATGATGTGCGCAATAGCTTCCTCATTACCATCATATACACAAGTCTCCACATTTGATCTACCATGATGTGCGCAATAGCTTCCTCATTACCATCATATACACAAGTCTCCACATTTGATCTACCATGATGTGCGCAATAGCTTCCTCATTACCATCATATACACAAGTCTCCACATTTGATCTACCATGATGTGCGCAATAGCTTCCTCATTACCATCATATACACAAGTCTCCACATTTGATCTACCATGATGTGCGCAATAGCTTCCTCATTACCATCATATACACAAGTCTCCACATTTGATCTACCATGATGTGCGCAATAGCTTCCTCATTACCATCATATACACAAGTCTCCACATTTGATCTACCATGATGTGCGCAATAGCTTCCTCATTACCATCATATACACAAGTCTCCACATTTGATCTACCATGATGTGCGCAATAGCTTCCTCATTACCATCATATACACAAGTCTCCACATTTGATCTACCATGATGTGCGCAATAGCTTCCTCATTACCATCATATACACAAGTCTCCACATTTGATCTACCATGATGTGCGCAATAGCTTCCTCATTACCATCATATACACAAGTCTCCACATTTGATCTACCATGATGTGCGCAATAGCTTCCTCATTACCATCATATACACAAGTCTCCACATTTGATCTACCATGATGTGCGCAATAGCTTCCTCATTACCATCATATACACAAGTCTCCACATTTGATCTACCATGATGTGCGCAATAGCTTCCTCATTACCATCATATACACAAGTCTCCACATTTGATCTACCATGATGTGCGCAATAGCTTCCTCATTACCATCATATACACAAGTCTCCACATTTGATCTACCATGATGTGCGCAATAGCTTCCTCATTACCATCATATACACAAGTCTCCACATTTGATCTACCATGATGTGCGCAATAGCTTCCTCATTACCATCATATACACAAGTCTCCACATTTGATCTACCATGATGTGCGCAATAGCTTCCTCATTACCATCATATACACAAGTCTCCACATTTGATCTACCATGATGTGTGCAATAGCTTCCTCATTACCATCATATACACAAGTCTCCACATTTGATCTACCATGATGTGCGCAATAGCTTCCTCATTACCATCATATACACAAGTCTCCACATTTGATCTACCATGATGTGTGCAATAGCTTCCTCATTACCATCATATACACAAGTCTCCACATTTGATCTACCATGATGTGCGCAATAGCTTCCTCATTACCATCATATACACAAGTCTCCACATTTGATCTACCATGATGTGCGCAATAGCTTCCTCATTACCATCATATACACAAGTCTCCACATTTGATCTACCATGATGTGCGCAATAGCTTCCTCATTACCATCATATACACAAGTCTCCACATTTGATCTACCATGATGTGCGCAATAGCTTCCTCATTACCATCATATACACAAGTCTCCACATTTGATCTACCATGATGTGCGCAATAGCTTCCTCATTACCATCATATACACAAGTCTCCACATTTGATCTACCATGATGTGCGCAATAGCTTCCTCATCACCATCATATACACAAGTCTCCACATTTGATCTACCATGATGTGCGCAATAGCTTCCTCATCACCATCATATACACAAGTCTCCACATTTGATCTACCATGATGTGCGCAATAGCTTCCTCATTACCATCATATACACAAGTCTCCACATTTGATCTACCATGATGTGTGCAATAGCTTCCTCATTACCATCATATACACAAGTCTCCACATTTGATCTACCATGATGTGTGCAATAGCTTCCTCATTACCATCATATACACAAGTCTCCACATTTGATCTACCATGATGTGCGCAATAGCTTCCTCATCACCATCATATACACAAGTCTCCACATTTGATCTACCATGATGTGCGCAATAGCTTCCTCATTACCATCATATACACAAGTCTCCACATTTGATCTACCATGATGTGTGCAATAGCTTCCTCATTACCATCATATACACAAGTCTCCACATTTGATCTACCATGATGTGCGCAATAGCTTCCTCATTACCATCATATACACAAGTCTCCACATTTGATCTACCATGATGTGTGCAATAGCTTCCTCATTACCATCATATACACAAGTCTCCACATTTGATCTACCATGATGTGCGCAATAGCTTCCTCATCACCATCATATACACAAGTCTCCACATTTGATCTACCATGATGTGTGCAATAGCTTCCTCATTACCATCATATACACAAGTCTCCACATTTGATCTACCATGATGTGTGCAATAGCTTCCTCATTACCATCATATACACAAGTCTCCACATTTGATCTACCATGATGTGCGCAATAGCTTCCTCATTACCATCATATACACAAGTCTCCACATTTGATCTACCATGATGTGTGCAATAGCTTCCTCATCACCATCATATACACAAGTCTCCACATTTGATCTACCATGATGTGCGCAATAGCTTCCTCATTACCATCATATACACAAGTCTCCACATTTGATCTACCATGATGTGCGCAATAGCTTCCTCATTACCATCATATACACAAGTCTCCACATTTGATCTACCATGATGTGTGCAATAGCTTCCTCATCACCATCATATACACAAGTCTCCACATTTGATCTACCATGATGTGTGCAATAGCTTCCTCATTACCATCATATACACAAGTCTCCACATTTGATCTACCATGATGTGCGCAATAGCTTCCTCATTACCATCATATACACAAGTCTCCACATTTGATCTACCATGATGTGCGCAATAGCTTCCTCATCACCATCATATACACAAGTCTCCACATTTGATCTACCATGATGTGTGCAATAGCTTCCTCATCACCATCATATACACAAGTCTCCACATTTGATCTACCATGATGTGCGCAATAGCTTCCTCATTACCATCATATACACAAGTCTCCACATTTGATCTACCATGATGTGCGCAATAGCTTCCTCATCACCATCATATACACAAGTCTCCACATTTGATCTACCATGATGTGCGCAATAGCTTCCTCATTACCATCATATACACAAGTCTCCACATTTGATCTACCATGATGTGTGCAATAGCTTCCTCATTACCATCATATACACAAGTCTCCACATTTGATCTACCATGATGTGCGCAATAGCTTCCTCATCACCATCATATACACAAGTCTCCACATTTGATCTACCATGATGTGTGCAATAGCTTCCTCATTACCATCATATACACAAGTCTCCACATTTGATCTACCATGATGTGCGCAATAGCTTCCTCATCACCATCATATACACAAGTCTCCACATTTGATCTACCATGATGTGCGCAATAGCTTCCTCATCACCATCATATACACAAGTCTCCACATTTGATCTACCATGGTATACGCAATAGCTTCCTCATTACCATCATATACACAAGTCTCCACATTTGATCTACCATGATGTGCGCAATAGCTTCCTCATTACCATCATATACACAAGTCTCCACATTTGATCTACCATGATGTGCGCAATAGCTTCCTCATTACCATCATATACACAAGTCTCCACATTTGATCTACCATGATGTGCGCAATAGCTTCCTCATTACCATCATATACACAAGTCTCCACATTTGATCTACCATGATGTGCGCAATAGCTTCCTCGTCACCGTCATATACACAACAGCTTCCTATTCACCATGGTATACGCAATAGCTTCCTCGTCACCGTCATATACACAACAGCTTCCTATTCACCACGGTATACGCAATAGCTTCCTCGTCACCGTCATATACACAACAGCTTCCTATTCACCACGGTATACACAATAGCGTCTGAACAATGAGCTAGTTCCACAGAAGCCCCATCAGTATGCCACCATTCACAACATATGCACGCACACTGATATGAACACACGCCCAGGCCCAGGCCCACGCCCAGGCCCACGCCCAGGCCCAGGCCCAGGCCCAGGCCCACGCCCACGCCCACGCCCACGCCCACGCCCACGCCCACGCCCACGCCCACGCCCACGCCCACGCCCACGCCCACGCCCACGCCCAGGCCCACGCCCAGGCCCAGGCCCACGCCCACGCCCACGCCCACGCCCACGCCCACGCCCACGCCCACGCCCACGCCCACGCCCACACCCACGCCCACGCCCACGCCCACGCCCACGCCCACGCCCACGCCCACGCCCACGCCCAGGCCCACGCCCAGGCCCAGGCCCACGCCCAGGCCCAGGCCCAGGCCCAGGCCCAGGCCCAGGCCCAGGCCCAGGCCCAGGCCCAGGCCCAGGCCCACGCCCACGCCCACGCCCACGCCCACGCCCACGCCCACGCCCACGCCCACGCCCACGCCCACGCCCACGCCCACGCCCACGCCCACGCCCACGCCCACGCCCACGCCCACGCCCACGCCCACGCCCACGCCCACGCCCACGCCCACGCCCACGCCCACGCCCACCCCACGCCCACGCCCACGCCCACGCCCACGCCCACGCCCACGCCCACGCCCACGCCCACGCCCACGCCCACGCCCACGCCCACGCCCACGCCCACGCCCACGCCCACGCCCACGCCCACGCCCACGCCCACGCCCACGCCCACGCCCACGCCCACGCCCACGCCCACGCCCACGCCCACGCCCACGCTGACGCCCACGCCAACGCGCACGCGCGCGCACACACACACACACACACACAAACAGCGCACACACAGTCCGGCCCAACGACCGAGGGCGCGCAAAAGAGAGCCTTCAGCACCCCGGAAAAGACAACGAAACCAAGTGCCGGAACCAAACGCCAGGTTGGCGGGCGTAAACAACTAAGAGGAGTTAAGGTCCCTGCGCCAGGAATAATGGGGACGACAAGGCAGCTGTGCAGGCAGAGAGCATTGTCAATACATGGTGCCAGCAATACATGTGTCAGCATTATCAGGGTAGAGTGGACAGCACGTCATATACAGGCTACCCGAAACAAGACGCTGGGAACCCGATAAAGGCCACATCGGGCAACTCCTTTGCATTCCGCTTTTCTGGCAAGCTAGCGAGCATTGATGAGGCTAGCATGGCCACATGAGATACTTGCTTGAAAGCAATCCCAGGGGGGCATACGCGTTTCCGGGCCACCCTGGTTTCATCGCCCCCGTTTGTGCTGCGTCCGTGTGGCCGCCATCACTTCCAACTGAATGATTAATCAAGTAAATTCATACTAGTGTCATTATTGATTCTGAATCATATTAAAAAAAAACAAAACGCATCACTTACATGGGACCGCAGCTTCAGCAACATGCGCTCCATCAGAGCCTGCAGATGCGCGCAGGATGGCCACGATGGGATTGTGTGTGGTGCGTCCAAGAGGCACAGAGCAGAGTGTTATAGACAGGATGGTATAGTGAGCGTTCCAAACGCGCCAGAACAATGCTACTGTTGCCACTATGGTTCTCCATGTTGCCATGACGATAATGGGACTGGTATTGGCACCGTGCCCAAAATGAATGATGCGAGCTCCACTAAGACGGATGAGCCACCAAGCCCTGCCTATCTTCACCCCTGGCTGGCCGGAAGGACTTAGTTTGCAATCCATGATCTATGCCTCATAGAAATGCCCTGCCAAGGTCGATTTATTATTTGTGTATCATGCAGAAACAATATTACTATATTGCTAGACATGAATACAACAAAGAAACAACGACAGGAACAACAACAATGTGAGGAAGATACTAGTTTAGTATGGTCGCAATAGTACCGTAAACACGATGCTCGCGGGCTGATCCTACAGGCGCTTGGGATGACTAGGATGGGCACAAGGCTCGAGGTTCCAGGGACATGCCAGGTGATGAGGAGTGCTGACGTAACATGCCCAGTGGACACTGCCTTGAAGCAAGCCATCCTCGAGAAAAAAAAAATGAAGGAAAAACTTTTCGGGAAGTTCCAAGCCACGATTGTTTGATCCCTCATGCCATCTCATCACGGCAGCCGAGCATACAGGGGGAAGAGCGCGTAACGGTATGACAAGTGGCAGGGTTTTGTGACCGACGACCTGGGTCCGTGGCACCTGGCGCGTGGCGCCCCATACAGGAACACTGAATACGAGCGCACACAAAGCATGGCCAAGTCAGCGGCGTTACGCAAAAAAAAAAGGGGCAGCCGAGTGACGTAGTCAGCACACGAGTCTGCATGCGAGAAAAATGAGCCATATGAGATTGGGTAATATTGTCAACACGCGAGCTGACTTTCTCCTGCGCACATGCCTACTAGCTTTGTGCACGGCTACAAATGTTTGGAGAACAAATGTTGGAGTACTATCCATGTTCATTACGTGCACAAGTGCTCCTATGTGTTAGTATCATCCCTATTCATCAAGCGCACAAGTGCTCCTATGTGTTAGTATCGTCCGTATTCACTAGGCTCACGAGTAATCCTATATGTTAGTACCATCCCTATTCATTAAACGCACAAGTGCTTCCATGTGTTAGTACCGCCCCTATTCATAAAGCGCACAAGTGCTCCTATGTGTCAGCCCCACCTTGCCGATGCCCCGCTTCTGGTACGCTGGGTCGACCGCCACGTCCCAGATGGTCTGGTGGCAGGTGGCGGCAGAATGCAGCACAATGCATGACAAGCCCACAGAATGTGGACCGTGGTTACGGACGCGCGATATGCGGGACATGCGCAGTTACGGAAACATCACACATGACTAAGGACACACGTGAAGCATCAGCGGCATAAATATTATGGGCGAGACAGCTAGCAGGCCAGTTGTCGGCTCAAGTGGCTGAATGGCTTAATGCAGGTAGCCGCCAAGTAGCTGGAGATGTTTGTACACGGTTTCATGAACAGGGATGGCACGCCATGTGCACAACAAGGGTTGCCATTGACGGGGTAAACCGCTGACCCCAAGTGGCCTTTGAACGGTTCAAAACTCGGGCAGTTGCGACTGAAAAAACATAGGCGCAGGGTACATGAATGGCCGCTATTCTGCGGACAGTCACGGTGTGGGTAATGTGCATCATGAGCTCGTGGCTTTCATCCATTAGCTGGTCCCAAGCGGGCGTTCTGTGATCTGGCATGAAGATTGCTTCAAGCAAGAGACTACCGGACCCGCGGGCACGATTATAAAGTACTAATGGTTAGCCAGTGGAATTCCCAGTTATCAGCGTCACGCACTACATCAATAAATTAATCAGCATGGAATCGTCAGTACTCAGCATGAGTTGATTGACTACCGCATGGAACACGCCGTCGCTCGTCGCGCGCGCGAATCCGACAAGCCGACCCTTCCCGTTGCCGCTGCGCTGGTGCAGGTCTACGACAGACATCACCTGAGGGTGGGCAGAGGAAGGAGCGCCGCGTGACAAGCGGTAGAGTGAGCGCATCGAACAACGAGTACTAAGGGAAGCCAAGCTCTTGTAAGGGGATTGCCTCGCAAAGCCGTTGAAAGGCACATAGACAAAAAAAGGGTTGGAACAGGACAAAAGAGAGGCATGGCCACACACGCAGGGACCCAAGTAAAACATCGCCAACAGACACGCGACTTAAAAGAGGCACTACAGCCGTCTCGGACGTTCCCTGGGATCAATTTCTGGCCACACATTTTCACTTTTTGTGCTATGCGGCGTTTTCAGCTCAGCTGGTTGGTCCCAGAAAAGGTTAGCATCGCTCACCAAACGTGCGGGAACATCCTCCTCACCGAAGGGCTAGTAGACATGCCTAAAATATTTTACTACTATATATACCAAAGGAAATATTATACTATGCTATTGAAGGGGAGAGCCCTGCTACCAGGGTCATGCATGGGGAGGGGACGGCTCTGGTCAGCAAAGTTTCAGCAGAGTTACATTTTATCGTAGCTGCTGTCCACGAGGCAGAGGACACTAGGCTCCAAAACGACACCCAGGGGGGTGTCATAGCGACACCCCCCTCCCAAGTGGCCGTTGCTTCATGCACCTGGCAGACTCGCACCCACCTGCCCTTGAGGACACCTGTCTTGTGTGTTGGCAATCATCTCTTCTTCTATACTCAAACGTATGCGAGCAATTCCTTGAGATGACCCCCTTTACCCCTCTATTCACCAGGAACGTGTTCTTGAGGGCCAGCGTCAGCCGGGCAACGTCCCGCCGTGGGAAGCCCACCTGCAGCCGTCCCAGCCAACCCCAGGCGCCCCCCCGAGCAAATGGCAGAAAAGGCACTGCATGAGCTCAGTTGGCATCGCTGCGCCCTCTTACTTGATTTACCAGAAACAGTTTTGAAGTAATACCGAAAAAAAGCTACCGCAGAAGCTTTTCAGGCAGTTCCATGGTAAAGCTGCAGCATCGCTTGCAGACGGCCGAGCGGGGTTGTTTGGCAAGAGCAATCTTCCAGCATCCTTGCAGACGGCCGAGTGGGGTTGTTAGGCAATAGCAGTCTGCCAGCATCGCTTGCAGACAGCCGCGTGGGGTTGTTAGGTAATAGCCGTCTGCCAGCATCGCTTTCAGACAGCCGAGTGGGGTTGTTAGGCAATAGCAGTCTGCCAGCATCGCTTGCAGACGGCCGAGACCGTCCCCACTGGGATGGGAGGCCAACGGGAGGCCAGGGTCAGTACAGATGCACAGCAGGGACATAACGAGACTGGTAACAACAATGCTACAATGAAGACATCCCAATAGCACAGTAGGGACATAACGAGACTAGTAAAAACAATGCTACAATGAAGACATCCCAATAGCGCGCGAACAGCAAGGCTCGGTGCATCTGCCGACGTGCACCTGCCCACATTGCCACACTAAGTTCACGGGGTCTGCTGTGTTCGCAACAAATAGGAGGCACGGCCATTTTCAAGTGCTCTGCTCTAGGAGAGTCTACAGGGATGGGACAGAAGGGCTTGTGGGTGTTCCAGCAGGCGGGGCATGACCGTGCACAAACACACCGATCTGTTTGCTGCCAGGTGGCGCGCAGATATGTGCCGGCGGGGTGGGAGGGCGGGCAAACACACAAGCCCATGTGTGGGAGAAGCAAATGCACACGTGCATGCGCGACGGCACGAACGCATGCAAACAAACACATGGAACCGTGCGAATCCAGAGCTATGCGGCGTATCATTTTCCTGCCTCGCTAGAGCCAACAAGGAAGGCTTCCACAGACAAAAGGGACAAGAGGGTCTCAAATTGCACGTCTCAAATTGCGCGTCCCGCTTTCCTGTGCCATGGCACGCGTCACGCCTCCTCCCCTGTCCTGGTCATGGCATACAGGGAACGGAACTGAAAACCACTCTCCCTTTGGCTAGGGGCCAAGTTTATGCATACGAAATTTACTCAAGTCACCACGGCAGTAGACTAGGGCCACACGTCCCTGCACGGCCACCCACCCTTCTCTTCTCTCTGCATCCTAGCGACATCCTCTCCCATCCCTCCCACCAAGGCTTGCCCACCCCTTGCTTCCTGATCAAACCCTCCTTCACCCGGTGGTCTACTCGCCAACAGGTCGTTCCACACGCCCTACCCTCGCAAACAGCTCGTTCAGCTGAAGCAGGTCCACGTCCTCTCTCAACGTGCTGAACACCAGGCCCTGGCGCACGCGGGTGCCAGCAACAAACCGCCACGTGGCGCGCATAAGAAAGGAGAGAGAAAGGCGTAAATAAAAAACATTTCACACCAAGCGGATCCCAAGCTTGTAGGCAGAGAAGCGTGCCAGGGCAGTCAGGGCAGCACCTAGCCACAAGCCAGGGAGACTTATCCGGCTCTCTTTGCCCCCCCCCCACACACATCCATCCCCCCTTCCCACTGCCACCATTATTTTGTTAACCAAGTGGGGGGGGGGGGGGAAATGATTGGATTCGGCAAACGCCTCCTATAGTCCTGGAAGCAGCTATAGTATTTCCTCGTAAATGGTGGGAGAGCGATCGCAGCAATGGTGCTCACCACTAGACACTCCCGGCCAGTTAGGCTCGAAACACACGCCCTGATCAAGCAAGCTGTTTCCGGCCCCACCGTCTAGGTCATCTAGTCGCTCTACACGTAAGCCAGCCATAATTTCAATGCACAAGGCTACACATTTCCATCTCCATTCATATTCACCATCCTGAACGACTCGAAAACGCGGACAAGATAACGGCAGGCTCGAGCTACCATGGTCCGGATTCTCCCGATTTCTGGCCTGCGCTGATTGTCTCCTTGATAGTCAGGCACCCATCTTGTGGTGGTCTCATGGCTATTCATGGGCTATTCATTCAGTGGTCTAAATACCTTCTTCCATCATTATCAATCTAAAACGTAGCTCGATCATCCGCAACCCATGGTCCCGGGCATGCCCCACAAGAGGGGTTACCCTTTTAGGTGAGCCGCATCGCCGACGGGCGTCGCCACGAGACGCTATGACGACGACGATCGGACACTGTGGGCAGTGGAATATGGTTGCCAGCATGACGGCCAGTCTTGCAAGTGTGGCATCCAATTAACTCAGAAGCCTTCTTGCCACGGGATCGGCAGGCACACGCACATGCGGCGCTCACCTGCTGGGCATACTCCCCATCAGAGACCGAATAGAGGCTCTGTGGACGGGAAGGAGGAGTGGGTGAGGAATGTTAAGCAAGGGAGCGAGGTGGGAGGGGAGGGGAGGCTCGTGAGAGAACATCAAAGGGGTCAGAGTGGGGGTTGGGCTGCACAGGGAGGGAAGCAAAGGGCACAAGGAAAGAAACAAGCAGTGAGGTACAATTCAAGACTTGAAGCAAAATTTAGACGGCTGGCCATGATCGAGGTCCTGGCATAGCGTTGACTCTGATCTGGCATGATATCAGCAGCTGCGGGCACGCCATCGCCAACAGCTGCAAAGACGCAACGGAAGAAATTTTTCACGTTCCATGAGCCATCCTGCTGACACCCTTTGACAGCAGAAACGGTCATCATGAGTGAAAGTGGTACCAGCAATAGTGCGACGGGCCTGGGTTGTTATACTCCTGGACTACCGACGTGCCCTCAATAGGCAACCCTCCAGCACAGTCACGCCCTGGTGGGTTACCATACGAACTGGCATAACCCATATTGCAGCCAGGCGCCAGCTTCGATGAGATATGGGGCTAGCACAGCAGAGGGACTGCTGTATGGGTGCGCCCCCAGCCCACCATGCCAGCCCCGAGCCCGAAACTCTGCTACCCACCCACAAACCTCTTGAATGACAAGTTCAACCAAACTAATTGGCAACCGCGTAAAAACAGATTCTGAGAAGCCCCAAGCCCGGGTACCAAAGCGCCCCCTACGCATGCCAGCGCCACCGAAAGAATGGCTGGCAAATTTGCTTATGAAAGCCCAATAAGGAGCTTATGAAGGCTACTTCTCCCCCCCCCCCCCCCCCCCCCCCCCCCCCCCCCAGCCCTGGCTGGTACTACTCCATATCCATAATTGGGGCAGAGTGGGTCGCTTTCAGAACAAAAAAGCCCAGTCCTGGGCCACCTGGACAGTTGTTTCAAACCAGCCACCGACCTATCACCTATTGGCCGGCTACCACTCGTGCTACCCACAGTGGATAGCATGAGTGGTGCCCGGCCAGTGGGTGACAATAATCCACACCACTGCTGACGACCGCCCCACACCTTGTGCTATCCCCATGTCCAACGGCGACTCATGCTCCCCAACACTTGTGCTGTCCCGCAGCGCCCTTGCCGCTACTGGTGACCACCCCACCCTGCGACTGGTTACCAAGTCACCATACTCACGCTGCCGTCCGGCCCGAAATCGGCCGTCACCGCATGCGCCTCTTCTTCGACGGCAGTGGCGATGGTCAGGTGACGTTTGGCAGCGCGCGGGTGGCCACGGGGACTACTGCGTGCCGGAACCGGGCCGTTGGGTGGGATTATGCCATTGGGGCACCGGTGCTCGTCAACGGAAGAGAAGGGGGGCTCGGATAGGTGAGCACCACATGTCACGCCGGGGGCGTGTCTGGTGAGGGAGCGGGGACCTGGGCATGGCACGGGCCAGGGGGATCGCGGCCAATCGCAGCATGGCGAGCAAAGTAAGGCAGAAAATTTGTGCAGGAGCAGACTTACAGACTTCTGGCACGCGACTTGAATCTCAGCTTGGTCTGGGCTATGCTACTTAACTGGCATACTGGCCATAAGAAGCAGCAGTTTCTGAAGACGTTGCTGTCCAAAAATACGAGTATTAATGTGCGTGCGCCTGCTATGCAGGCTAGCCTGTCAAATTATTCTCCTGAGCAAATCCAGTTAGGTTGCGATGCCCACCAAGCTAGGTACGGCCGTTGTGTGCATGACGTGGGTCGTTGTAACCATTGTTTGGAAGCGCAGCACTGCACTGTGCCTCACATACAGCAGCCCAAAGGTTTACCAAATGCACGCAAAGCAAGCCAACTTGATTCAGCAGACTAACACGGGGTAAACACTTTCGAGCACGGGTATCATCTGAGAGTGCGACGTTTGGTCGTCTCAACCGACAACAACATCCCCGGCGGCGGCCAGTAACGAAACAGGAGGTTACCTTCTACGAGAAGGGCGAAGCGTGGGACAGACGATGTTATAGCGGGCGCATGCCCGAGTTTGGGTTCTCTGCAGCCACCGAAACTTCCAGAGCCTTTCCTGGACACCACATGGCGCCCTTTTCCGTGCAATTGTACCGACCCATGAAGCAAAGATGAAACGGCGACCGACATACTAGCCGCAACACTGTAGGCGTTCATTTTTCGTGCGACGTTGATGCTTCAATCCTCCTTCGATAATGTCCATTTTGCTGTGCACATCGGCAAATGCCCGCCTGTGGTTGCGGAGAAGACGGCTTTTGCCCTGATTGAGAGATGGGTGCTTGTGCAATCTGCTCACGGCTCACAGGCGAGGTTTTATAACTGTGACAGGACAGATCAAAAGCTGGTCGTTTGAGCCACCAACTGGACGTGAGCTGCGCTCTGGACCGGTGCAGGTTCCCGGGAATCTGCTCTGGGGGTCGAAGCGGTCGCTGGAAACGGCTGCAGCGCAGTAAAATCCAACTACCGGGAACGACGGAGTTCAGTCAAGTCCAAACCAACTGTACGGACATATCCACTGATTATAATTTCATACTTATAGTTTCTAGTTTCTACCACTAGTTTCAACGCAGCGCTCACCGAAGGACTTGTTAGTTGTTGCCAGCTTTGGTTGCATACGGTAGCACACGAATGTCGTTCAGGCGCCGACTTGCGGGCTCTTGCGGGACAATGTTCATGTTTTCGTGGAAAAGTGGCGATTCGTTTTTTTATTCATGGCAGTCGGTCGTTTTTGTTCTTGGCAAGCCGGCCAGCCAGTGCATGTAAGTAGTCGACTGGACTTTCTCAACATATGTTTCTAGTGACGGTGATCAAAAGTTGCTAGGCTGCTGGAGTAAATGCGTGCTTTTGGCCAACTCGGTACCAGCCATTGCTGACAATTTCATTGTACGCACGTTAAGATCGCCATTCCAAATGGCGGGGCATCCGCTGATCCAAGCGGCGAGTCGTTCAATTTTGCCCGGACGACTTAATAAAGTCCAAACACCTGCTCATGCCAACAATCCCGCCTGTGCTAAGCTTATACCTTACCGCCGCCCTGGCGACAGGGGTGCAGATACGGGGATTTGCACAGCTAAATTGTGGTCTTCTCGTTTGAGCGGTTTGACTGGATCACGGCTTGAAGTTGACCCGAGGGTTCGAAAGGTAAGATTTGTCCTGGAGCAAGGTACTTGGAAAGTATAGCCAATTCGCAATAAAAAAAGCCGTGAGCTTGTAAGTAATGTGGGCTGATGGTTCGGCGTGTGAACGACCGACCTTGACTGCGCGGAATCTACGAATTGCAGGAGGTTGCACGGCGACGGGTGACGTGCAGCTTGGCTTCCGAGGATGTAGACGTGGTGGAGGACGACTTTCAAACGAGAACCGCTAACCTTGTGCAGGTATGGCATCGTCAAACCGAATATTCAAAGCGCTTTGAACCCCTAATTAGAAGCGTGTCACCAGTTGCATAGCAGTAACGTCGATATTTCGGCGCAGTCAATAGGAGGGACAAGGAATGCCAAACTTGGATTCTTTCCGTGTTCATTTACCAAATCTTGTGGTCTACTATTAATCGCCAGGGCACAAATGGCTTGCCCTGGATGGGGAAAGGAGGGGACTAGCATCCATTATAAACCCGTGTTTTCTCCATTCACTGCTTCCGTCAGTACAACCTTACTCCTCGGATACCGTTGCTTGCTCGGAACATTGACAGCATTTTCATGTGATTGCCACAGCAGTTGCTTGGGGGAATCCGCAAGCAATAAAAAAGAAAAGGCGGACGGATCTGCGACATACTGTTGGTGTGCCAGCATCATCCGGTGTTCACTACCCCGTGGCCCTGCTGTAAGCAAGTAAGCACTTGGCTTGCATGCACAAAAGCGTGTCGCAGAGTAATATACTGTGTTCCTCTGCCTATGGCCCTGCAGCCCTATTCAGTACACCAGCTACTTGTCTCCCCTGGTGCACCACACCAGCTATCTTCCCCTTCCCTTTCCCCTTCCCCTTCCCTTTCCCCTTCCCCTTCCCTTTCCCCTTCCCTTTCCCCTTCCCTTTCCCCTTCCCTTTCCCCTTCCCTTTCCCCTTCCCTTTCCCCTTCCCTTTCCCCTTCCCTTTCCCCGTCCCTTTCCCCTTCCCTTTCCCCTTCCCTTTCCCCTTCCCTTTCCCCTTCCCTTTCCCCTTCCCTTTCCCCTTCCCTTTCGCCTTCCCTTTCCCCTTCCCTTTCGCCTTCCCTTTCCCCTTCCCTTCCCCCTTCCACTTCCCTTTCCCCTTCCGTTTCTCCTTCCCTTTCTCCTTCCCTTTCCCCTTCCCTTTCCCCTTCCCTTTCCCCTTCCCTTTCCTGTACCCCGTGGATGAATGACTTTGCTCCCTCTGAGCCACCTGCCTGATCGACCCCCCTGCTGTGCCTCATCCATGCCCCCTGCCAGTGGTACCCTGGCCACATCGCCAAGGCAGAGGCCATGCTGCGGACGCAGCTCCAATCGATCGACATTTTGATCGAGGTCCGAGACGCGCGCATCCCGATGGCCACGTCACACCCCATGGTGCGTGGGCGAGAGGCACGCGAGGGTGGATGGGGGCCCTCTAAAGTACCTACAAATTCAAGCAACGCCTATACCAGCTGCTTGAGTAGCGCATATGGCTGTTCTTTTCCAGAACCAGGGCCGGTACTTGATCCCGGCTTGTTTCATGCTTTGAAAAAAAATAGAAATATACTAGGGAAGCATTCATAATTGCTTGCTAAACAATCGAAATACTGTCAACTTTGTACTACAGTAGTGTAGAAAAGTACTGTGTATACAAGTAAGTAGAGGCCTGCTCCCTGGTTATCTCGATGCATGTACCAACTCCGTGAGTACCTTGTTTTATAATTGGTACATATGCAAGTAACTAGAGGGCTGCCCCGATGTCTCGATGCGTTTACGTTTACAAACTTCACAAGCACCTAAAATTACCTTGTTCTAAATTCTTTTCTCGCCTTCACTTGGGGTGTTAGGCCGTTAAGGTTGTTTTGTCATCCACGTGCCAATCATTTCCACCCTGTGCCATATCCACCAGGTCCCAATCATTCTTTCCATGCAGGCTCTGTAATTCGTGCTCTTTCGGATGCACATGGCACCAACTTGGCCCTTTGGTGCATCCACGCGATGTCCTGTACTTGCTGGACGCTTATCACCATAGTGGCCCTGATATCAGTACCCATAATTATGTATGAATCGCCCTCGGACAGGCCGAAAAGAAACCTCCTTGCGGCCTCGTGCAACCCAAGAGATCCCCTTCAGATAGACAACGTACATATTAGGGTCCCCCAGAGGGTACCATACCTGTAGAGGCCCCTCAAGTATATACTCTGACGATATACCAAGGAGACCACCAGCGCAGGCCAGAAATCGGGAGAATCTACGTACTGTAAAAAAAGTCCCAAAAGTCAACGTACACGCAACAAAAATTCCAGAAACTCTTGGTATGATAAATAAGCGTACACGTATAAGGGCCACTACGGTAGAGACACCTGTAAGAGGAACTGTGTTTTCTGTAATGGTCTTTCTTGGCAGAACAGTCGTGGTTGTGCACAACCACGACGTGCTTTCATGCATCAGTATGATGTGTAGCCTGTCAATACATTCAGAGTTGGTTGGCACGCGGTCTGGTACAATAATGCATACATGCAGAAAGGAAAGCGTCCAGCAAGGATGCCCAGAACAGGAATGCCTTGAAGAAGGATGCCTTGAACAAGGATGCCTTGAACAAGGATGCCTTGAACAAGGATGCCTTCAACAAGGATGCCTTCAACAAGGATGCCTTGAACAAGGATGCCTTGAACAAGGTGCCTTCAACAAGGATGCCTTGAACAAGGATGCCCAGAACAGGAATGCCTTGAACAAGGTGCCTTCAACAAGGATGCCTTGAACTAGGATGCCTTGAACAAGGATGCCCAGAACAAAAACGCAAGCTCGTCATGAACGTTTCACTTCGCTTAGACACCCTTCGCATGTCCGGCACATCCCCCCGCATGCGTTCAACGTACGGGGCCACGTGGTTGTGGCGGTGCTCCCGTTGTGTGGGTTGATGGGTGGGTAGGTTGGGGTTCATGGGTGGGCGGCCAAATAGGCGGGTTTGCGGATGCGTCGTTACGTGTTCTCACAACATAAAGTCTTACCATCTGTGTTCTGCATCCCTTTGGGCTATGTCCCCCTCTCCCCTATCCTCCCCTGCACTGGGGCGTTCCCCTTTCCCCGCCCCCCCTTGCCTTGTCCTCCTTTTTTCTGTTCATCCCTTCCCCCCCCCCGCGCCCCTCCCCCAGCTCCAAACCTGGGCGCGCAACAAGCCGTGCGTGCTCATCCTCAACCGTGAGGACATGGTGGCGGAGCGCGACAAGGCGCGTTGGGCGTCCTACTTCGCGGCCGAGGGCCAGACCATGTTCTTTACGGATGGCCGCACGGGCAAGGTGGGTGCGGTTTGTTCTACAATACCGCACGTGGTTGTGCTCTAGTGGATGATAGCACACGCAAGGTGGGCGCGCCATAGTTTTGCATAGGTTGATATGCACTACAGCTTCACCCCACATTTTTCCAAGCAAGGTTCGCCGAGCCCTTGTTCATGCTGGGCAACATTCGAGTGGACCAGGCGCGCTGCACGGGCAGTTCCGCTACTTAGCAGCCCTACGCTATGTCTACACTACTACTAATCCTCCTCCTACTACTACTGCACTACTAAATACTTGATACTCTGCCTTCTCGAGGCAAGTACGCCTTGAACTGCATGGGTGCCACACCCTCTTCCTGAGTCTCTAAGGAGTGCCACACCCTCTCCCCAAGTCATCTTAGAAACTAGTGTGTAGTGTGCAACTGCACGCGTGCTGACGTCATGCCTGTCCCTGGTGGCACCCGCTCGCGTGTCTGTCAGCGCAGGTGGTCGGGTTGCTAGGATACTGTACTTTAATGGACTGTGTTTCTGAGTTTGGGGGCTGGGTTGGTTCCGTGTGGCAGCAGAAGGCAGAAACTGGTAGTGGTGTGATGGCGGCGCCTGCTGGGCTTTGACCCTAACCACGCCACCAATTAGTGCTTGCCGGACCAGAGCTAGCCTGCTTGCTCGCTTGCGCCTTGCCTGCTTGCTCGCTTGCGTCTTGCCTGCTTGCTCGCTTGCGTCTTGCCTGCTTGCTGGCTTGCGTCTTGCCTGCTTGCTGGCTTGCGTCTTGCCTGCTTGCCTGCTTGCGCCTTGCCTGCCGGTCCCCCACTAGCGTGCCCTTTTCCCATAGAAGCGCGATGCACCGGTAGAGGTCGAGCACCCAAACACACCCGCGGCATGTTCTCAATTCCCTCTCTCACACAGTTGCGTGATGTTGGCCAAATATGCAACGACTCATGGGATATTAGCGCATCGCTGTTATCCGCATCCCTAACCCACATCCCTAACCCACATCCCTAACCCACATCCCTCACCCACATCCCTAACCCACATCCCTAACCCACATCCCTAACGCACGTCCTCAACCCACATCTTTAACCCACATCCCTAACCCACGTCCTCAACCCACATCTTTAACCCACATCCCTAACCCACATCCCTAACCCACATGCCTAACCCACATCCCCTACCCACATCCTCTACCCACCCCCCCTACCCCCACCCACCACCCACATCCCCCACCCTCTGCTCCCCTCCCTGCGCAGGGCACGCGTAAAGTTCTCAAGGAGGTGCTGACCTTGTGCGGTGATGTGAACAAGAAGCGGCGTGCACGTGGGTTGAAGCCACGCGCGGTGAGTGGCTCTGTCCCCTCTGTTTTGGTCTCTCCCCTGCTGCACTTCCTCCATGCTGGGCCATTCTACCAATCTACGTGTAAATAAGTTAATTGATGTTCGACCCTCCATGCCACAGGCGATGCGACCAGTTTGCCACCACCAGTTAGCCACTACCAAGTAGCCACCACCCATGGTTGGCCAGTTTGCTTTCCATTTCCAGGGGGGCTGCCCGTGCCTGCATTTGTGTTGCTTTTGGGTGCTGTGTACGTATCACTCTGCCTCTCTATCTGTGTGCCTCTGTATTGCTGTTGGTCCCTATTGATTGCTCTATCTCTATTGCTATACCTCTCTATCGCCGTGCATCCCTATTGCTCCATCTCTTGTGCTGTCCCCCTCTATCGCCGTGCATCCCTATGGATACTTCATCTATGGATATCTTTATTGATGTGCCTCTCTATGGCTGTGGCTCTGAACGTGAGTGGTACGGAACTATCGGCAAGGGGGCCCCAGCTGGTATGGCCGAGGACGGAACACAAACTGAATCGATGGTTAGTGGCTCGCGTGCAGTGGCAATCCGGAAGCGGAATGACCTGAATTTGGCCTTGGGGTATGCCCTTGCTCATTGTGTGCCCGGGGTGATTCTACGACCATGTCGATCTCTTGGGTCAGGAGGACCAGGATCAGCAGGCCTAGTTTCCTTTGTCCATCAACAGCCCTAGTTTTGCGGTCAGAGCTCCGCTGTTATCCAATGTGCTGGTGCTTAGCCGTGACGAGGGACGGAATCAGCGAGACGGAATCACGCGTGCCTGTGCCCTTGTATTGGGCTGGGTCATAAAAAGGATCAGTGCCAGTAATGAGTCCAAGTTTGGGCACGGCAGCATGGCCGCATGGGGCGATGGTGTCACTTGCTAAGATGGTTCAAGAGCAGCTGTGAGTGGTGTCTCCATATGCAAAGGACGGTGTCTCCATTTGCGAAGGAGGTATGGAGCCGGAAGGCCTTTTGCATAACTGGATTTTGTGCATGTCATGCGCATTTTTTTTTCCATATTTTTTGTGTGTATTGTATGCGAGTATCATATGAGCGTACTTTATGTGCATACCAGCATATGTGCATTTTTTTTGTGTGTTTTCTGTTCATCTTAGCTTTGAACATGTGTGCGCCTGCTGGGTGCGGGCCCCCTTTGGTCGCGGATGCGAGCAGATCCGCGCCGCCGTCGCCGGCTTCCCAAACGTCGGCAAGTCGGCACTCATCAACCGGCTGCTCGGCCGCAAGCTCTGCAACAGCGCGCCCAAGCCAGGTGTCACGCGACAGTTGCGGTGAGTGCCCTGGGCTGGAAATGTGAGCGCCCTGGGCTGGCAGTCGCTCGCAGAAATTCCTTCATGTTCAATGTCATCATGTACACTGCCTAATATCTTATCATGCTCCCTGGGCCATCGTCCTATCGTGTATACTGCTAATATTCTCTTAGTTAGTTTGCTTGGTTAGTTTGCTTAGTTAGTTTGCTTGGTTAGTTTGCTTGGTTAGTTTGCTTGGTTAGTTTGCTTGGTTAGTTTGCTTGGTTAGTTTGCTTGGTTAGTTTGCTTGGCTAGTTTGCTTGGTTAGTTTGCTTAGTTGTTTCCTTGGTTAGTTTGCTTAGTTAGTTTGCTTGCTTGTGCTGCCTGTATGATGGCAGTTATGTTGTTGTAATCCGTTTTTGAAATGCGTGGTTTGAGTGTGTGGTTTATATGCGCGGTGCGTATGCGTGTTTTATACACGTGGCTGACCCAATTTCGGCACCTGTGCCGTCATTCCCTCCCCTCTGCCGCTGTCCCCTCCCCTCCGCCATCTACCCGTCCTCCCCTCCCCCCAGCTGGCTTCGCGTGGGCGGCGTGCTGGACCTGCTGGACTCGCCCGGCGTGCTGCCAATGAGGCTCGCGGACCAGGAGGCGGCCACGCTGCTGGCCATCTGCAATGACATCGGCGAGGCGGCGTACACGCCGTCCGCGGTGGGGGCCATCCTGGTGGAGCGCATCAAGCGCATGTTTGACCGGGAGCCAGGTGTGGGGTCGGATGGAGACATAGGCAGGCTTTTCGGCATGTTTGGTGAAAAGCCCTTTGACATCCGATAGCCAGGTGGGGGCTGTACTGAGGCCGGTCCGGGTGCATGTGCATGGTTTACAAGGACGCAATTAAGCGGTTGGTTTGGCGCCGACTGGTTGGGGTGCATGTTTGACACGGAGGCAGGTGAGGTGTTGGTTTGATGGGGGCTGGATGTGCGGTCGAGGAGCCAGGTAAGGGGTTGGGGGTAGCATGATGGTAGCTGGCTTGGGTGCCTCCAGCCCCATCATGTTGGTGGGTGCGTGTTGGATAGGGAGCCAGGTTGCAGTGAGCAATGGAGTGTTTGGTTTGGGAGCCATCCATCGGTTGCATTGACTAGCCATCCCTCACGCGATGCAGGCCCAAAGTCATGGGCTTTTAGAGAGCTTTAATTGGGGCCCTCTGACACATTGAAGATTGGCGAAGACAGTCTGCAGGCAGTACGACAAAGGGCGAGTCTGTGCGATGTCCAATCCTTGCTGGAGAGTTGCCTTTCCTTGCTGGAGGTTTGTGTGAGATTGCGAATCGGCGGCCTCAGCTGGCTGTGTGATCGGAGGTGTTCTCGTGGAGTATCATAGCCACCTGCTTCTTTTAACCCGGCACCACATGCCACGAACAGCCTACAACATATGCAGCTGTTCAGATGTTCATGTCATGCTGTCATGTTGTCGTGCTCTGCCGGTCTGCTCCCTGCCCCGCGGTGCCGGTGACTGGTGTGCTTGCTGTCCTGTGGTCCTGCCGTCCTTGCTGCAATGCGGGCGCCCCGCGTGTGCCAGCAGCGGAGAGCGACGAGGGGGAGGCGGCGGTCGCGCGCGCCGGCGACCGCATGCTGGAGGAGCGATACGGCGTCTTATCCGTGGGGAAGACCGGGGAGCAGTGAGTGTTGCCTCGCTTCCTCTTCTTGCTGGCCACTCTTGTTTCCTATTTCTGCTTCTTTTGTTTGCATCTTTTGGAGAACAGTCGCAACGTAGACTTTGCAATCCACTTCAGAGCTTCTGGCACCGTGTGTGCCATTTTACGGCCCGTTGGATTCCAATCTCTGATGCTCTCGTGGCAAAGACATCCTTGGATCCGACACGCAAACCCCACCCTTTCCCGCCCACTCGTGGTGATTTGATGCTGGTACGTGAATATTTGCTGAGGATGGCCTCCACAACATAATGCTAACGCTTGTGCGAACAGTGAGTCGGTGCGCTCACCGACGCCACACACACACACACACACACACACACACACACACACACACACCACTCACAACCACGTGCGCGCACGCTGACACACCTGCTGCAGGCATGTGCTGACATCGCACTCCCCGTGTTTGCTCACTCGTCATTGCTGCTGGACCATGCCATTCTGTCACGCAGTGCCTTAGGTGTCCGCCACTTCCGTCACTGTGGTCTTGGTCGGCGATAGCCCTCTTTCCTTCCTCCTCCCCCCCCCCCTTCCTCTGTTTGCTGGGCTGCATCGTGAGATGAAAGACTTTGCCCCGGTGCATGTCGTTTTACCATTTTCTGTTCCTGCTATGGCATGTTCTGGGCATTGTGTTGTTCCTCCCCCCTTGATCCAGGTATGTGGCGGAACTCGCTCAAGCACGCTTTAATGGGGACGAGGAAGCAGCGGGCACCCGGCTATTGAACGATTATCGGAAATTGGCATTTGGGCAGTGCGCACTGGAGTCACCGCCGCGCCGGTGACTTCTTGGATCATGGGGTGGGTCATGCATGCATCTAGAATGATGCAGCGTTGCTGTGGTGGACATTGGGCATGCACGTTATAATAAAGAAACTGCACGGTGCCAAACAAGGAAACATGTGCATCAGCATCTGGCCTGAGCTGCTTTGTACGTTGTCTCATTGATATCCATGCTCATGAATTTCCTTGTTTGAACATTCCTATCCATTGTCGAGGCAAGCAGCAAATAGTGATAAATTAAAGTTAAAAATTAAAAATGCTGAAGCGAGTGCAGGTACGCGAAAAAAAAAAATGCTAAAACACCGCATGTAGCTCCATATCGCGTGTTTTCGAACACCAGGAACTCTGGCCGGCATAGATTCCGCTGCGCTACAGGACTTCATCCGCAAGCGGCTCGTGAGGACTTCCTACACTCTGGACGACGACTTGACCCAGGCGCAGCAACAACGGCGACGGGAGCTATAGCGGACCTACCTCCAGCTCCGGCAGACAGCGGCAGGGAAGGAGGCGGTATGTACACTGGAGGGGGGCGGTCATCTACGTCGACCACAAGCCCTGGCAGGCGACCCCCGCTGCCCCACTGATCGAGCTCCCTCAGCGACCCCAGCCTAGGGGACTATAGCAGTAGTGTATACATAATATAGTAAGGCTTAGCCAACGTGGCCATGTATATGTATGCCTTTGATGGGATCCACACCCGATGATGCATTAATTAATTAGTTAATTAATTAGACTCGTGCTCCCGTTGGGGAGTCACGGAGCATTAACCCCGATGGATGGATGGATGGGTGCAAACATTCCTACCGGTCTAATTAATCTATCTACATTGGCTACATACTACATCTATCTAACAGCATTCTAACTACAACAACGATCTAGGCAGCCGCGCGCTGCCCTAGGGGGAGCTATCTGGCGTGCCTCCCGCGGGATTGCACACGCGGGCGCTTCCCCACTGGGGGGGGCTCGTTGTCCTCTATGACCTGGGCCCACTTGGCCTTGTCCATCATCTTCTTCCAAATCACGGAGAGGCCTAGGCCCCCCATGTCCTCTACTAGCTGGTCTTTGAAGATGATGCATTAGCATTTAGTATTTTACAGTATTTAGTCATGTGCTATCAAGGTGACAACCATGCATTAATTAATTAATAAGCACGTGACTGCGTCACGTGGGTGCCAATACAGAGTAAAGGAACCTTCAACCCTATATACACAGTGAGAAGGAGGGAGGGCGCCCTAGCTTCTCTCACTGCCGCAGGTGGGCAGGCCACAGAGCGCTCTCTCCACGGCATGGTGCCGGGGCGCAACACTGTGGGTGCAATACAACCAGTGCAATACCATAGGTAGGCTGACGCATAGCTTATGCTACAAATGTGAGGTGGGCTCAAGACGTCGGCTAATTAAGGCGCAAGCTGATGGCCACAAGGTGCCAGAGCTAATTGAAGGTACTATAACGCTGTGCGCTAATATCGTTTCAAGTGCTGTAATGCCTAAGCTATCCCATCATCGATTGCCCCCATCTAGACAACTAGCTGGAGTGCTCTATCCCGGGGAAGCCCGGGGGGGCTTCCACAGTTTCTTGTTGACGTAGAGGTCCCCGCCCCGCCAGTACACTTGGGGCTTCTCGGGGTTGGTCTTGTGGCGGATGTAGTCGGGCCACTGATCGCGGCGTTGCTGCTGCTGGGCTGGCGTCAGGTCGTCGTCAAGCGACCAGGAGGTGTCCACCAGCTTCTTGCGGCGAGAGAGGAACCGAACTCGGGCTGTGATGTCGCTGAAGGTGAGGACCACTGGAGGGGGCCCAGCCTTGGCCCGTGGATGGGGCAGGCGGTAGGCGCCCTGCAGTATCGCACCTGGCAGCTGCATGCGCGCCAAGAGCTGTTTCTTCAGCTCGTCGAGAAGAGAGTCTGGGGTCTCCTCCGGCAGCATGTCGAAGCGCCTGAGGATGACCCGGCAGCGGCGACGGTCGCGGTCAGCGGCCTCGCGGCGCGTGTCTTCCAGCTCCTGGAGCTTGGTGGTGATGGCGGTCGTGGTAGAGGATGCCTGGCTCTTGAGCAGGTCCGCCCAGGAGGCGCGAGTCGAGGGGTCATCACTAGCCCTACCAGCAGGTTGGGCGGCGATGGTGGCCGTTCGCTCGGCGATCTCGGGGACCTGCGTGGCCAGGGCGTCTACCTTGGCGGCAACTGCCTCAAGTTTCACGGTGCCTTGGCCGACTCGGCCTTCCACCTGGTTAAGGCGGGTGGTCACCATGCAT
>RPFO01000079.1:4573737-4666237 GCA_009746045.1 Mesostigma viride | reverse complement strand
TCCAGGACGACCGCATGTGGGAGGCTTGCAGCTGGCGACCGGGGATAGGGCTTGGTGAGGATCCGCTCCGCTCGTTTGACCCCGCACTACTCCTCCGCATGCTCAACCAGCTCGAGGCGGCGCTGCTGCATTCCGCGGCCAACGCGACCGTGCTCATGGCGCAGGCGGACATTAAGATGAAGCACCTCAAGCGCGTGCTGGCGGACAGCAACGGCATCGACGCGGACCTGATTGCCGGCACTCTGCTGAGCCGCCGCGACAAGAACCTGGACCGGGCCGCCGCGTCCATCCAGGCCGCGGTGCTGGAGGAGCTGGGGAACGTGGAGGCGTTGGAGCGCAGCAGGTCTCTTCAGCGCCGCAGCCGGCCGAGCTCCCGCCTACACCACCGTGGTGGGGACGATGACTCCCACCGGAGCGGGGGCCGGGCGAGCCCCGGATCCCCCAGTGTGAACAGTGGCCGGCTGCGCGGGTGGTTCGGGGGCGGGGGCGACTCCGCGGCGTCCACCCCCCGCAGCTTCCTGAGCCGGGGGAGTGGCTGGTGGGGGGATCATGGGGATGACCCGCCAGGGTCCCGAAGTCCCCGTAGCCCTCGCTCCCCGACCCACATCCGCTCCATGTTCTCCCGCATGACCTCGCTCGTTCGGCGCGCAAACCCCAGTAGCGAGTCGACGGTCCCTGGACACCGCCGCACGCACACCGCGGGGGGGGCGGCGGGTGATGCCCTCCGCAACATGGATGCCAGCTTGGCGAGCGGCGGGGAGGTGATGGGAAGCACGCCGAGCACCACGGGGGGTGGGCATGCCTCCACCGGCGTGCAGTATCATTCCAGCGGGCCTGTGACGGGGACCAGCACCGGGTCCAATCGATTCAGTGGTGGCAAGAACTTCCTGAGCCGGTTCCACGACCTGCGCACAACGCGCAATTGGAACATGCCAGGTGGCGACTCCATGGCGACCGCGGGGTCGACATCCGCCAACGCGCGGGGCGCTGGCGCGCAGGTTACCCCCCCAGGGCGAGGCGGCACGTACGCTCTCGAGGGGGACGAGGACGCGGGTGCCAGCATCACGGGGGGGGACCTCTCGCCGCGCTCGCTGCCCGACCACGAGCTGTTCAAGAAGCCTGACAGTGGGTCTGGTGCGGGCCACTTTGGGTTTACTTACGGTCGCTGGCCTGCGGCCGGCCTGCTCGGCCTGGTCTTTCACAAGCGGGGCTCAGCCAAGGAGCGCCGGTGGGCGGCCATGAACGCCACGCTGGGGGCCATGGAGGACGGTGGCCGCGACACGACGCATGGTAGAGATGGGGCGATGACAGGGCGCTGGGACGATTCGGCAGGAGGGGGGGATAGGGCTACAGAGTCGATAGGCGGAGGTGTGTTAGGGAGTGCGGATGGCGAGGGTGGTCATTCGGCGATGGCAGGGGAGGGTGGAGGCGCCTTGCAACACGAGCGTGACGTGGCGGCGTTCAAGGAGCACCAGCTTCTCTTGCTGCAGCGGTCCATCACCATGACCAGCTCCAAGGGGTCCATCTCCGCCCCCGCGACGCCCAGGGGGGCCGTCGTCACCAGGGGTGGTCCGGGCAGCGTGGGCAGCGGGGTGAGGCGGAGCCGGCGACGTGTGACAACCGCTGGCAGTCCCCTCGCGGCGGCACTGCGCGGGAAATTCCCGTCCCATGAAGGCGGGCCGGACGAGAGTTTTGCCAGCAGTGGGGGGGATGGCGGGCGAAGTGGGTACACCAACAGCGGATGGTCTGCGTCGCCGAATACTAGCGCCCGTTCCCCAGAGTCTCCCGCGATGGAGCAAGGGAGCTCGGACAACCAGGTGTCCCCGCGTGGCTGGTTCTCCATGGATCGGTCAAGGGGGAGTGACGGCGCGCCGCCATCTGGCACCCTAGTCACCCCCGTGGACGGCGTTGCTACCGACCGGGCGGTTGGGCAAGTACTGGCGCAGGAGCAGCTTGGAAGGGAGAGAGTGGGAGGCGTGGGTGAGATCAGTGCGGTAGAGGGTGAGGGAGTTAATGGGGTGGAGGGTGATGGGAAGCAGTTGGGGGAAAGACAGGTAGATGACTTCAGCTTCACATCACCTGCGACGGATAAGGAGGCGGGCTCCCTGTGGCTCTTGCACACGTACCTGAGCTCGCTGCCCCTGGGCAAGAAGCCGCCGCCACCGCCGCTGCTGCCTGTAGATAGTGCAGAGAGTAATCCCGATGGTGACGCTGGCGTCAACGGCGATGCCGCGCCACTGGCCAAGTCGCCACCGTCAACGCATCAAGCTGATCATGAGGATGAGCATGAAATTCAAGCCAGGCACGAATCGAAAGGCATGCATGGATCTGAAGACATGCATGGATCGCACGCCATGCATCTGCACCCCTTGGAGCATGCATGCCCACCCTACTCCCCCACTCACATCGGGTCACCGACCGGCGTGGCAGCATTAGCTCGAAGCATCGATTTATCGTTCTCAACTCGGCCTCGACCACGTTCCGACCTGGGTGTCCGCGAGCCTCCCAAGCTAGAGCAAGGCATCCTACTGTCTACGCAAGATGAGCATCCCATCGTGTCGGACACGGATGTGCTAGCATCCGCTGACCACCCCACGTTTACTCCCCAAGCCATTAGCCGGGGGGCGGACGGCAGCCTACCTACAAGCGCCGCTGCCAGCCCGGGCATGAGCCGATCTGTACAGGGAGCCGCTGCCTCAAACACCCAGACTCCGCTCGTGACCATTGCCAGCGGCCTGGAAACACCGCTCGTCGCCCCCCCCACCCGACTGAACCTCTCCCTGCCGCTGCCATCACCGCCATCACCCCAAAGGGTTGGCTCCCTGTCGGCATCTCCCCCGCTAAAGGGGGGTCCTGCGTCACCGCCCCTAAAGGTCATGTTCCAGGACCCACCCAGCAGGCAGGATGCGCGCCCCGCGGGGGCAGATGCCAGGAAGACATCGCCCGGCGCCCCGCGCCCGTTCCTTTCCCGTGTCTTCTCCGCCGCGCCTGCGAGAAGCGGTGGGGGGGCGGATCATGGTGGGGGCGACGTTGTCAGCAGCGCGGTGCCTTCGTCCCCCTCGGCACGCCGCGCGCGCATGATGCAGCGGAGCGTGTCAGCGCGCGAGCCGAGGGCGACCTCTCCCTCGATCTCTGTCAGCCCCACCCATGCGCGCTGGTGGCAGATCGGATCCGGCAAGCGGCGGTCGCTCATGCCCGCGGGAGGGGGGGAGGTCTCTTCCTCGGGCAGTCCGGAGGTTAACTCTGGCGGCCGTCACTCGCACGCGGGCACCAGAAGCAGGACCTCAAGCCGTGAGCGCAGCGGGCGTGAGGGGCCGAAGAGCGGGGAGGCGAGCCCCAGGGATGCCAGCGGGGAGGAGGGCGAGGGCATGGTGGAAGGGGACGGGGATCGCGTGCGGTCAGGGCGGTGGCTGAAGCGGGCACCAAACACGACCTTCGCTCACGTGGTCCAGTCCAGGGTGCTCAAGGTCAAGGGGCCGGAAGGCAGCATCAGCACACAGGACGCCCCGCTCGAGAGCTTCCTCGCCACGGTCATGTTTCGGCTGTGGGACGTGGTGCCGCTGCTGCAGCGGATGCTGGGGTTGCGGCGGCTCGACGTCGGCGCCACCTTGGCCGGGTGGCTGGCCGCGCGCGACTGGGGCGCTGCAATTCTGCATCCCGCAATCGTCATGGAGGACGATGAGGGGGGAAGTCAGCCCGTGTGCCGGCTGGCCAGCCCACCGGTGGCCCTCACGGATCCCACGGCCATGGTCCCCTTGCCAGTACACAGTGGCGTGACGGCGGCCAGTGGTCTGGGAACCCCCCCAGGGGGGGTGGCGGTGTTCGGGGAGACCTCTGTGTCGATGGCAGGGGAGAGTACCGCCGGCACGACAACCACGGATGCCCCGGGCTCAGTAGAAACCGGTATTGCGGCCGCGGCGCCGGTTCCCTGGGTGATGCCCCCCGCCGTGGTGGCGGCGGCAGCAAGACCCGCCCAGCTCTTCCGCACGCTGGTGCGCCTGCAGGCGGCGATGCGGGGCTGGCACGCGCGCGTCCGCTACCAGCGCCTGCGCGCCGCGGCCATCGTGGTGCAGCGGGTGTGGCGCGAGAGGCACCCGCGCAAGACGCTCCCAGGGAGCGCCCAGGGAGAGGGAGAGCCTGGGGAGGGTGAGGCCGGCGGCGTGCCGCATGCCAGCAACGGCCCGTCACTGGTCTACTTGCGGTCCATGTCGGGTCGGCTCCGCCCCGTCAGCTTCCGACGGAACAGCTCGTTCAAGCCGGGTGACATGCCGCGGACAGCAGAAGAGGCGTTGGCACGGACTGTTCGGGTCGAGGGCGGCGGGCAGGGTGTCCTGTACCCGTCTGCGAACTTGCCGCCGGCGATTGAGACGCGGCTGAAGCGGGGGCTGGGTTTCTTTTCCAGTCTGGCAGGCCGTGCAGGTGGTGCAGAGGATGGAGGCGAGGAGGATTCTGGCCGACGGCCCTTGCGGCGCCGCAGGACGGCGACATCGCTCATCACGGGCGTCTCTCGAGTCCGCGCATGGATGCAGCGGCGCAAGTCCCGGGCGTTGTTGATGTCTGGAGGCGCGGCCCGCGAGGGTGACGACAGCAGCTCTAGTTTCCACGAAAAGGTCCGGCAGCACATGGAGGGTATGGAGGATGCGGCTTTGTCGGCATCGGGCGCGCGCATGGGTGGGTTCAGATCCCGACAGAGCTCTGGGCTTAGGTCCCGCAGGGATTCTGGGTCCCACAGTAACCCTGGTTTGGACACATCGCAGTCGTCGACAAGGGATCGCAGCCTATGGAAAGCGGTCGCGATGGCCGCCTCGTCGACGGGGGCAAACCTGGCACAGGGTGGTGGCGCGTACGGCAGCAGCAGCGGGCATGGTACCTGGGGGAGAATGCAGTCCTCAGGCGTTGTGGCAGCGGACAGTAGTGGCTATAACAGGGCGGACGGCAGCAGTCACGATCAGGGTAACAGCAGCAGGGGAGAGGGGAGCAGCCATGGTGGGCTCGTTGGGGGAGGCGAGGGCAGCCTTGGTGGTGGCAGGAGCGGGGTACGTGCGCCAGCGGTTATCGATTCTCTGGGCGAGACCGAGCTCTTGTCAGGCATCTCGTTCGGGCTCGCTGCACACGTGGATGACAATGCGCCGTCCTCGCCGGCAATCGCGTGGTCTCGCCACGTGGCACAACCATATCGCGCAAGCGGCGGCGAGGGAGGCGTGGGCGCTGGCGGGTCTGAACGCAGGCAGTTGGGCGAGGATGGGGACCAGGGCAGGGATGGGGACAGGGCTGAGAATGAGGGCCAGGGAAAGAGTAGGGACAGGGGAAAGTATAAGCAAGTGGGCAAGGGTATGGAGAAGAAGAAAGAGAAGAAGCCAAGCGAGGGAATGGGCAGCCACCCACACATGTCTGCGGCTTCTCGCTCTATCTCGGCACCACTGGCATCCGTCAACTCCCCCTCAGCTCAGAGGGTGGCCTCTCAGAGAGGCATCGCGGCCATGCGACACGCAGGCCAGCCTGTGTCATCGGGTGAGGCCCCGCCGCAGGCAGGGGTTAGCCAGGATGAGCCGTTGCCAGTGGCCGGGGAGAGGGCCACCCTGCGTGTTAGCGGCGAATCGTGTGCGTTCTCTTCCGTGACGTCCACGGGCGTCAGTAGTGAAAGCCACGGCAGCGTTGCGGATGCCAGACTGATGTACCCGTCCTTTGCTGGCGGGATCGCACGGGCTGGTCATGAGCCGGCGGAAGCCAGGGATCCGTCAGGGGAGGCGGATGCGATAGGTAGCAGCGGCCTGTGCATGACCGTCCCCATGTTCCAGTGGGAGCGGCGATCGGAGAGGGGGGATGCCAGCACCGGTTGGGGAGGGTCGGATAGGGAAAGTGTGGACCTGGGTGGGGATGAGGCGGAGGAGCCGTCGTCACCGCCCACACCGGCCATCGCGCGGATGCAAGGTGTTAGGTTCAAGACGCCATCGCCGCCGGTGTCGCCCCATTGGGTGCGGTCGCCCCGGCGCGAGGGCACGCGTGTGTTGCAGACGTTCAACGTGATGTACGAGCACAAGACGCCACCCGGCGTGTGACCGTTGCATTTTCTTCGAGCACTGGATGTCCGTTGGAAATCCAAGCGATCTGCATATGGGTGAAGATCCAGATGGGCATTCTGGCACGGCCTTGGTGATATGGTTTCGCTTGACCCCCAAAGGCAACGATGTCATTCCCATGAGTCATCCGTGCGTGTGGATGGGGGCACTCCCTGATCGCGGAAAGAGAGGAGCTGGCTGCTCAAGACCGGGTGCCTGTATGGGGTTTATGGCGGCATTGCTTGCAGGCAGTGGTTAGAATTATTTGGATAGAGAGCACACATGGGGTGTTCGCTACTAAACCTTACAGTTTTTGTAGCAGTTTCTAAGCCGTGCCAATGGCTGGGCTTTGGGCTTGAGGTGCAGGCGAACAGGGTCCAAACATACTTCTCAGCTATTCGTGCAGCCTCTTCATGTTTGCTTCTGCTCGCAAAGGAAGCGGGTGTGGACGTAGGCAATAGGCACTTAGTGAGAAGAGCAATAATCAGTAGGCCTGTGATCGTGGATTTTGTGGCCCTTCCGGCCTGCATGTGACATTACCCGTTGCATTAGGTTCGACAAGCCAAGCATGTGCTACGCACATGTTTGTGGCCGAGGCGAAAATGCATTTTTACAATAGCATGCACATGTGTATCAGTACTCATGCTCCTAAATATTTATGTTTTCAACCTCCACTCGTATTTATTTTATTAATTGATGAACAGCAATCTGGCATGCGCTGACGTTGCCTCGCTGATGTTGATTTTTGTCCAGACCCTCATAGATCCCATTCAAGCGGAAACATTCGCTGCAAAATGCTATACATATCTAGATGCAGCTAGCTGCAACCTGCATAGTTGTCTCACTTCATGATTCCCCACAACCAACCTACCATGTTGTGCGCCGTCAAGCTGCTTGAGAGGACAGCTCTAGCTCTCGGATGAGGATTATATCCCTCTAGATAGTGACTATGGTTTGGCCGAGTACTTACGATGCATACGACGTTTGTAATTATTTTTCTAATGAGATTTCCGTAGTACACGGTGGCATGCCCATGCGCAGGACCGGCGTCCACGTAGGTACTTACTTACCATGATCGGCCAACGACTGGCGGCCTTGCTCGGCTAGGGGCCAGGCATGTCCATGAGTCAGCGTCCCTCCGGCTGGTGGGCCGGGTTCGAGCTATATTCGCAACCTCACATACCTTCTTAAGGGGACTCGGCGCGGCGAATTTTTTTCCGGCAATGAGCTAAGCAGCTTATGAAATTCGACTATGCGTACAGTCTACTGACTACTGTACAGTTTTAACGGTCCTGATTCACACGGTCACTATATTGTAACAAACACCAGTACAGTGCTTGGTGGTCAAAATGTGCCATCAGGCAGGCACTCATGATCATCCTTCCGCCGACTCTGGGTGTCTTTTCAAAAGTTTAAGGGCCCTCCGGGCAGTCGGCCGTCATTTCCAAATCTCTGCTGCTGGCCGCCAATTGACTCAATTGGCGGACTGATGCGCGGGTGCGGCAAACAAACTGACGCTATTCAGTTCAACTGCAAGCGGGCCGGCGAGAAACTGGACTGCGCAAAGAAACTGGGTCTCGTAGATCGACCCCAAAACTAAATTTGACTGGTGCAATCGACAGATCTCTCAAAGGGAATTCCAAATCTGCCCTCGGGTAGCCGAAGGTCGTTTTCCGACCAGGCCGGGTGAAAGTTGTCTACTAAGTTGTTACGAGACTGGCAAAAAGGGCTCTTACGTCATTCTCAGTTACGCCAAGTAGGCCAAGTCGAGAATGGCTAGTTGTAGGTGGTCTGATCTCAAGTTTAAGTAGCGATACTCGACTACTAGATATCGGCGAGGGCAGTCAGATCGAATCTGCCGGCCATTACATGGATCAAAGCCACTATAAGACTCTCTGATGCCCATCATGTGCCGGCGGCGTGGGATACTACTACAGTCATTACCGCGTTAAGTTGCGATCGACGCATACAGTTCGGCGTCGCAACTTTTAAACGCGGTAACGCAACTTAACGGTAGAACTAGGCTAGCATCCCACCCCTGGGGTTGTGGGTTAACCCTGGGTATGCCCCTAAAAACCCTCAGGCTCCGGGAGAGGCCTTTATAATCTCCCAAACCGGCGCCTCTAAATGTGTTCCAAGCCTATCTATCTGTTGTCAGTGGGCTCTCACTGGACCATGGCCGGGGGCGCCAGCCTTACTGCATCCGCTATGACTAGCCGTCAGCCATGCTTTGCCCATGCAGAGAGCCACTCTCTGCTGTCAGAGATGCCATCATTCCCTAGCCCGCCATGCTTAGCCATGATCATCTTCCACCCCATGTCCACAACTTTGCATGGATGCTGGAATACATGGTGCATGGTCCACGGGCCAAGGCTGGGCCCCCTCCTCCAGTGGTCCTCACCTTCAGCGACATCACAGCCCGAGTTCGGTTCCTCTCTCGCCGCAAGAAGCTGGTGGACACCTCCTGGTCGCTTGACGACGACCTGACGCCAGCCCAGCAGCAGCAACGCCGCGATCAGTGGCCCGACTACATCCGCCACAAGACCAACCCCGAGAAGCCCCAAGTGTACTGGCGGGGCGGGGACCTCTATGTCAACAAGAAACTGTGGAAGCCCCCCCGGGCTTCCCCGGGATAGAGCACTCCAGCTAGTTGTCTAGATGGGGGCAATCGATGATGGGATAGCTTAGGCATTACAGCACTTGAAACGATATTAGCGCACAGCGTTATAGTACCTTCAATTAGCTCTGGCACCTTGTGGCCATCAGCTTGCGCCTTAATTAGCCGACGTCTTGAGCCCACCTCACATTTGTAGCATAAGCTATGCGTCAGCCTACCTATGGTATTGCACTGGTTGTATTGCACCCACAGTGTTGCGCCCCGGCACCATGCCGTGGAGAGAGCGCTCTGTGGCCTGCCCACCTGCGGCAGTGAGAGAAGCTAGGGCGCCCTCCCTCCTTCTCACTGTGTATATAGGGTTGAAGGTTCCTTTACTCTGTATTGGCACCCACGTGACGCAGTCACGTGCTTATTAATTAATTATTAATTAATGGTGCATGGTGCAGGTGCACAGGTCTCAGCTGTGCACTACCCCGAGTAGGTCAGTGGTGGCAGCTTACACCCACCACCTTCAGGTTGTCGACATTAAATTATAATGTTCATGCCTCCGTTGGGAGAGCATGCAACACATATTCCTTGATGGGTGGGTGAGTGGAGGAAGCCGCGTAATCGAACTAACCTAACTCTAAGCTATCTAGTCTAGTAGAAAATCCTAATTACACTACTCAGCAAAACGCCCCTTCAAGGGGAAGTTCCTGTTGGGGGGGGCCTAGCTTGCCCACAGGGGCTGGCGTGTGAGCCTGGACAATCTTGTTGTCGCCTAGAATGTATTAAAAACCATAAGCCCCTTCTCAGGGATATGTGTTACATATCCTCCCTCGGGCACGTGCGCGCTTTACTACTGCTCTTAAGGGGTTCGAGCCAGGCTTGGACATCCTTAACGAGAGCGCGCACGGCGGGGTTAAACCTGGCTACCGCCTGGCCGACCTGATTTATGCGGATGACACCACCCTCATCGCGAGCCCCGAGCACATTCAGACCTGGCTGGACTGTCTGGGCCTGGAGGCCAGGGCGGTGGGGTTAAGGAGATTAGTGTGAAAACTCAACTGACTCAGGCGATGACCAGTGATTGAGGCCTCCAGTACACCTGACCGCTGCTGCGCAGGCCTGCTCGACGGGACGGATCGACGTCCCGTTCCGCGATCGCTTCAAACTGTTGGGGAGTTGGCTCCCTGACACTGCAGATGATGTGGACACCCGCATCGGCCTGGCCTGGGCCAGGCTCCGTTCGCTCAACACCTACTGGCGCTCGAAGCCGGGCCTGGGCGAGCACCGGAAGCGGCATGCTCTTCAAGGTCCTCATCCTCACGGTGCTCACGTATGGCGCCGAGGCGTGGACACTCACACCCACACTGGCAGCTAGGCTCAGTCAACGGCACGGTTTACAGGATGCTCCGACAGGTCCTTAACATAGGGTTTTCCAAGCGCCCGTCATTAGAGTCTTTGTATCATGGTATGTCTCGTATTTCGGATGAGATTAGGCAGCGTAGGAGAGCATTTGTAGGACACCTTGCTCGCACCAGCCAGGTCGACACCGCGCCCTTGGTCTGGCAGGCCCCCATGCAGCGGCTTGGCCAGCCAGGGCGCGGCACATTCTGACCTGGCCAGGCCCCAAGGGCATGCCCAAAAGGGTAGGGAAACCTGTCACGAACTACATCCAGATGTTGCTGGACGACCTAGTGGTCCCAGCCCAGTTTGAACACCGCATCCACTCTCTCTCCCGTCTTTGGACTGCATGCCATGCAGAACAAGACGCGGTGGCAGAAGATTGTCAAGGCTCACACCGCGCCAGACGGCCAGGCTGTGGGCAAGCCCACTCCCCCCGGCCCCAAGAGGAGGAGGCGTTTTGATGAGTAGTGTAGTTAGGCTTTTCTAGACTAGATAGCTTAGAGTTAGGTTAGTTCGATTACGCGGCTTCCTCCACTGAGTCTGGACACTCCACCCATCCCGCATCATAGTGGCGGGAATATGTGCTACATGATCTCCCAACGGAGGCATGTCAGTTATAATTTAATTTCAGTAATTTAATTTAATTTATTCCTCCCTACGGAGTTATGTTATTAATTCATAAATGAATTAATAATAAATTCCACCCCTCCTCTCACGGACCTCTATAGTGCACGGCATTCGTCAGCGCTCGTCACTTGAGCCCGACCGGACCGGCCAACTGCAGCTGCATGATGACCAAAGCCGCCCAAAGTCCATTTTCCTGTTTTCCCACCATACCGCCTGGTATCAAGGAGACAACCGACCGCCAGCGCAGGCCCGCGAGAAATCAATACGCGCGGACTCACCGCGGACGGAGTCAGTTGCCTGGAGCTTCAGTTAGTGCGCCGGTATTTTGCCGGCCCGGCCGCCGGCTTAACTGCCGAGCCATGACATATATAGCGGGTCCGGAGCCTAAAAGAATAATTATTATTGGCAAAAAGTTGCCTCCTTCGCCAAGCCTTCGCGGCCAAAAATGCCCTCAGTGACACCAGACTGACAACTACAAATTGAGTAAATTGAGTCATTAGTTACCGCGTTAAGTTGCGACGGCACCGATGCTTAAGTTGCGGTCGCCGCCCAAACTTCGGCGTCGCAACTTAACGACGTAACGCAACCTTTAAATACGAAACGTAAGTACGTAACGCGGTAAATGACTGTAACTAACATGGAAGCCAAACCATGGTTCAAAAATGGAAGATAGGGCAAGGATAGGGGTCGAAAATGGTCGGAATCTGATACATTTTGGGCCAAAAACTAACTCATTCGCCAAAAGGTTTGTGTACCTTTCTGTCCATCTTCCCAGTAAAAGTCCTAAATTTAGGACCAAGTGGAATTAAAAAATATATATGCAAACATTAAAATTTGACCCTGGCATTCGTGCCCATGACAGATAACACACTTTTTTAGTTTCTATCAAAAACCTGGGGTCAAATAATTACATTTAGTGCATGAATGGGCCCTGCCACCTGCCAGACCTCAAAGCGCGAATTTGGCCAAAATGTGGGTTTTAGGACCATTAGGACCAATTATTGTCAACGCATGACCATGCTATCCACACGGTCCCTTGAGCATCTTACAAGCGCTAGGGGACCCTACGAGGCCTTGGGATGGCGGGGCAGCGTATAACAAGGCCATACCCTGCTGTGGCTGCCTCTATATATACGCGTGATTAACGGTGTCACAGATGGTGCAGGTAATGCAATATAGGGTTGCATGGTTGCTGAGGTTGCCCGGCTTGAACATGGCCCACCTTGCGGTAAACTTTCTCTAAGCATATGCCAAACCTTCTTTGACATCACGGACATGCTGGCCACCACCCAGCGATGAAAAAACATTGCATTTGCATTGCAACTAACACATGAATGCAGCCAAATCAAGTTACAAAACAACGTTGTGCTAACATGCAACGCTTTGTGAGCGAATTCAGGGTGCATGTAACACGTAAACCATACTGTATATACTGTCTGAGAACACCCTGAACGACTGCAGGCCATAGGACCATGGTTTATAACTAACACATGAGTAAAACTGCTCTTACGCATGTGTGTTTTAGCTGCAGCGGACGACGAAGATAGAGACGTAAAAAATTGTATGACGTAAACCAACTATGTGTGACAGTTATGTGCACAGAGAGCGTCCCCTCTTTTTAGGCATAGCTGGCTGACTCAAAACACCACGACAGCGTTGCCAGTTACACTCATGATCTAGGACAACCCGGCACTTACCTGCTACTTACGTCGCCTCATTCCAGATGGTTGCAAAAAAGTCGCTGAAATCCGCAGCGAGGTCAGCTTTCCGAGAGCTGAGCGCACCAAAGCTGGCCAACCGGTTCGACAATGATATAAACCACGCTTGTGCTGCGTTCTAGGTCCAAGAAATACCGAAAGTGAAGACCTATAAGGTGCGCTCGCTGCCCAGCCTGAACGTCCCTAAAACATGGTCGACAATGGAAATCGGGCAAGAATATCACGGCCCAGGCGCTCCCATGTCAAATACTCCGTTTCTAAACTCCAGACTATAATAAAAATCGTCCACAAAAATTTCCTGGCTTGATTCGCACCACCATTGCTAATACACTAACATGTTTGTGCCAAAATCGACCCTCCGCGAGCAGGCGATCTGCGACCCATTTGTGTTGTGCCGCTGTGATACAGCGCTACACATAAAAACTTGCGCAGAAAATATTCACAGCCTTTAAGCATAACTAACAACCTTTCGTTTTTGCTACTGGGCGCCCGAAATGATAAACGCACGTGAAAACGCCGGCCACGATTGTCAGGTCGCCATATCCACCTCACTTCATTCCCGCACCCACTTTTTCGCTCCAAAATCGGTTATATTTTTGGTCGAGGTACCTACTTTCCCGCCATTATACCCGGTACCCGGGTACGGAATCCGGGTACCATGTGCCGGTACCACGGGTCGGGTACATCATGCCGGGTACGGTCCACATGGGGTACGGTCCATATAGTGACCCTCCCCCCCCGGTACCTCGGTTATAGTGACCACTAGGACGATTTAGGACAAAGTCCTAAATTTAGGACCGTGGGATGATTAACATTTCTGCACTCGCAGCTTTCTGCTACGGTGGCCCGGTTTCTCGCCAATAGCGTCAACTGGTTGCAGGACTGAAGTGACTGTTGTCAGAATTCTCAACAAAACACTGCCTCGAGAAATCCCGCCTTTCCAGCGCGCGCGACCTGTTTGGCTGGATACGGTTCCCCATCAATCACGGACGGGGTCATGACTCATGAGTCATGACGTCCTAACGAGTTGTGGTTATGTCCTTAATTTCGCCACATTCCACCATCATCGATGAATCAAATCGATCTGTTTTAGAATTTAATGATATAACAATCAATCAATCAATCGGATACGAATATTACATCTAAGGAACTCTGTTAGCATGCTTGGCGAGACAGGTGCCTTGTAAATTTCTTTCGGCAGCACATTGCTCGCCTGAGATGGATGACATTTCCTCTGCACCCGAGAGCGTGAGGCCTAGCGGGGAAGCGACGGAGGCTGCAATTGCCGCTGGAGGTGGGGAAGTGCAAAGTGCGATAGAGTTGCCCTGGCGTCCTGAGGGAGCCCCAACAAATGGATTTCAAGGCGGTGGTGACAAGCAGCAGAGGAGGCCAAGCAACCAGTCCAGTGGCAGGCGCCTGCAGGGCGACCACGCGAATCATCTTCTTAAATTTAAGTACGAGAGCAGGGGAGAGCGAGCAACCACGCCGCAGCAACGCAAACCTCCGCCTCGCAAAGCTAAGGTGGCGCACCCTTTCAACAAGGAGAAGTTTTTGGCCACCAACTTCCATTTCGTCGTGCGATGGGACGCCGCGATGAGCCGGCTGCACTCGTCGGATGCCGTGCTGGATTGGGACACAATCGCCCTGGTAGATTACTCTGCCACGGATGTCGAGCCGTACGTGTGCCCTCTCTGCCTCTCGCCGCCGGTCGCTCCCCAAGTAAGTCCTGACCTGGATGTGTCGAGGTCAAATTTTATTGAAGCAAATACCCTATAGTAGAATCTGCGTTACATAATTGCAGCAGCCCATGGACCTGTGGTGGTCCCCAGCCTTTTTTCACAGGCATTTATCTGGCAACTGCACTGATATTTCATCTTCTGCAGGTCGGCGTCACCCACGCATCTCACTGTTGGAGATCCACAAGTGCCAAAATTAATGGCCGAAGTACACAATGGGTTTACTTCACACGCACGAAATTCTCCAACTATCAGAACTGCTCAGCGGCAAAGAGTTCCTGTGGCAATTCGGGTTGATAGCTTGGGCTGCTTTCTTACTAGGCTTCCCGTATATGCATGTCTAGATTCGGCCCATCCGACCCCCCTGGGAGTGGGTGGCTCACGCGAAGCCTAGGTATATTGGGCCTCCCGCATATTAGTGTATGCTAGGTGCATATAAGAGTAGCGGATGCCAGATATCCTTACGTCACGATTTGGGCAGGAATTCAGACGGGTTCAGCGTTTTCCACGGAACTGGCGACAGCATTTGGTTAAAAAGTAGTGTCATTCTGATTCATCATCGCTCTTGTCTGTCAGGACGTGCAGGGTGACGTTATCCTATTCAACAGGAAACAAAGCGTTTAGAATGAGAAACGAATCATAGCCTGTACGGCATGCCTTCCTTCGCGATCGCCATAGTGAGCAGCTCCGGTGCGTACCAGCCTGTGCGGTGACATTACCATGCTAATGCTTGTGTGCCTGCCCCCCTCGCACCCAGGGGGATTGGGTGGGTGAGGCTTCCAAAGGTACTAGTTCAGCTAGGTGATAGAAAATTGGCTGAACTTATGTCAGAGTCAGAGGTAAATCTCTACTGGACCATCCCCCTAACATTTTACCTGCTTGTGCTCGCGCCCATGTGCTCGGGCCCTCCTTCCTCGCACCCGCATACGCCCCCCTGTGCCTCCCCCCCCCCCCCTCGCCACCAGGTCACCCGCTGTGGCCACATCTTCTGCTGGCCCTGCGCGCTCGCCCACCTGTCCTACGCCAAGTCTGGCTACCAGCGCTGCGCGCTCTGCTTTGAGCTCGTCTGCGCGGCCGACCTGCGCTCCGTGCAGCTTCGCACGGTGGTGGCGCTAGCAGAAGGGTCCCCCGCGCGCTTCCGCCTGCTGCGGCGCGCGAGGGACTCCCTCTTCCCCGAGGCCGTGGTGGGGTTGGGGCAGCATTCGGGTCGTAGGGCAGAGGGGGCAGGGGCATGTGCAGGTCATGGGGGGAAGGAGGCGGGGGCAGGGGCGGGGGCGGGGCCGGGGCCGGGTGATGGGGGGAACGAGGCGGCCGTTGTGGCAGATGGCAGCGGGCCCGAGGTGACGGGCCGTCCGGACGAGGAGGGCGGTAAGGGTGAGGTCGAGTTTTTGCGATTAGATGGGAAGGGCCCCATCGGGACAGGGACGGGGCAAGAGAGGCCAGGGTGTGGCCAGGGGGGCGGTGCAGATGCCAGTGGAACCAAGATGCCTGCAGAGGCAAGCATGAGTGCAAGCAAGGGTGGCCATGCGTATGTGGGCGGGGCAAGTGAGGGCGCGGCTGATCACGAAGAGGAGGCTTCCCGCAGCAAGGAGGTTGGGGAGTCTTCTCACGTGACGGAGGTTGAGGAGTTTCTGTGTGTGAAGGAGGTTGAGGAGGCTCCCCGCGTTCGGCGGCTCATCGGCCCCGGCGGCGTGCTTATCTGCGGCCACCCCGACGCGCGATTCGCAAAGTTCACGATGCTGGACGCGCAGGGGCAGTTCCTGAGGGAGGTGCGCAGTGATGAGCGACAGCAGTTGCAGGCGGCAGTCACGGCGGCGGTCGGGGATGGCGGCAACGGGGCCATGGGGGCGGCGAACGAGGCGGTTCTGTGGCTGGACGCGGCGTTGACGCACCTTGCGGAGAGGGTGGAGCAGGAAGGGAGGGAGGCGGGGGTGGAGTGCGGAGGGTGGGAGGGTGGGGACGGGCCCACGGATGGGGGTTGTTCTTCACGTGTGCGCGGGGGGGTAGGGGATGCGGCACCCCCGGCGGGTGAGGGGGTTAGCCAGGATGCGGGCACCGCCGGCTGTTCAAGTGGCACAGCCACAGCCCCCTCACCCCCCCAACATGGCAGGGATGGGGCCGGCGAGGGCCAGGACCACAGGGGCGGTGCGCGTAGCCAGCGTGATGGGCACAGGAGGGGTGGTGGCCCTGGGAGACCTTCACGGGGCGCCAGCGCGCCTTTGCCCGAGTACTATTTTTATCAGGAGCACGTGGGCCAGCTGGTGTTCATCCACCCGCTGAACAACCGCTGCCTGCTGAGGGAGTTTGGTGACGCGGCCTCGCTTCCACCGCAGATTGCGGGTACCGTGGTGGAGATGGAGAGTTGCCGTGTAGACGAGGATTGCCGGCGGCGGTACCACTTCCTCCACCACCTCCCGCTGGGGTCCTCGTTCTGGTGGGCGGAGCTGGACCTCAAGGGAATGCTGTCGCCCGCAACGGTGGCCGCATTCGCGGACGAGACGAAGCAGCGGGAGGCGCGGCGGCGGCGGCAGAAAGCGGTGGAGATGAGGGAGAGCGCTGAGGCTCGAGCCGCCGAGGAGGCGCGGCGAGCAGGCGCGGTGCTGCCCATGCATCTATTTCCAGAACTCTCGTCGTCCACGACAGGTGGCGGCAGCGGGGCGGGGGACGCGGGTACGTGGGTGGACCCTGAGATCGCAGTCTCGGCCGCTGAGCTGGCATCTGAGGATGCGTTCCCTCGCATTGGTGGCGACGCGGCCGGGGGGCCAGGCGCGAGTCATGCTGATGCTGCAGGCATAGGGGATGACGTTGGGGAGCAAGCGGCGGGCGGCGTGGCTGTCCCTGCCAGGGGGGTCGCCAGGGGGAATGGGCAAAGGCAGGGTGGGGGTTCGTCGGACGGCAACCCCCGCGGCCAGCCCGTGGCGTCCTCCCCCCCTGTGGGCCAGCATTCGTTTTCGCGAATCACCCGCATGGGGTACGCGGCGGACAGCACCGCATCAGGGAAGGAGCCGGCCCGCAGCCCGGGCAATGGACACGGGTGGGCGGCCATGGTGGCCAGCCGATCCCCCCCCCAGGGACCTGTCAAGCCAGGGGCTGGCACGGGGAAGCCTGGTGCGTGGGGAACCGGCCCAGGGACAGGTCCTGGGGTTGGGGCTCCAGGTGGCAATCGACCAGGCACCTGGGCCACGGGCCAAGACATGAGTGGGGTCGCAGCGGTACTGGGTGGCGGCGTGGCTGCTGAGCCAGCAGCGCCCCCCCCCCCGGCGGAGGCCAAGAAGAAGAAGGGTCGGGGGGTGGTGTTGCTCTCTCTGGGGGCCGTTCGTGGGCGCTCATAGCATGGCTGACAAGGTCCATCGTTGTGGTGTCTCGAATAGGCTTCCAAGGGGTAATGCAGGAGCCAAAAGCACTGTGTAACACATGGTCGCCATGGCAGGACCTGGCTTGCCTGACATGCACATAACACGCGGGGCCAAAAAATTCACGGCCTGGCTGGGCTGCATGCACGCAGTCACAAGCATATGCACGCACATAACCTTGCACGGGCTTCTGAACCCAGGCCGGCCCCCGTATGTCAGCACAATTGGTGGGACGTTCACTTTACGCCCCCTAGTGACGTTAAGTGCATTTTTGGCGCAGAAGCCTTGAATTGTGGAAAGTAACCTTTCCTCAAGTGAGTATTATATCAAGGAGACAACCAGCGCAGGCCAGAAATCGGTAGAATCCGGACCATGGTAGCTCGAGCCTGCCGTTATCTTGTCCGCACGTGTTCGAGTCGTTCAGGATGATGAAGATGAACGGTGATGGAAATGTGTAGCCTTGTTCATTGAATTTATGGCTGGCTTACGTGTAGAGCGACTAGATGACCTAGACGGTGGGGCCGGAAACAGCATGCTTGATCAGGGCGTGTGTTTCGAGCCTAACTGGCCGGGAGTGTCAAGTGAGTATTATATACTCAACGTAGTATGTCAGGCTTATAGCCACGATACTCCCAAAGGTAATGCTATGCATTCGGGACATCTGCACGCATGCGTATGACTAGTGGTCTGCTTACCTAGCCCACCTGGCCTTTTGAATAGGCGAAGTAAGACGGGGTGTGTGAGCCATTCATGGGCCCAATTCATGCCTGCATGAACATTGATGAATACTTGCACTTGGAAAGTAAGTACTTGTGTGTCATACGCATGGGCATGCCACGGAGTCGGCTGGCAGACATCATCTACGCAGACGACACCACCCTCTTCGAGGACACTGGGCACGTGCAGACCTGGCTTGACTGCCTAGCTATCGAGGCCCGTGCAGTGGGGCTTGAGGTCAGCAAGAAGACAGAGGCCCTGGCGGTTGGGCTCACCCACTCACCGCCACCCCTCTATCTCCTCGACGGCTCTCGAGTCCTGTATCGGGATCGCGTCAAGCTGCTGGGCCGCCTGCTCCCCAGCTGCGAGGTTGATGTGGACCATCGCATCTCCCTCGCCTGGCACGCCGGCTTACGCCAGTACCGGGCCCTGTGGCGCAAGCCCCTGGGCAAGATCGAGAAACAAGACCTGTTCAAGGTCCTCGTCCTTCCTGTTCTCACGTATGGGGCCGAGACGTGGACCCTCACCGCCGACCTAGCCCGCAAGCTGGACGGCGCGGTCACCAACATGCTGCGTTCCATTTTCAGAGTAGGATATGCTGCTCATGTCCGCAATGAGGACCTGTACCAGGGCATGCCATATATCACCAGCACCATTAAGCAGCGACGCCTGCAGCTAGTAGCTAGGGCACTTAGCTCGCACCAACCAGGTAGACACCTCGTGAACGTGGCCCCCCCGCAGGACTGCGACCAGCTCAGCCTGGCCGGCACCTCCTGACGTGGGCGGGGCCCAGTGATGTTAGACGCCGCAAGGCCCGCACCTTCAAAGACCAGCTTGTAGAGGACATGCTGGCCAGGGGGCCTCGGCCTCTCCGTGATTTGGACGAAGATGATGGACAAGGCCAAGTGGGCCCAGGTCATAGAGGACAACGAGCCCCCCCCTGTGGGGAAGCGCCCGCGTGTGCAAACCCGCGGGAGGCACGCCAGACAGCTCCCCTAGGGCAGCGTGAGGCTGTCTAGCTAGATGTTGTAGTTAGAATTAATTAATTAATTAATTAATTAATTAATTAATTAAAATCATAGCTCCGTTGGGAGCATATGTAATGTTCACATAGCCCTGAGAAAAGGGGCATCTATGGGTTTGTAATACAATCAGGGCTACAACCTGCAGGTGGAGGATGTACAACTATCACCTCCTCTGGGTGCACAAGGTGCACCTGCACCGCCATGATGGTTCATGCCTCCTTAACAAGCACAGGCGCACCCAGGGGGGGCTTGAGGAGAGGGCCTAGAAGGCCTGCATGACATATGGGGTGGACTGGGTATGTGGCTAGGCTATAGCTGGTGTACACATGGCATCTCAGCAGAGAGTAACTCCCTGCATAGGCAGTAGTTAGAATGCTGTTTAGATGTTGTACATAGGTAGCTGAGGTAGATAGATTAGACAGGTAGGACTGTTTGCACCCATCCACCCATCCATCGGGGTTATAATGCTCCGTGACTCCACAACGGGAGCACGAGTCTAATTAATTAATTAATTAATGCCACGGAGTACTTACTATTAAGTCATTAATTAATTAGGAACATGACTCTGCTGGCGTGGACCCTCCCACCCAAACTGGCAGCTCGGCTCGACGGCACAGTCTACAGGATGCTCCGGCAGGTCCTTAACGTAGGTTTTTCCGAGCGTCCGTCATGAATCAGAGTCTTTGTATCATGGCATGCCTCGTGTGACTCCAGACGCCCCAGCTTAGGGGAATACAGCAGTAGTAGTGTAAAATAGATAGACCGTGGCCATGTACATGTACGCCTCCTAGAGGCACTATCCCAGCTATAAGCCACGCGCTTTACTTAATCATGTACATGTGTGCCTATGATGAGCCACACTCCAGATGATGCCTAGCTTTATTTAGTTATGCTGTGCCCATGCAGAGAGTTGCTCTCTGCTGAGATGCCACGCTCTAGTTTTGTATAGCCATGATGATCTTCCCCCTCACAGGCATGCTCCCCCCCTTACCCGGGCATAGCGTGATAGACCATGAGGGTGCAGGTGCCCTGGTGCACCTAGAGCAGGGGTCCTTTACATCCCCACCCTTGCAGGAAGCAGCTTAGGATGTATGATAGGCCATATGCCCCCTCTCAAGGGCTATGTGCTACATATACTCCCAACGGAGTTATGTTACAATTCAATTCAATTCAATGCCTCGTGTTTCGGACGAGATTAGGCAGCGTAGGATAGCATTTGTAGGACACCTTGCCCGCACCAGCCAGGTCGACACCACCCCAAGTGGTCTGGCCGGCCCCCAGCGGCTTGGACAGCCAGGGCGGCACATTCTGACCTGGCCTGGCCCCGCGGAGGCGCGGACCTTCCCAAAAGGGTAGGGAAACCTGCCACCAACTACGTTCAGATGTTGCTGGACGACCTAGTGGTCCCAGCCCAGTTTGAGCACCGCATCCACTCTCTCTCCCGTCTTTGGACTGCCATGCAGGACAAGACGCGGTGGCAGAAGATTGTCAAGGCGCACACGCCCGACCCTGTGGGCAAGCCCCCTCCCCCCAAGCGGAGGAGGCGTTTCGATGAGTAGTGTAGTCAGGGTTTTCTAGATAGCTTAGAGTTAGGATAGTTCGATCACGCGGCTTCCTCCACCCCATCCATCATGAAATATGTCCTACATGACCTCCCCACGGAGGCATGTTATAATTTAATTTAATTTTAATTTAATGACTCTGCTGGGAGTACATGTGGCACATAGCCCTGGGAAGGGCCGGGCATACAGCCTTTAATACAGTCTGGGCTACTTCCTGCAAGGGTAGGATGTAAACTACATGCACCTGCTCTAGGTGCACCAAGGGCACCTGCACCACCGTGATCTATATCAGAGCCCTAGATCCGTGATTTGGACGAAGATGATGGACAAGGCCAAGTGGGCCCAGGTCGTAGAGGACGAGCCCCCCCCTGTGGGGAAGCGCCCGTGTGTGCAAACCCGCGGGAGGCACGCCAGACAGCTCCCCTAGTAGGGCAGCGTGAGGCTGTCTAGCTAGATGTTGTAGTTAGAATGCTGTTAGATAGATGTCGTAGGTAGCTGCTGTAGATAGATTAGACCGGTAGGACTGTTTGCACCCATCCATCCATCCATCCATCCATCCATCGGGGTTAACCCGTGTTTTTTTACAACGCGATACATCGCGTTGTAGGGTTAGAACGCGATGTATCGCGTTGTAATCTGACACGTGGCAAACCTATTAAACATGCGATTTTTGGTCTGAAACTTTCAAGATAGGTCAGAAACATCTCATAGAATTCAAGAAAAAATCCTGGTATTTTTGGTATTTTTTTTGTGACAGCTGCAAACAAATATGTACCACTGAAATCAGGCATTTTCGCGGGACGAAGGTGAAGACGACGGCGATGGCGGCAGGTAGATCTCGCCAGTTTTCGCGCGAATTTCAGTGGCTGTTGGGTGGCACGACCATGATGATGCGTTCAAAGGTTGATAATTAGGTTTCTACGAGTTTGTTGAGGTACTGGGGCAAAGGAAACGTAGTTTTTTCCAGTTTCTCACCCAACTTTCATGCGGAAACCCTGGAAACCGGCATACATATTATTACGTCAAGACTCGGGTCTGCTGCGGCACCATGCTTGGTATTTCCATGGTGTTTCGACTTCTTAACACAGGTTTATTCATTCCGAACGTCCGGACTCTCGGCTAAACCGAGAATTGTGCAGACTTTTATTGGGTAGCGCCGGGCATGATGGTGCCTGCAAATAGCGTAAGGCGTGACCGTGGCTATTGCTACGGTATGCTGTATTTTCCTGGAAATGGCCTCTGCCACCGGCTCAATAGTGCTTGCAGGCGTAAGTATATCGTGTTTCTACCTAGTTTCTGCCAGTTTTCCACTTATTTCTACCGACCTCTGCCCAGCCTCTCTAAGACCGCCATCCTACTCGACGTTGCTTGCATGTCAGCCATAGCAGGTTGCAGTTGTGCAGTATTTAGGTGCTGTATTAATTAATTAATTAATTAAACTCGTGCTCCCGTTGGGGAGTCACGGAGCACCGAAGTGCTTTTAATCCCTGTGTGTGCACTACAGGAGAAAGGGCAGAGACCCCCAGTCTCCTTCATGCCAAAGGCATGCCACAGCTGCAATCGGGCGCGGCTAGCTAAAAGGACAGGCTAACGATCCGGCAAACTGTGGGTGCAATAAGACCCATGTGAGCATATCATAGCAAGGAGCGTGGGCAAGTAATCTGAACATAGCCAGGGCGTAGCATGGCTGTACTAGGACTAGCTAGGCTAAGGCTATGGCTGGTTGTGTACCGTGCGTTGGCGGCACGTGACTAGGTGTGTTGCCGGCACAGCTAGGCAACATTCTAGGCATGGCTGCCTTAGCGGCAGTGACGCCAATGGTTACAAGCTAGGGCTATTGCTATTCTAGCCCGCTGGGGGCGTCCACATCTTGTGGTTGATCATCAGGTCCCCGCCCCTCCAGTACACCTTGGGCTTCTGGGTGCTGTATACGTGGTCAAGCCGTGCATATATCGCGAGGATTGGATGTTGATGGTTTATACTGCGTTGATTGTGCAAGAAGACCAGCTAGGTGCCCATAATCATGGTGTATAATCATGTGTTGTTAGCATCTTGCCACCATTTGCTAGCATGCAGCGTCATCTTTGCCTGCATGTAAGCTCATGGATCACTCAACCTATCCAAGCCTTGCATTACACGTGCCTCTTTGTTTCAGTATTGCACGCGTTATGGAATGAAAACCCAGCACCTCCGTTCCCACGAGGCATGTGCTCAACACGTTGTGAGAGTGGATGATGCTTTGGCTATGGCTGCCTGATTCAGTCATATTAGGTCATCCAGTCATGATGTTTGATGCATGTTTGATGCTGTATAACTTATACAACACCTATTTTCAACGTTTTGACCCTCCAAGCTCACTATGGCCCCGTTTATGGGGCTCATGTCGTTGCGTCATGTTGTGAAGGGCTCTCATTTTTCCCACTGCGTTGTACTGCGTTGTAATTGTGATGCTAATGAAAAATAGCTCCAGTGGCCCAATGGGCCTGAGTTTTGTTTCACAGAGCCTGCATATGTTGCCCATAGCTCGTGCAAGAAGCCAGATTTTTTTTCATGAACCATTAATTTGTGAATAAGCACATGACTTGTGACCTACTAGGGTCAAGAAATCGCGGTCATGGTCAGACCCCCCTGTATTCAAACCAGTGTATCTCTCTAATGAATTAGCATTTTGTAGGTCTGAGTAGCTCAAAAAATCCTTTGATTTATGGGCTTTCAGGAAAGTATTTACATGACCATGAAAAAAAATTTTCCTTAGGTGCTATACGCGTTCTAAAAAAAGCTTACAACGCGATATATCGCGTTCTAATTAAAAAAACACGGGTTAATGCTCCGTGACTCCCCACCGGGAGTGCTCACGAGTCTAATTAGTTAATTAATTAATATATATCAGAGCCCATCCCAACTAAGGGGGCCGGGCCCGTCATGGGGTGGAAGATCAGCATCGCTATACAGAAGAGCTCTAGGGCATGGCTTCTCAGCTCAGAGTAGCTCTCTGCGTAGGCACAGCATAACTAAATAAATATTAAAGCTAGACATCATCCGGCGTGTGGCGCGACATGGGCACATGCACATGTACATGACTAAATAAAGCATGAGTCAACCAGTGTTTCTGCTAAGGGGTGGGGGGGTTCCGGTAACTCCGGTAAGGGGGGGGGTCCGGCCGAGGCCGCGAAGCGGCCGAGGCCGGGGGGGGGTCCGGGGGGGGCGGAGCCCCCCCGGATGTTGGCGAATTTTTTTTTAGAAAAATAAAAACCCAATAGGATTTCTTATACAGTAATATAATTTATCCTAAACTGTGAAGCCTTGCCTTAGTGGGCGGCTTGTGCCCTGAATCCTGATTCACATAGCCTTGGCATACGCAGGGCTCCCTAATAAAACATACGAAAATGATAACTTAGCATGCATACAAGCATGCCTAGTCACAATAGGAGGTTACAATACATAGTTGTCATCACTTGTAGGCTATGTAGCTCACATTAGCTCACCCATACATTATTGGCGTGACCTCACACGATGCCGCCTTAGGGTTTGCATGCACCATATACACCCATAGGCCGGAGTCGAAACAACCTGCTCCGACATGGCCTGCTCCGGAACATCACCGCCATGAATTTCGCGCTGTGGGTGCGCTGAGCCACCTGCATCGCCCTGCTCTACGGCACCCTCATCCCCATTCGTCTTATCAGTGTCGTCCCCTTCTAACTCGTTGCCTGCCTGCGCCTGGTGTGTAACGACCGTGCCCAAAGCCCGGCGACCGCTCGTACTGCCAGCCAAGGTCAAAACGCCACCACCTCGTGTGAAATGGTCCTTGAACTTGTAGCCCAGGGGAATCGGGGGCTCTTTCTTCTTCGTCATGATTCACTTCTCTAGCGCACTATCGAAAAATGTAGGATTAGAAAACACGCAAAACAAAGTCAGCTGGCTCGATTGCCGTGAACTTGATGCATCGTCTAGCGGCTCAGCACCTTCACATCGTGTTGCGTACCTACTGCTGCAGGCATTCTGCAGCGCATTTGTTACCCGCTCAAGTCTACGCACTTGACAGACTGGGGAATTGCCGGCTGCCAAGTGCTAAGTGCTGACCCATTCGTTATAGGGTCAGATCTGCACCGCGCCACGCCTTTTGTTACTTGGGTACGGATAATCTATTTGCTCACAAATTGAAGTTGAAACTTTAGCCGCTCCTCGATGAACAGTAGTTGTTAGCACGTCCAACAACTCAACTCAACCCAACATCAACAACAACGAGATTTGTGCTGGTCATTGGTCAAGCTCACACCGGTAATACCTAAAAGTGGGCAACAACAACGACAACTGAAGTCGCGAGCGAGCAATGTTTGTGCAAATTCGCCTAGCCTTGACGAGCCGTTGCCCATGATTTTTTTTTAATACTGCATCTGAGGGTCACGCACTACTATTTTAACCTCATCAGTAAGGTATCTTGTACTGTAGCTACGATAGGACCGTCGCGAGATTCCGCCATGCCCTGGCGCACTGGTTTTCGTCGGGCATTCAGCAGGGCTCTGCTGTGTCGGAATTTACATTCGGTGGAGGTGTTAGCATGGCAGCAATGTGCAAACTATTTGTAAGTGCCGGGAATAGTAACATATAGTAATCGAAATTGATATTTTGTAATAGTCAGTATATAAGTACCGGGTTTGTCTGACGGGGAAACCGGGGAACCCCGGCCGGCATTATTTGCTTCCCGGTCGACCAGGTCAGCCCGGGGATGGCTTACCGGTCGGCCGGGGGGGGTTTCCTGCTCTGAACACAGCATACCGGTCGGTCGGGGGGGGTTTCCTGCTTGACATATAGCATACCGGTCGGCCGGGGGGGGTTTCCTGCTTGGCATATAGCATACCGGTCGGCCGGGGGGGGCTTACCGGTCGGCCGGGGGGGCACCGGTAATTACCGGAGAATTACCGGTACCGGTGCGTTAGCAGAAACACTGGAGTCAACTGGTATAGTAGTGCCTGTAGTAGGCGTGCATGTACATTAAGGCCACGGTCTAACTATTCTACACTACTACTGCTGTAAGTACACGTAAGTACTTGCGTGTCATGCGCAAAGGCATGCCACGTCCGGAGTACTATGCTAATCTCATTAGAAAAATAATTACACAAAAGCTTAAACAAATATCGTCCTGACCTGCATCATCCCCCATTGAACCGTTAAGCACTAGATGGGGATGTAATCCTCATCCGAGCTGTCCTCTACTGTAATGGCAGACGAGGCGGTAGTGTAGCGGCTATCCTCAGGACCAATAACCTCCACCTGCGGACTTCTACCCTGGCCAGCAATGGGCATCGGGGCCCGTGGGGAGAGGAGCATACCCCTCAGGGAGGTGCTTATCGCAGATGGCAGCCCATTTATCCTCGTCAATCATGCGGGCGCGGAGTATGGATAGTCCCAGAAGCCAGGGCTGCATCTTCAAGCAGTTGTGACACATATGTATGTAGGTCCGGGTCGCGCCGTGCCGGTGCCCGGCGCGCGCAAGTTTGCCAGTGGGTTGCGATGGGACAAGGGGACCCTGCCATAGGAGGAGGTGTCTACCTGGTAATTGGCCCGTCTTAAGCCCCCTGACAGCCTGGCCCACATCGGTATTCACCTGGTCTGTGCGGGCAAGATGGCCGGCAAAGCGGCAGTGTGAGCTAGTACGCCGTATTATACGCCGTATTATACGAAATACGCAATACGCCGAGGTTTGGCGTATTGCCGTACTAGAAATTTTGCTAGTAGTACGCCGTATTATACGCGTATAATACACGTATTATACGAAATACGCAATACGCCGAGGTTTTGCCGTATTGCCGTATTGCCGTACTAGCTCACACTGCAAAGCGGAGGCGGCGGTGTCGGATGGTATGGGTGACAAGACGGGGAGCTCGCAGTATAGAGCTCGGCCCGGGTCACGGCGTTGTTGGTAGCGGACGCCGAGGATATGACGGAGCATTCGAGTGACGGTGCCGTCAAGCTGCTGGCTCAGTGCCTGGTCCAGGGTCCACGCCTCGCAGCTATAAAGGAGGATGCTGAGGACAAGGGCCTTGAACAGAATGCGCTTGCGTTGCTCACTCAAGTAGCGGCAGGTCCAGAACCTGTCGAGGCGGCGGAGGGCCGCCCAGGCCTGGCCTTAATGCGGGTGTTGATGTCGTCGGCCGTGGAGGGAAGCCAGCTGCCAAGGAGCTTGAAGCGAGTCGCCGGGGGGACAGGGCTGCCGTCCAGCAAGAGGAGGGTGGGTGGGGCTATCCCAGCAGGGATTATTAAGCCGATGGCCATGACCTCCGTTTTCTTGCTGATCATAAGCCCCACCGCCGGCGCTTCCAGTGATAAGCTGTCTAGCCAGAGTTGGGTTGACTCCGGGGTTTCCACGAGTGTCGTGTCATCAGCGTAGATCAGATCGCTCCGGCGGTAGGGTGGGTCAAACCCGCCGTAGCTGGCGTACTCCGTGACCTCGATCCCCGGCGGCCGGGCGCCCCTCCACCCGGGCGAAGCGGGCTTCATGCACGCCGCATAATATAGTCCACCATAATGATGAATAGATATGGCCGGGGAGAGCACATGAGCCCTGCCACATCCCGGTGCATGTGCAGGGGGAACGCCGGAGTGACGCCGTCGGCGGTACGGACCTGGGCTTGGGACCCTTCATAGAACTGGCGGATGATCTCAACGATGTACATACGATGCCCAGGACACGGAACAGGTGAAGGACCACCCACAGGGCGTCCCATATAACCGTATCGAATGCCTTGGTGTAATCCACGAAGATCAATACTAGCGCAAATTTGGCAACAGGCCGGGGGCCAGGCGGCCCACTTCCTCGATCAGGCGGCGCGCGGTAATCGTGACCGCATAACACAATTGCGACCAACACGGAAGCCCATCTGGGGCTCACCTAGGTGGGGATCGATCGAGGCTGGCGCGCATGCGGTTCAGCATGCAGGAGACGCATGAAGACTTTCAGCACGCAGCTTTGGAGGCATACACCGCGGTAGTTGCCGGTATCCGCGGCGGAGCCCTTGCCCTTGTAGAGCATCATTGACCCGGACAGCGGTCTTCCAATACTACTGCGCGCGAGCGCTGTATTCCTCTAAGCTGGGGCGTGTGGAGTCTCTCTGGGGCCGAGGTGGTCGCGGGGGTCGCGTGCCAGGGCTTGTGGCCGACGAAGATGGCCGCCCCCTTCCAGTACACCGGCTTCCCCACCGTGGTCAGCCGGAGCTGGAGGAAGGACGGCCATAGCTCCCTGTCACCGTACGTTGTCGCTGCGCCAGGGTCAGGTTGTCGTCCATTGAAGGTGAAGGGAGTCTTCTCGAGCCGCTTGCGGCGTCGTCTGAGAAACGAAAGCTTGTCCGATGGGCTCTTATATAAAGATGAGAAGAAGCGGGGGCGCCCCTGCCTTACCCCGCGCGCGGGGATAAGGCGGAGTGCGACCAGCTTGATCTCACCAAGAAGGCCCATGCGATCAAGGATTTCAAAGCTCTCGATCAAACGCACGTGCAAGCTTTTCGGAATTCTCACCTTCCTCCATGTCAAAGTTCCTGACGATGACGTTAAGGCTGCGCGTGGCGAGCTCGGCCTCCTCGCGGAGGTCGAGCTTCTGCTGCATGCTGGAGCTGTGCTGCGACGGCGGAGGTGGTGGAGGTGGTGTGTTGCCGCCCAGGTCTGGGTGGGGGGAGCATCGCCAGCCAGGCCAGCGGGGGCTGGCTTGGCGGCAATGTCCTTCACCGCAGGCCTGGGTCGATCGTGCCCAGCTTGAGCACTCCAATGAAAAAGGCATGTAAGGTGAAAAGGGGTAGGCAGAGAAAAAATAGACAGGATGAACAAACATGAGAGTAATAAAGAGTAGGTAAGGCCCTGGCCGGCCCCCAGCGGCTTGGCCAGCCCGGCAGGGCGACACATTCTGACCTGGCCTGGCCCCGAGGGCATCCCAAAGAGGGTAGGGAAACCTGTCACGAACTACATCCAGATGTTGCTGGACGACCTAGTGGTCCCAGCCCAGTTTGAGCACCGCATCCACTCTCTCTCCCGTCTTTGGACTGCCCGGCCATGCAGGACAAGACGCGGTGGATTAAGAAGATTGTCAAGGCGCACACGCCCGACCATGTGGGCAAGCCCCCTCCCCCCAAGCGGAGGAGGCGTTTTGATGAGTAGTGTAGTTAGGATTTTCTAGATAGCTTAGAGTTAGGATAGTTCGTTCACGCGGCTCCCTCCACCCCATCCATCATGGAATATGTGCTACATGATCTCCCCACGGAGGCATGTTATGTAATTTTTTAAAGGCACAAAGAGATTTGCCCATGCATGCCACGAGCCACGAGGTAGCCATGGCTGACGGCGGAGCTCATAACTTCCACGTTTGGGCACCAAATTCGGCTGTGAATATCACAATCGCTTCGTCTTTCTAAGTCGCACACTGCTGATTGCGAAGCTATTACGCATGCAATATACGACGAGCAAACGCTCCTCCACGCAACGCAGCCTGGCGGCTGCGCTAAGCGGCCCTGAAAGTACGTCTGCAGCTCCGGCTGCAGCCTCGCCAGTCAGGTCCGGCAGGCAGCGGTGACACTAGTCGTGCACTGGTGGTCGCCCCGCACCCTAGCTCCCGGGCTTTATAATGCCTCGCCCTCTGCACCGCCTGAGCCCAAACGCAGCCGCCCAGCCGAACCTAGCTCGTCTGAGCGCGACTTTCACATTGACAGGTTATTTTCGACCTATGACGTCGACAGGCCCAGCTATTTCGACATGCCACCCATCAAGATACTTAATTAATTAATTAGATACTGGAGCTCGTGTTCTAAGGGTCGTACGATAAATGGCTGATGTATGACGTACGCCTCCCTCCTTGACATGTGCCAGCGCCTCAAAGCCCATAGTCGCCTCCGCAATGGACCTGACGGCGGGTTTTCTCATCGCGGACCTGATAGTTACCTGTCCACCTGGTCGGCCGACCGCGCCTTCAGCTCGCAGCCCTCTTTACCATCCTTCAGCACTCTGCCGACGACCTCTGGGTCCCCTCCCCCTTGACCGAATCCACCTTCCTCCGAGGTCCACCTCCAAGAAGCCATGCATCTCACAGCACGTGACGCCCCTAGCTGCAGATGTGGCAGCTGTGGCGGGCCGCACGCTGGCTGCTGAGCTCCCCACCATTTCCACCGCCACCTCCACCCTCCGCGCCTCCCCCCCCCGGCCCCCTCCCCCCCCCCGCCTCCACCGACGCCATTACCGCCCAGCTCCGTGACATCCACAAGCGCCGATCCAGGACAACGCCATCGCCATCGAATGCCTGCAAAATACCGCAGGCATCACCGTGGATCGAGGCTTTAGACCCTGTTGGATAGGAGACCCCCGGCCGGGCACCATGGGCCCTGAAAAATCAAACTCCTGACCCATACTCCAACATCGCCTGTGCCTCACCACATCCCAGCAATGACCTCTTTCTTTATTCCAATTTTGTTAATTTTATCATTATTATTAATCTAAAGTTACTTTGTCTTTTTTTATTATTCTTCGTATTATTATTATTGTTAATATTGTTATTATTATTTACATTTTTTTCCCTTTGTAATGTATATACTCCTTACCTTTTCTTTTAGCCCCTTCGTGTAGGTGTGTATGCGTTCCCTCTTTTCCTTCTTTGCAGTTTTGTTTGTTTTTGTTGTTGCTGGTGGTGGTGCGTGCGTGTGTGTGTGTGTTTTCCCTATCAACCTGTCTTGTTGTACAAACACTCTGTGATCCCTCCATACAGGTCTTCCTAGAGATAGCCACGCGGCTCCGGCGGCCTTTGCGTCTTTCCTCTCATCTGGACAACTACCCTAGTCCTTCCACGGCGTTGGATCGCCATGCGTCCAGGCATAGTTGTCTCACTTCATAGGAGGTGGACATCTACCTGCTTGGCCAGTCTAGTAAGCCCCCCGGCAGGGCCCACATCTGTATTCACCTGGTCTGTGCGGGCAAGATGGCCGGCAAAGAGGTATGTGCCATGGTAGTCACTTTCTGATAGAGGATGTGCAAAATTATATTAGAACTAGAATTGTCAGAGGTGACATGGCATTCTGCATACACAAAGAAGGTTACATGTGGATCGAAGGACCTAGCTGGTTGGCTCACGTATATTGAGCACAAGCTGACTAACATCATTATCCACGTCGATCCCATCATCGACTGGCTAGCTCCTTTCAATGTAGTGCTGCCACCTGCCACCACGCTGTTACAATCCCACCATCGCAACCTGGCACATTTTCCAGCACCACCCCAGACCCTCAGGAGAAAACCAGCAAATGACAACTTCCTTTGGGTGCCCTTGCATACATCAGCGCATAATGAGCGCATTAGCACACTCTTCCATGCTCCTCTAACCCTCTGACACATGGACCACCCTTGGAAATGGAAAATGCGCCGATGCTGGCCAAAAAACCCCGAAAGTGATTTTCCTGGAGCAGCAAGCAGCCCACTGGGCTTGCGGGCTGCCAGGATGAACAGCCAATACTGCAGCTTCAAATCCGGTCAACCCTTGGAATAACCTTCGAAAGATGGGCAATTGCAACAAGGCCACCCATAAATGGCGCTTATGGCCGCTATACCAGCATCTTTGATACACTAGCTGCCCAGCTTGACGGCGCTACAAAGGCTCACGAACTGCAGCTTCCGACGCAGCCAACTTCCAACGCAGACACTGCCCCCTCCGATTTGTTCCGGTGCCAGCCACACAATCCGCTCCGCCCAGGCATACCGCCCGCTCCCAACCAGGTCGCCGCGTCCCACGGGCAGCTTGAGCGCATACCTGGGGCAACAGCCCCCTTGTAGTGGACAAACGCACCTCTTAGACCCGTGGGTCGCCCACCACCACACAGGGTTACCCACAACGAGCCAGCGTTCCCACTCCACCCGCGTCCCATCCCACCCATCCCTTGGCATCGCGCCCGCCTGACGGCGTAGCATTGCCCCCGCGATTTGGGCACCACGACCGCACCCTGGGCACCGCGGCACTATTTGGGCACCAAGCCCGCTCTACCGGTACAGCGCGTTGGCGCGCAGGTTTGCGGCAATCTCGGGCTCCCATCGGTCGCCGTTCTCCAGCAGCTTCTCCTTGTCGTAGAGGAGCTCCTGCCAGCCGGCACAAACCACCGCAAAAAGGAGCCACCAGCAACCAGCACAACATGGGAAGGGAGCAACCGAAGCGGGGCACAGCCCCATGGGAGTGCGGCACAGCACCGTGGGACAGGGACACAAACAACAGGTACGGAGGCAGCCCGCGTAAGAAACTGAATGGCAGGGCACAGGGAACAGCCCATGTGACAGTTATTGCCATCACAGGGGTGGCTGCAATCTCACACACTAAACTATGTATGCATTCATAGCGCTACATATATAGCGCATAGGCAGATAGTAGGATAGCATATGATATATAGCGCATAGGCAGATAGTAGGATAGTAGGAAAGCATATGATATATAGCGCATAGGCAGATAGTATAATAGTAGGATAGCATATGATATATAGCGCATAGGCAGATAGTATGATAGTAGGATAGCATAAGACGTAGCGGCTAGCGTCGCCCTCACCTCGTGCGTCTCAGTCGCAAACTCAAAGTTTGGCCCCTCCACGATGGCGTCGACGGGGCAGGCCTCCTGGCAGTAGCCGCAGTAGATGCACTTGGTCATGTCGATGTCGTACCTGGAACCAGGTGGGGTGAGGGGGAGGAGAATACAGAACACCGAATAGGCAGGTGGGTTAACTGCACTGGGTCATGCGCAGGACATGCCGATGCCGTACCTGGGGTTTGGAAGGGGAGGGGGGCGATATGAGGTAGGCAGGTGCACGGGGTCATGTGGATGCCATAACAGGCGCGATGGGCACAGGGGTTGGGACAATGTACAAATAGAAGCGAGGCATATAACAAAGGGGGGGTACAGGAGCACCTGGTCATGCCCATATTGTACCTGGGGGAAGGGGGCAGCGGGAGGGCAGCACCCCGCACGTTAGTGCTAGGCATGACCAAGGGGAGTGATAGGTTGTGGATACAAACAGATCTCGTCCAGACGATGGGGAGGGGCATAAGCAGCGCCACGCACGGGGCCATGCCACCATCTGGCAAGTGCCCACACTTAACGTCTGAAGCGACCAGCGTCCCATTCGGCTGCTAAAGGACACGCTAGCATCATCGAATCACGTCACTGTCCCTAATGCGGGAACGAATCTGAATCCGACGATTAAAGAAGCTGAATCCCCATCCCTAGCTTACTAATATAAGCCCCATCCCCTCACCATTCCCTACTATAACTAACGCAAATAAAAATTTAGTAAGCAAAACAGTACTTCATCGAACTCTAGGTCAACAAGTTCATAGCCTCCTCCCCTGAGGCGTCGGCATTAGTACTCACCGATCATCATGAAGCCTTTTCATTGCCTCATCCCCTACACTTTTAGCCTTGCCCCCTACCACGTTTCCAACATAACTATAAGTGAGTGGAAAGCCTCCTCCTCCCCCATAGCCTCGTCCATTACACTAATAACCTCCTCCCTTACCGCGTCGTCCTGCGGCTCCCATCGCTCCGCTCTTCCGCTTCGATCGTGATGGCCTGTGCGGGGCAGATCTGCGGACGGGAAATACCGCCAGGTTTGATGGAGGGGTGCCAGCAGGAATAAAGAGGGGCGTTGAAATGGGCACGGTGCACACGCAGCCAAGAGGCATGTCAGGCCCAAGGTGCATATGCAGCCAAGAGGCATGTCAGGCCAGAGATGCTAGCAGCTGCCATAGGAGATCACGCAGCGCCCGCAATCGCTAAAGAATGTGTGTGTGGAAGGGGGGGGGGGTGCAGGGAGTGCCAGGACACACCGTCTCCAGGGAAGATTGTGGACACATGCCGGGGAGAAACGGAGGCAGGCAAGGAAGAGCGGGAGAACCAGAAGAGGGTGATGCGGGCAGGAGAACAAGACTAGGGTAATGGACAGGAGAACAAGCCTTTGGTAAAAAAGAGCAGCTAGCAGATCTTCCCGCCTGCCCCCCCGGCCCCCCCAATAGGCCTGTGCCTGCACGCCGACGCACCCAACATGGACCCCAAAAATTTCCCCCTCCCCCCTCCCCGTGCCACGCCTTGGGCCACTCGTAAGGCCCTTTGTGCAATGCAACCGTGGCGAATGTCTTGTGCTCATACTGGGCCAAACGCCTCAAGACTTACAATCAGGGGCAGGACGTCATCTACACATAACACCGCTGCCCCCCCCCCCCCCTGCCCCCCCCAAACGCCCCCGACAACCACTAGAACGGGGCACATGGGCCCCTCATGGAAGGGGTTGCCCTCGCAAAGCCTAGGACAGAAGGGGGGAAACAAAGGAAGCAAGCTAGGCGCATGAGCTAGTTAGGGAAGGCGTTGCCCTGGCGGAGCCTAGCATGGCCCTGCCAAACTGCGCCAGCTCCGTAGCGTGAACCTCTCCGTGTCTCGCGTCCTAGCCAGCCAGCTGCTATCCAACGGACGGTTGTGAAGGACTGTAGCCAGCCAGAGGGCTCGCTCAGCCTCGGCCCTCACCACACCATCATTCACCAAGTGCGGTCGCATCCCCCCACACACAGTTGCCCCTGGCAGGCCCTGACACACACACACACACACACAAAGTGCATATCTAGCAAGCACATGTTTAGCGTGCATATTTAGTTGGCTCATTGAGACACAGCATGCATGTAGTTAGCATGCATGTATAGCATGCATGTAATTAGCATGCATATGTAGCATGTATGACTTCAGCGTGCATACATGGCATGCATGTGCCTAGCGTGCATGTGTTTAGCGTGCATGTGTGTAGCCTGCATGTGCCTAGCGTGCATACATAGCATGGCTGTCTCATTGAGTTAAGGCATTTGAATATGTGTAGCGTGCCCATCCCACACACCGCCTCGCACAGCTTGCACGCGATGCAGCGCTCCTCTCCCGTCGGGTAACGCCGCAGCGCGTGCTCCCCCCGGAAGCGGGGCGACAGCGGGCCCTTCTCAAACGGGTAGTTGATCTGGGGGGTGGGCGGCACGAGACACGCGCAAGAGGGCCAGCACAGACGCGAGCACAGGGGGGCAGCAAGGAACACATGCGAAGGGATGAGGGATGCGCCCGCCAGAAGTAACGAGGGGCGGAGCGTAAATGCGAGTCAAGAAATCTTGCATCAGACAACATCACGGAAAAGAGGAAAGCTGGGGAGGGGTGCGTGGTGGGGGGGGGGGGGGGGGGGGGGAGAGGGGGCACGAACTGTCAGGCACACTAAAGGGCACAATAGTGGGCACACGGTATGGCACTAATAATAGGCAGAGCAAAGGGTAAAGGACTTTGGATGGATGGGGGAGAGTCACCGCAGCAAAAACTTTCATTATATGAACTTCCGTGGCACAAAAAGTTTTGCTATACAAGATACGATCACGACGCATGGTTATGCATGGTTACCATGCCTTAACCATTCTCATTACTGACTCAAAAAGAAGAATAAGAACCGGCTTCTCAGATGCCCACCTGAGGTAATGCTGCCACGCGCAAACGTGAGCGGTGGCTGTCACTACTGGGGCTACTGCCAGCATACCTACTGAGTAAATAGCATTCCTGGTGTCGTGCCTAGCGCCAGCATACTCCGTGCATGTATCGACGAAACAACGGAGCTCGTCTGGGCTTGTGACGGAACACAAGCCCAGAAAAGACCAAAGGCAAACAGGAAATAAACCAAGGCAAACAGCCAACAGGAATTCTTTCCCCCTAGGTTTCAGGACTACACGCTTAGATCTCAGAAACCTACATTTCAGGACCCAAAGGCATAAAAGGTGATCACTTGAGATTGCCTGCATTGTCCAGCCTGCACGCACCGTTACTTTCGGTTCGAAGAAATAGCGCATCGCCAGCGACATGCCCCTCGCCATCTCGGTGAGGAACATGGTCTGCGAGTTGGCGTCCAACACTGCAAGCATGGCACGTACACGACGGACGGACACCGGTATGGCAGAGAGACAGCCGTAAGATGGCTCCACGCGGGCATGCGAGCACACACTGCCTATCTTCCATTCTTTTCATTCGGACTGGTTAAGCAGGCAACATATACAGACGACATAATGCTCAATGAAATGCCTTCTGCATAAACTTGTGTATTCGCAGCAACTCACCCTCGCCCCATGACGGGACCGGTGATGCCGTCGTCGAGCTCTTCGTTGCTGATTCTGTTAGTCACGCGATTGCCAAAGATCAAGAACGACACATGACCGTCCAATAAGAACAATTTATCTAAAAATGCAACCCTATTCAGACCGACAAACCCAAACCGTGAATTCCTCCAGGCTCACCACTGCTAGTTGCCAGACTCCTTGCTCCCATGCCAAACATAGAAGCCCGAGAGCGCGCATTGCGGCACAGCGCTACCGACGCGCGCAACATCTTGCCAGAGAGTAGGACTACCTATGCAAAATTAAATAGATAAGGTTGGTTGATAGCACGAGGGCTTCACGCAGCGCTGCCTCTCTGCAGTTGCTCCCTTACTGCCATGTCTTGCTCGGGGACGCTCGGGTTGTTATACAGTAGAGACCTCCATGCTCCATGCTCCGTGGATGCTCGCCTTCCCTGTCGCTTGGTAAATGAAATTGATGACTTGTCGACTGGCAGGTAGCCATAAGGACCCTAGAAATTAATCGCATTGCTTTGTGCTATCTAGGGAGCCCTGAAACCAACCGCGTTTACTAATAATTCCAGTACTGTACAAGCAAATAGATGATAATCATAGTAGCCTTTGCAGTTTGTTAACACTTGCCAGTACTGTAAAAGCCAGGTAATACTGGTTACATTTGGAATAAACGTACACCTATTTACCTGGAAAAAAAACACTTGCCAGTACTGTAAAAGTAATGCCTGTTAGACCCTGGTTAGGCCCCTGTGGTTGAAGCCAGGAGCTCGTGGGGACGCTGCCCGGGGAAATGCCCCGGCTGCGAACCGGAAGAATGCCCGGCGCGGCGCAGCGCTGCCCTGTTCAGCCCTCCGCGGGCTGGGTCGCGGGAAGGTGCAGCACTCCAGCAAAGTACTAAATTTGATGTCCCCCACGTGTCGCACCCCAAGTCTTGCCACTGTGTATAATAACAGAACTAAAGCGATGGCGCGTGCTATTCGCGGGCATGGCGGATGGTCGTATGTGCTGGGAATAGCGTTCGTGTGTACATAATACATTGCCGTGTAGATTGTCTAAAAGCTATGTCAATTTTCGACACATGCTCGGCAAGAACTGAAAGAAGCTGACGATGGGTGTCCCTTGCATGCCTAGGTGTGACGGGAAAAGCACACGAACATGGTTGCAGTTGTGTCCAACCAAGCACACAAGTTCCAGGCATCAGTTTTGCGAGGATCATTAGCTTACTGGCTAGAGAGAGCTTCAGCCTAGACTAACTGCTGAGCCCTGTATCTGGCGTTATGTGGGCTCTGTGGAAGTATATCAAATTTCCTTGCTGCGTTGTTAATTGATGGTCCCTTCCTGAACGATGGCAAAGTTCGCGGCTACATCTAGGCGGCCACAGCGCCGCTGCCCGCGTGCAATATGGATTATGGTATTAATGGCGCTTGTCGGAGTGCTTTTCTTAGCGGTAAGTCCCCGCCACTTTCTCGGATTGGGCTGCCTGCGCCGTAGAAACCCAAGCCCGTTCGGGACCCCGAACTCTTCGTATAAGCCCTACATACGCTGAGAGACAGCATTGCCGCGAATCCTGAGCAAAGTCTCCGTTTCCCTATCTGCGCAAATGTGCAGCTATAGTTTCGCCAGTCTCTCGCACTCCTGAGGGGTATCCGTTGATTCCGCGTCCCCCGACCCCCACGGAGCAAGTGTACAAGCTGCACGGGAGGCTGCACGGACAAGTATACAAGTCTCCATTGATAAAACTTCTGCATAGTGGCAATAGCGAGGTGTCCAGAATATCCTTGTGTTTGGTTCCTTGTCAAATATAGGGCATCCTTCCCTCTCATGCCCCTCTCATGCCTATTCCCCCTCCAGGCCATGCCCTGTCTGTACCCCCCACGCAGCCAGGCGCTCCCCCATACCCCTTCCTTGTGCCCCTTTCTCGTGCCCCCTTTTTGCAAGCACTCATCCTTGAGCCCTTTCTTATGTCGTCCTTGGCCACTTCCTTACCCATGCCGTCGCGGTTGCGTGGCCCTACCTGTCCGCTGGTGCGTGGCACCCACTTGTGACCCCTGTGGGATCCCGCCGCCGGTCTAACCGTGCATGGTGCCACCTGTCTGCCCTTGCGTGGCTCCACCTGTCCAGATGGTGGGCAACATGCACGCCCACATGCGAGCGCGGGCGCGCCCCGCCCCCGTCACCCCCGAGCAGAAGTTACAGGCGCAAGTGCAAGAGCTCTATCATGATATCAACCAGGCTCTGGGGGACGGCGACGCCCCGCCTGCGCCGGATCAGGGGCAGGTGGACGCGGATGATGGGGATCAACACAGCTATAGCGACGAGTGGGGGACTCGCGAGGTGAACCCGATGGATACGGTGCGCCTCATGGACCAGGTGGACCCTGCCCTTCCGGCGGCACCTGAGGCCCCTCTGTTTGGCATCAGTGCTGAGTCGCTCGCGTCCAAGTTTGCGCCCCCGCCGTCGCCGCCACCGCCCCGCATCATCCCGCCCATTCAGATGGATGCGGTGACAGGTGTCTCGAGTTTGGAGGACGTGGAGAGGGAGCTGGAGCTGGCAGCCGCGGCAGAGCTGGGTGAGGTGGTCCCTGGGGCCCAGGGGGCGCAGGGGGCGCCGCTGGTACAAGCGTCGTCGCCGCCACCGCCGCGGTCAAGGCGTCAGGTTAGTTCTCATGGTAGCTGCTATTATTATTGTGACTATTATTGTGCATTTGGTGATAATCATGATCAGCATCATCATCGTTGTCATTTATACTGTTGCCTTCATTGTCGTGGTTCCGAGGAGCAGATGCATGTACGGTCGCGGTGCCTGCTTGCATGCGTGACGCACTACCCCCCGTCTGGGGCATGCGCATGGCTGCGTGCATCCTTGGGACGTTTGTTATTAGTAATCTGCCATTATGGGTTGGTGCCCAGGAGGCAAGGCATATAAGGGTCGATCCACTATGGGTGGATTTGTTATGTTGGATTTGTTATGGGTGGATTTGTTATGGTGGAGTTGCTATGGGTGGATTGGTTATGGGTGGAGTTGCTATGGGTGGATTGGTTATGGGTGGAGTTGCTATGGGTGGATTGGTTATGGGTGGAGTTGCTATGGGTGGATTGGTTATGGGTGGAGTTGCTATGGGTGGATTTGTTATCTCGTGGACATTGATTCCCTAACAAGAGTTGGATTTGTTATCTCGTGGACATTGATTCCCTAACAAGAGTTGGATTTGTTATCTCGTGGACATTGATTCCCTAACAAGAGTTGCATGCCGGCGAGGCAAGGCATGAATGCTTGAGCTCAAATAGTCGATCGTGCCTGGATGCGACGTGGGATAGTGTTTTAACTCATGGACTTACTCCTGTACTGTTTGTGCTCATCCACTCATCCGACCGCAGGTGATCCTTCCCAAGTACCGCTACTCACCGCCGCCGCCACCACCCTCGCCGCCGCCGCCACCACCCTCGCCACCGCCACCACCACCGCCCTCGCCACCCCCGCCATCCCCACCCCCGCCGTCCCCACCCCCGCCAGCACCTCCCCCCCCGAAACCAATCCCCCCGCCCCCCCCGCCCCCTCCCCCTCCATCCCCTCCTCCCCCTCCCCCGAGGCCACCACCACCACCGAGCCCCCCCCCACTGGGCCTGGACCCTCGGGGTCTAAACCGCAAGGGCCACCGGCTGCCGTTTGATGCGGGCAAGGCGATCCGGGAGTCCAAGAAGATCGACGAGGAGGCGCGGCTGGCCTTGGAGGAGGCGCGAGGTGAGGGTGATTGCAGTGCCGTGGGGGTCATGGAGACGTCTCAGGGACGTGCTGGAACCTGGGGAAAGGGGAGCATGGGGCCTGGGAGGAGGGGAGAGGGGAGGGAGGGTCCAGGGAGGTGAGGGAGGGTCCAGGGAGGGGAGGGAGAGGCCGTAACCCATGAGGTGTTCGATGATGAACCGAATACGGTGGAGGTGAGGGTGACATCAAGGCCAGAACTTTGAGGGCCAATGGGATGGTGTGAATGTGAGGGTGAGCGCAAAGTAAACAGCTTCGGGGTGAAAGGCACAATTTATGGGATCATGCTAATACCTGCACGGGAAACATTTGACATAGGAATGGTGAGGACGAACACAGTGGTGTGTAGGTGAGGAGAACATGTTGGTGGGAGTGCTGTCAGCGCAAACTCATTCCCGCCTCAGTCGTTAGATGCTGCTGGATTCTCAAATAGCGCAGGTGCGTCGATTACGGCTTTGGTTGGGCCGTGAAAAGGTTGGATGAATGGATGAATGGCACAGGAGTCATGGGGGAAGGCATGCCCATTTTGTATATGGGCGTAGCGGCACCGTGCCTCTCTGCCCCGATGATTGATCAGATTAACGGATTATATCGGATGTTATCCTAGTCGCATGGCCACCATCGCTCCTCCACTGACCCCACCATAATTTGCTCCCCCCATTTGCCACCCCTTCCTCCCCCTTCTCCCCCCCCCCCCCCCCCCTGCTTCCGCCCCCCTTTGCCCCCCCCCGTTCCTTTCCCCTTTTCCCCTCCCCTCCCCCCCCTCCTCCTCCCCCCTGCCCCTGCCCCCCCCTTCTCCCCTCTTTATCTTCCTCTTTTCCTTCCCCCTTCCCCTCCCCCTTCCCCCTCTACTCTACTCCCCCTTCCCCCTTCCCCTCCCCCTTCCCCCGCTACTACCCTCAGCCGCACTGGAACGGCAGAAGCGTGAGCGCTACCTGCAGCGCCTGTTCGGGATGGTCGAGTGTGACGGGTGCAAGTACGCCGAGGCCATCTTCGACGCGTACAGCGCCTCTGGCATCCGCACCGTGCTGGACGTGGGCACGGGCGGGTGCGGCCTCGTCCGCAAGTTTAACGACCACGGGTGGCGGGCGCAGGGGGTCGAGCCCATCGCACTGCCGCTCAAGGTATGAGCCCTGTACACATGGCTGGGCGTGTAAACCCATGGTTTAGATAATGACAGTCCAACCAACCATGAACCCTACACAAGGGGTGGAGCCCATCGCACTACCGCTCAAGGTACTGCTGGCGTCGGTCACATTGCCGATGTCCCCTGCAAACCTTGCAACTATGCTTTCGCCGACGGTATACTTTCATCCTCCGCGAGCCACTAGCGTGCGATCCCAGGAAGAGCCGCCGCGCGTGACGACTCATGTTTGTGTGAGCTGTTCCTGAGCTGGGGGGTATCTGCTCGCTGCAACTGGGACCTGTGCATTCGTGGCACCTACATCAATACAAAACTGGGACAGGTGCACTCGTGGCGTGATGCCAAGCATGGCATGAACTCTCGCTATCACCATTCTAACATCAATTCTAACAGCAGTTCTGACAGCAGCTCTAACCGCAGTTCTAACAGCAGTTCTGACAGCAGTTCTAACCGCAGTTCTAGCAGCAGTTCTGGCAGCAATTCAAACAGCAGTTCTGACAGCAATTCTAACAGCAGTTCTAACAGCACTTCTAAAAGCAGTTCTAACAGCACTTCTAAAAGCAGTTCTAGCCGCAGGGTTCGGATCGTCGTGGCTGCGGTATGGTTGGGGCCGCCACCAACACGGCCCCGTGCCTCCACCCCCACACATCTGCCACCACTCCCACACATCTGCCGCCACCCCCACACATCTGCCGCCACCCCCCCACATCTGCCACCACTCCCGCACATCTGCCGCCGCCCATTCGGCCATATGCCACCACCTCGTGCGTGGCCTCTTGCGTGGTGAATAGGATGGCATATGTCACTATGGTGAATAGGATGGCATATGTTACTATGGTGAATAGGATGGCATATGTTACTATGGTGAATAGGATGGCATATGTTACTATGGTGAATAGGATGGCATATGTTACTGTGGGACAATCGATGCAGGCCTGATGGATGGTCCACCACTCGCGGCGTTGTATGGGACACCACCTTGACTTTCCTTGCTTGCCTTGGCTCGGCTTGCCGGATCACATGCGTGGCGTATGCCAGGAGATGTGCGCGGACCTTCTGGAGAAGGGGTTGGTGCGTGAGGCGCCGCTGGACGCGCTGCCCTTCCCCGACAAGTCCTTCGACATGGTGGTGGGTGCACACGCGCACGCACACATGCACGATTGGGTCATGAGTGTGCATTGTGATGGGTGCCAGAAGCAAGCGTGTATGGGCTTTGGTAGCTAGGTGTGTATGGTGTTTGGGTGTGCCAGTATCGTGGGGCGTGCCAGTAGTCATGCTTCCGGTGTGCTTGCACACATCCTTGTGTAAGAGCATGATGACTGCCGCGTGCTGGGATCCCCCCGGCCGCATTTGCCGCTTTCATGACGCTCATCTTCCATCTTCCGCAACCAACAATATTTTAAGCCCAACCCCCTTGCGAAGGGTGTAGACCGCCACGTCGTACTGCCTCCAGCTTTGCTCATTGTTGATCTTATGCTGTCAACTTGTTTGTTCGTTTGGGGGGGGGGGGGGGCGGGATGGGGGGGGGAGCATCCGCTCCAGGTGTACTCCCCCAATGTTAACGTCCACCCCAGTCTGGGCACAATCTGATGTCAGTGGTATACGTGCCCAAGCGCCCACCATCTCCCTCCAGCAAACAACCATCACGACCCTCCCCGCCACTGCCACGAGCTGATGACCCTTACTTGGTTCTTCATACGATTGTTTTCTATGATTCCATGTACTGTGTGTGTGCGCATGCGCCAGGTGTCCACGCACGTGCTGGAGTACGTGCCCATCGACCGGCTCGCAAAGGTGATCGCCGAGATGGCCCGCGTCGCGAGCCTCCACGTGTTCATCGCCGTTCACTTCGCCGAGAAGGGCGTCAAGCTGGGGCCAGAGGACCTGTACGTTGCCAGCCGCAAGCACGTCTCCTCTGTGTGTGAGAGTGAGTGTGTGTGTGTGTGTATAAGAGGACCATCTCCTCTGTGTGTGTAGAAAAGGACGGTCTCCTCTGTGTGTGTGTAGAAGAGGACCTGTAAGTGGGAACAGCAGACCAGCACGGCTCGTTTGTGTGTAGAAGAGGAGCTGTGTGTGGCATGCGCATGGGCTTGCTTTGTTTGCCTTGTCTAGGTTTTGGTGCGTAGAAGAGGACTTGCCTGTGTGACCAACGGAGCGCAACGGCTTGCTTGTGTGCAGAAAAGGACCTGTGCGTGAAAACAGCGGACCAGCAAGGCCTATTCCCACGGTACAACGTGGGGTATCTTATGGCTGTGGTGTAATCTGTGCTGCTTACAGTCAAGCAATTTTTGTTGGATTTCTTTCTTCCTCTGGCGCTGCCGCTGCGCCCCCCCCCCCCCCCCCTCAACACCCTCACAAATGCAGCGTCATCCAAAATGACTACCCTGCATGGTGGTGGCGTGAGACGTTCTCCCTCCACGGCCTCTTGCTCTCGGAGCCCCGACAAGAGATGCTAGGCCATGAGAGGTGGAGCACGCGCACGCAGGAGCGGCCCTACGGTCACGCGATCGGGCCCCACGGGGCAATCCCAAAAGAGCCCAAGAAGAAGCATGGCAAGAAGGGGAAGGAGCCGTACCAGCCGCTCGCCGGGTTGTTCCCATTGGTGGAGATTAGCGACCCTGGCTTGCTGGCGGGGAGGAGGGTGCGCTGCCCCGGGTGTGTGTACGCGCAGGCGATCCATGACATCTACGCGGCGCACTTCCAGCAGGGCAAGGTGAGTGGGGGGAGGAAGAGCTGAAGAGGAAGAGTTAAAGAGGAAGAGCTAAAAGAGGAAGGCAAGTGAGGAGCTAAAGAGGAAGGCAAGTGAGGAGCTAAAGAGGAAGGGCTAGTGAGGAGCTAAAGAGGAGGAGCTAAAGAGGAGAGAGGAAGAGCTCTGCTTCATGGGTTTTTTTGGGGGAAGGGGAGGGTTACATGTCGTTGCTGCAAGCATGCTGGGACGAAATCTGCTGCTGGCATACGCTATTCCCCTCAAGTGATCATTGACTCCCCTCATGTGATTCGTTATAAATAACTAATAACACTTATGTGCGTGCCCCAACCTTTGTGTGTGTCCCTACCTCAGGCTACCAACCTATAGTTATGGCCTTCGAAAAAATGGGTCGGCTATCTGATGATGATGTTTTACAAGAGACCATGGGTATCCCTGGCTTGCCCGGCTATATCCCTGGCTTGTCCGGCTGGCCTCCTCTGCTCGCCCTTGTCGGCTCGCCGCTGGTCAGCTAACATGCTTCCGTGCTGCTGCTGCTGCTGGTTATCTAACGTGCTGCAGCTGCTGTACATTGAACATGCTGCCGCCGCTGGTGATGTAACCGTAGCCTTTTGCCTTCATGCACATGCGTGCGTGCTGCTTTGCCGTCGACGGTGCCGGCTCCCACGACAGATCCAAGACATTTTGGTGATCGCGCCCGGTGTGTGCCGCATGGTGCAGCTGCTGGAAGACTTGACGATGAGATACCCCAAGGTGGGCGTGCTTCACAAACACAAGTGCGAAGGGTAGCGATGACAGACAGTGATCAGGGCCCCGGCGTGTTCTATGTACCGATGAGATCCCCCGGGGTGGGTCGGGAGGCAATCCACCGAGACAACAGTAAGAGGTGCCTGACGGTGGCAGTACGCACACACTTGCGTACTAGGGGGTGGGATACCCCAACGTGTGTGTGCTAGGCTATTTATTATTGCGAGGGCAGGGGAGCGGGACCTTGAACAGTGCCCCAGCGTGCAGTGGATGATGAGGTATTACATCATGGGGCTACCTGTTACTACACATCTGGATACCCCAAATTGGTGTGCCTAGGCAAGGAAATAGGATAGAGTCAGAGGACAGGGGTGCCAAGTAGGGTCGACCCGGTACCAATGTTTGCCAATTTTGTATCGGTGCTGGTATAGGTAGGCATGACCCTTGTTGGTAATCATACTGGCGGTCTTAAGCTCAGCTGCTGACATTGTCAAAGCTCTCGCTGCCTGTGTCTTGGTTGCCCCATGTGTGCAGGTTTAACTTTCTACGGGCTAGCCTTGCCATGCTAGCTTACTAGATGCATTTCAAACTGCCACCTGAATTTTGATCGACCGTGTACGAGTTGAAACCTGAATGCATACCTTGAATGAATGGGTTGAACGGAAACCTGGGCGGCTCCCCCCCCCCCCCCCCCCCCCCCCCCTGCAGGTAGACCGTGTGGTCGGCATCTCCTCAAGCCCCCAGGAGACCTCCCTGCTGTGCCCCAACCAGCAGAAGCACGGCAACGTGATCGTCGCCCCCCTGGCCGACCTCCCCTTCCCCGACGCGACATTCGACCTCGTGCTCATCCTCTACCAGCTGGAGTACGCGAGGTCGACGCGCGACATTGACGCGGTCCTGTGGGAGGTCTCCCGCCTCTCCAACGCGTACGTGCTCGTGCTCGCCCAAGTGTGCGGGACCAAGGTGGCCGTGGAGTCCTGCGCGGCCAGGTCCGCGTCGCCCCCGCTCCACGTGATCCATTCCCGGACCTGGTGGTCGGATAAATTCAAGGGCCTGGGGCTGGTCCCCGTCTCGTACCCCAAGGTCTTTGAGCACGACCCCTACTACTGCAACGTCAAGGGCCGCGTGTGCCAGAGCCACTTTGAGGCACTGGCGGCCGAGGCGGCCAAACGAGCCGAGGGCGACATGAGGGCGAGTGACGTGCTCACGTTCCGGCTGCCAGCGGAAAGGATTGGCAAGGGCGGCGCGCGGCTTCGCCTGGTGGAGGAGAAGATGGCGGCGCAGAGGGAGCGGGACGCCGAGATCAAGCGCATGCGGGGAGAGGAGCTGGTGGACACGGTTGCCCCCCGCCCCAAGGGGTGGGCATTGGAGCCCGAAGGAAACGACGTGACGGAGGAAAGCAGTAGCACGGTCACGCTGGCGGGCGGCCTGGCGCCGATTCCAGCATCTGGGGGCGAGGGAGGAGAGGGGGGAGAGGGAGAGGGAGAGGGAGGGGAGGGAGAGGGAGGAGAAGGAGGAGAGGGGGGAGAGGGAGGAGAAGGAGGAGAGGGAGAGGGAGAGGGAGAGGGAGAGGGAGGGGAAGGGCAGGAGGGCAAGACTCCCGCGGAATACTACTTCCCCCCGCCACCCCCTTTCGTGCAATTTGTGAGCGGCGCCACGGCGACCAACAACAAGCTGCTCGAGGCGCGCGCGCGCATGGCGTTGAAGGACCTCAACCACGTCCGGTGGGAGGGGGGCGTCGCACGGCGGATCGAGGGCAGGCCCAAGCCCACCCACACGGAGCTCACGCAGGACTTGCTTACGGCCGTCACGTCATCCGTGCCCCCTGCCCAGCGCACGGGGCCGCCACGTGTCGTCGCGTCGTCGGCCAAGTCACGCAAGGCGCTCCCGCGAGGAAAGACGACAGGTGGCGGCACCGCTGCCAAGCCAGGTGGCACGACCAGTGCAGCGGCGGCGGCCAAGCCGGCTCCGCCCGCGGGGTGGACGGGTGGCGCGATCGGGGTGGACCACACGTTTCACATCACCAGGGGCCACGAGCAGTGGCGGTCGAACGTGGCGCAGCACGAGCATGCAATGAAGACGGCGATTCAAGTCAAGGCCAGCCGGGAGGAGGAGGAGAAGGTGAGCTGCGGCAGAGGGCGTGTGACCAAAGTCTCGATTACGTAATATACTCGTGGTCGGGATATGGTCAATAGTGGTGCTTTATTTTTAGGTTCTGGTGTGTTAGATGAGCTTGCAAGATAGACTGGCATGGTCATACAGGCATGTGGCAAACAAGCTTGTGGTGGTTAGGCTAGCTTCAAGATGGCTTTTGCTTTGCAGGCTTGTGATCATTAGGCGTGTGGTGATTAGGCTTGTGTTCAATTGGCATGTCGTCTCTAGGTTTGTGTTTAATAGGCATGCGTTTAATAGGTGTGCCTTCTGTAGTCGCGTGTTTGATTGGCTTGCCTTGCCTGCGGTTTGAAGGCTCCCTCTGGAACGTTGCGGCTGCTGGCCTTCAGGGCACCGATGTGCTTTGGGAGGGGGGGGGGTGATCAGTTGTGAGCTCTTGCTTCTTGGAAAAACTAGAGGGGCACGACCCTCTCTTCATGTGCCCCCTTCTTCATGGTGAACAAGTCACGCAGTTCGCAGGTTCCGTGCCATTTTGCCGACCCTCAGGCATCCCACATGAGGGCATGGCCGACAGGATCAGCAACCACCACTGCCCACAAATATCCGCCGATAATTGGCTGCCTGATGTGGTCAGGACACCCTTGGTCTCGAGAGGGGCCCATCAGTCGCCATCTCAGCATAACATGGCAGCCCATGACGTGCAAATAGTGTCATCTGACCTCCCCGGCTATCGTTAGTTTCAGCCTCACACAGTGCAACTTGCGACGGCGCGAACCTCGGGCATTCCCTAAGGATCTCCTCATCGTAACTCATGATCCACCTGCCCTACCTCATGTCCCACCCGCCCAGGCCGCACTGGAGGCGCTTCACAAGGAGTTCCTGGCCAAAATCGAGGCGCAGCGCGCAGACATGGACCGAGCGATGGCCATCAACGCGGAGACCCGGCGGCGGCACGCCAACAAGCCGGACGCGGCGCTGGGTGTGCACGACCACGCGCTCGTGGCGCGCGCGGGGGGCGCGGCCGCCGGCACCGAGGCCAAGTTCCACGCCCTGGCGGCACAGCATCGGCAGCAGCTGGGTGGCAAACGCCAGCAGCAGGAGCGGATCCAGGAGATGCACCCGGCGGACCACTTGGCTGCCTTCTTGGCCAAGAACGGCCACTTGTAATTGTTTTAGGGGGACTGCTTGTGCAGTAGGAGAGAATGTGCATGGAGGAGCTATGCGTGCTCCTGGAGGGCACTATTGTAGTGAGCAGGGGCAAGTTGGCAACGTTTTAGGGAAGGGGCCTGTGGGCTCAAGCACGTTGCTAGCCTCAATATTGCAGTTGAGCTGAGCAAAACTAGCGTCAAGTGAAATCCTTTGATGGCATTGACCCAGATAAATGCATAGGTAGTAACTAAGTGACTCTGGGTCTATGCACCATGCACGTGCATGCAGGCGTTTGCAGGCCATGCAGGGGTCCAGCAGGCACTGTCCTACCTTAAATCAAAGATTAATTGGATACGACCTGCAGGCCTATTGAATTGTCAAAGCCCTAATGTCAAAACATGCATGTATCTCCCCACATGAACTGTTGCATGATAATTAATTAATTAATTAATTAATTGATTAAACTCGTGCTCCCGTTGGGGAGTCACGGAGCACCGAAGAGCTTTTAATCCCTGTACGTGTGTGCACAATAGGAGAAAGGGCAGAGACCCCCATTCTCCTTCATGCCAAAGGCATGCCACAGCTGTAATCGGACACGCTAAACGATCCGGCAATCTGTGGGTGCAATAAGACCCATGTGAGCATGGCATAACAAGGAGCGTGGGCAAGTAATCTGATCATAGCCAGGACGTAGCATGGCTGTACAAGGACTAAGCTAAGGCTATGGCTGGTTGTGGACCGTGCGTTATAGCAGTGCACATGACTATAGGTATGTATGGCATGGCTAATGTAATGACTGACTAGCTAGACCTTTTCAGTGGTTTGCGGGTATTTCCTCGTAAATGGTGGGAGAGCGATCGCAGCAATGGTGCTCACCACTAGACACTCCCGGCCAGTTAGGCTCGAAACACACGCCCTGATCAAGCAAGCTGTTTCCGGCCCCACCGTCTAGGTCATCTAGTCCCTCTACACGTAAGCCAGCCATAATTTCAGTGCACAAGGCTACACATTTCCATCACCATTCATATTCATCCGCCTGAACGACTCGAACACGCGGACAAGATAACGGCAGGCTTGAGCTACCATGGTCAGGATTCTCCCGATTTCTGGCTTGCGCTGGTTGTCTCCTTGATCAGTGTTGGCACAGCTAGGCAAACATTCTCAGCATGGCTGCCATAGCGGCAGTGACTAACAATGGATACAAGCGAGGGCTATTATGCAAGCTATTCTAGCCCGCAGGGGGCGTCCACATCATGTGGTTGATCATCAGGTCCCCGCCCCTCCAGTACACCTTGGTTGCATGATACATCATGCAATGATGAGATGTCCAACCAGCGCAGACGGGTTCAAAAATACGGAGATCGAATTCGAAGCATATCATGCATGCGCAATAGATTGGCCATGTGCATTTGCATGCATTTGCACTCCGCTCCATCCTTACGGAAGCCCTCCAGCAGCATGTGACTCCCCTCGCTGCAGATGTGGAAGTGCTGGAATGGGAGCTAGGCATGCTGGCTACTGAGCTCCCTCACCTTTCCACCACCGTCACAGGTCTCGATCCACCTCCACCCTCCTCGCCTCCACCTCCACTGCCGCCTCCACCGCCACCGCCGACATCAAAGCCCAGCTCCTCGACATGCATCGGCCAGCACGTCCACGACAACGCCATCGCCATTGAGTGCCTGCAAAACACCGCAGGCCTCACCGCACAGGCGCGGTGAAGGACATCGCCGCCCAGCGGGCATCTGCTGGCCCGGCGCCAGCGCTCGATGCTCCTCCCACCCAGACCTGGGCGGACATGCTGAAGCACCACACCACCTGGCACTGCCTCCACCATCGCGGCACAGCTCAAGCAACAAGCACTCAACCTCCGCGAGGAGGCCGACATCACCCAGCGCAGCCACAATGTCATCGTCAAGCACTTCGACCAGCCCGCGGCAGGTGAGAACTCGGAGTCTCTTGCCATAGCGTTTAAGCGCGACAATCTTGCCCCCATGCATGCAACTCACTGGTGAGCTGCGGATGTCGGCTGTCAGCCTTCCGGCCCCGCGCGCGGGGTAAGGCTGGCCCGGCCCCCGTGCTCCTCACCTTTAAGTGCATGGCGGATAAGCTGTTGTTTCTTAAATGCCGCAAGAAGCTCTAGGGGACTTCCTACACGCTGGACGACGACTTGACCCAGGTGGTACTGTGCACAACAGCGGCGACGGGAGCTATGGCCAGCCGACCTACCTCCAGCTCCGGCAGAGCGCAGGGGGGATCGAAACCAGTATACTGGAGCCCGGCCGGGGCCGGGCGGTCATCCACGTTGACCACAAGCGGCCTGGCAGGCGCCCCTAGCTAGGCCACCCAGCAACCCCAGTCTAGGGAATGTATGACAGTAGTGTAGATTAGTCAGGCTTAGCCTAGCACGTGGCTCACGCCCGGCTACCCGCCTGTGCGCCTATCATGGGACTCCCCATTAATTATTTATTTATTTATTTATTTATTTAACTAGTGCTCCCGTTGGGGAGTCACGGAGCACCAGAGTGCTTTTAATCCTTGTGTGTGCGCAACGGGAAGAAAGGGCAGAGACCCCCTTTCTCCTTCATGCCTGAGGCATGCCACAGCAGCAATCGGACACGATAGACGATATCCGGCGAGCTATAGTTCTGTTGGTGCAATAAGATCCACCCATGTGAGCATATCATAACAAGGAGCATGGCAAGTAATCTCCCCATGGATGATGCATTAAGAATTTAGCCAAGCTCTGCCTATGCAGAGAGCTACTCTCTGCTGAGAAGCCATGCCCGAGCCATTGTTTAGCCATGATGATCTTCCACCCTACATATCCGCACCTTAGGCGCTGGAATACATAGTGGTGAAGGTGCACTTTGTGCATATCCAGAGCAGGTGTAGTTTACACCCTACCCAATTGCAAGAAACGTAGCCCAGAATGTATTAAAAGCCATATGCCCCTTCTCAGGGACATGTGCTACATGTACTCCCAACGGAGATATGTTACAATTTATTTAATTTTTTTATATGCATGCATATGCACATTATAAATTAGTTTATGTGCATGCAATATGCATGATGGGTCAGTATATAACTAGCTTGGTGTATCACCATTTTCTAGCATATAGATCGATGATATAATTCTAGCTCATGATCTACCTAATTAGCACGTACTAGATGGGATATTCTGATTTGGCACGCCGCAAATGTGAAAACCATTTGCGTTCAGTGCCGGTCCGCGGAAAACTAGATGGGATACAGTTCTTATCCAAGCATACTTCCACTTTAATTTACCATCTACTCGGAAAAATCCACTGGGCATGCATGCATGACATTTCCTGTCCACGCATTGAACATGCACAAGCTGCAGTTTGTAAAACGTACATTATGATGGCAGGTAGGCAGCTAGTAATTCACGCATATCACGGATTTCCCGGTCAGTTTGCTACAACAAAATCCATCCATGCAAGCACGCATGCATGCATTCCATTCAAACTTGCGAACATACGGTATTTCATGCGTTGTTGCGGCCCCTCCACACGTGCATGCCCTGCATAGGTGCCCACCCTGCTCAGCTTTCACGCGCTGAAACGCAAGCACGGGATACCATCCACGAGTACATATACTCCTATGTGAACACCGCCATGTTGGTCCCTACGTGACCACCACGCGCACCTATGTGTATTTGTCTCCCCATGTGACCATCTCGGGCCAGAGGATAACCAGGAATTTTGCGCCGTCACTCGAACCAATCATCGTAAAGTATCGGCGAATCGGGTGGCGTCTCCGGGTCGCTGATCCCGTAGTCCTCAAACCACCACACCCTGCAGCCGCTGCCCGCGAACATGTCAAACACCTCCCCGCTCGCGCTCGTGCCGATCGCGTTCAAAAAGATCAGCCGCCGGCAGCCGGCCGCGACTGCCCTCATCCCTTCATCCGTGACGCCGTGGCAGTTTTGCACGTTCAACGTGCACAGCAGCGGGCACATGTGTCCTATCGCCACAAGCGACTCATCCGTGACCCCGTATCCACTCTCCGAGATGTCCAGGTGGAGTAGACCACCCGCCGCGGGCCCCGACGACAGCAGCGCCGCCAGGTGTGCGTCTGACAGACGCGAGCACCAGGCCACCCACAGGGACTGCAGGCGTGTGCACGTGCGGCCGATCAACCCCATGAGCTCATCCAAAGCGATGCTCGCGCACGAGACGTTCAATGCCTCCAAGTGCCCCCCCCGTTGCTCGATCACGGCCGCCAGCGCGGCATCTCCCAGGTCGCCGTGCGACATGTGGAATGACCGCAGCCGGGCGCAGTTGCGGGCCACGAGCCTCAAGCTGGCATCCGTCACCCGGAACCCCCGCATGCCCACCCTCAGCTCCTCCAACTCCCTGCAGTGCTCGCCCACCAAGAAAATGCTGGCGTCGGTCACGTCGCGGCAATCCCAGAGCTCCAGGTGGCGCAAGCGGGGGCAGTGGATGGCGACCGCGCTCATGCCAGCGTCCGTCACGTGCGCACATGACAGGATGCAGAGGTGCTCCAGCAGGGGGCAGCCCTTTGCCAGCGCGATTATGCCAGCGTCCGTCAACCCCCGCATGCGACCCACTGCCAGGTGGCGCAGATCGGGGCAGTTTGAGCCCAGCGCAATGGCGACGTCGTCATCGAACGATGTCGAGTCGCGCGCGTTCAGGTGTCGCAAGCGGGCGCATCGGGATGCCAGCTCCTGCAAACCGGCGCTGGAGATCTGGCTATTCGCCACGTCAACGCGTTCAAGCTCTCGGCAGCGGTCTGCCAGCACACGCATGCCGTGCGCACTCATGGCAATACACGCGGATATGTCCAGGCCTATCAGGCCCGGGCAGGCCTCCGCGACGGCGATGATGCTTATGTCTGTGACATGTAAAAGGCCCTGGACGCCCAAGTGCTGCAGGCGAGGGCAGTGCGCTGCGACCTCGGATATGCCTGCGTCCGTCACATATGAGCAAGACTGGACATCCAGGTGGCGCAGTTTGGTGCACCGTCGGGCGATAGCGGTGATTCCGGCGTCTGTCACCTTTGTCCTCGTGACCACGAGCTGCTCCAGGTGGCAGCAGCCCTCGGCAATGTGCTGGATGCTTGCGCATGTGACTTGCTTGCAGTCGCTGAGAAGCAGATGTTTGAGCTCGTGGCAGTGCTGGGCAAGTGCGATCACGCCATTGTCGCTGACGTCACAGTCACTGACGTCCAACCTCTCTAAATCCCGGCATGATACGGCAACAACGGCCAGAAAATCATCTCGTATGCCGGCGCAGCACGCCAGGTTCAAAGTGCGCAGCCGCCGGCAGTGGCCGAGTCCCATTAGGGTCTGCCTTGCCATCCCTGGGCTGCCCGGCCCTCCCTGACGCATTAGGTCCCACTTGCTCCGAGGTATTGGATTCGCCGTCCGCGACCATAGAGATAAAGTCTGTAGATTTGGACATTTCGTTAGCAGCCAATCGAACCCTCCTGGTTTGCTGGCGACGTCAGCAACGTCTTCCCAGAACAACTCGGGAAGCGCTTCGAGAGACTCATCCACGGCAGACAAGAACGCACGGTTAGTTCGACGTAGCTGCAAGCGCTCCAACAACGGAAGTGTTCCTATCACATGGGCGCCAACGCCACGGACGGCCAAAACCTCGTTCATTGTCCACAGGAGTCGCAAACGCTTATTGTAGGCGGCTCGAAAGTACTACTTAACACGGCTTCAGCACAGAGCTTATCGAGAAATCCAAACTTCCATTAGAGCAAAGAAAAACTAAACGATGCTTCAACCAGTGCGAAAAATGCCGAGCCTATGGCATCAATTAGTAATATTCGTGGTGAACAGACGTACAGAAGCGATATTCCTGCAATGGCTCCTGCTGTCCTGCAACCGACCCACCTTGCGAAGTCACAAAATCACGAGGCCAACTTCAGCACTTGCTGCAAAAATGAGAAGGGGGCGCGTCACGTGATCCGGGTCGCGCGTGGTTGTTGGTTGGTTGTTGTTGTTGTGGCCCACGCCGCACATGGGCAGCAGAGAATCTATAGTGGCCGAGGGCCGGATATATTTAGTATCGGTGGTACTATCGGGGCACTGGGACATGGACGGTTGCATCATCGGATACCTTCGCGTGACTTTTTCGTCAGTCAAAAAAACGACTTCACAACCCCTGTCACAACGGTGTGTATCCTAGCAATCGATCGCACGCCAAGTAGCCAAGGCGCCGCAAGATATCGCAAGTGTTGGTATGTAAAGATAGCAACTTGCGATATCTTGCGAACGAACAGGATCGAACAAGCTTCACGATACTGACGGACTCCGTGCCGTTCGACCGCGATAGAGCCCAACAGAACCGCGCTTAATTTCGGCCCCAACCTTCCAAGGTCGACGATCACGATTGGGCCAACATGTCCCCCGCCAGTGATCTGCACTGCGCCTCTTCTTCGGGGCCTGGCGCCTCGCTTTAGGACCTGTGCATCCATCTCGACAGCATCAACCCCCTCATCACCCCGGACGGCAAATGGTTTACTAACCCCGGTGCTCTAGATCTGTTCGGGTGCTCCGTCCCGCCCCCAACTCCAGCACACCGTTCTCAACTCTCTCCTCATGCGCTCTGATGGCGAGATCTGGGCTCCATCCATCTCCGCATCCCCACCCCGTTCCATCCTTACGGAAACCTTCCAGCAGCACGTGACCCCCCTTGCTGCCAATGTGGCAGCACTGGGCGGGAGGCACGTTGGCCGCTACTGAGCTCCCTCACCTTTCCACCACCGTCGCCCGGCCTCCACCGGCCTCCACCCTCCTCGCCTCCACATCCACTTACACTTCCGCCTCCATCGCCGACATCAAGGCCCAGCTCCTCGACATCGACAACTGAAGCGCATCCACGACAACGCCATCGCCGCCATTGAGCGCCGGCCTGCACTGAAACTGAAACACCGCAGGCCTCACTGCCCATGAGGCGGTGCAGGATGTCCATCCCTCTCCAGCCGGCATCTGCTGGCCCGGCCAGCGATGCTCCTTCCACCCAGACCTGGGCGGACTTGCTTAAGCACCACACCACCTCCACCACCTCCACCATCGCGGCACGTACAGCTCAAGCAACAAGCACTCGACCTCCGCGAGGAGGCCGACATCATCCAGCGCAGCAACAATGTCATGATAGTCAAGCACTTCGACCAGCCGGTAGATGAGACCTCAGAGACGCTTCTCATGGCGTTTAGGCGCGACGTACATTCTTGCCCCCGCATGCACTAACTCACTCAGCTGCGGCTGCATGGTGAGTTGCGGATGTCGACTAGGCTGTCCGCCTTCCCCGCACGCGGGGTAAGGCTGGCCCGGTCCCCGTGCTCCTCACCTTTGAGTGCATGGCGGATAAGCTGTCGTCGCAAGAAGCTCTCGCGGACTCGCTCATACACGCTGGACGACGACTCGACCCTGGGGCCCAGCAACAACGGCGACGCGAGCTATGGCCGACCTACCTTCAGCTCCGGCAGAGCGCAGGGGGGAAACCGGTATACTGGAGGGGGGCGGTCCGTACCCACATCGACCACAAGCCCTGGCAGGCCCCCCCTGCCACGTACCCAGCAACCCCAGTCTAGATAGGGAATATAGCAGTAGTGTAGATTAGTAAGGCTTAGCCTAGCATGTGGCTTACGCACATGTACGTGCGCCCGTAACATGGCCCCCCATGGATGATGCCTTCAGAATAGCCACACCTAGCTGCCTACAATGGGACTTCCCATGGATGTTGCATCAAGAATTTAGCCAAGCTCTGCCCATGCAGATAGTCACTCTCTGCTGAGAAGCCATGCCCTAGCTTTTGTATAGCCATGATGATCTTCCACCCCGTGACAGGCCCCCTTTGTGCTATGAGAGATCACGGTGGTGCAGGCCCTTGCATGGTGCACCTACTACAGCAGGTGCAGAGTTACATCCCTACCCTTGCAGGAAGTCTAGCGTAGAATGTATTAAAAGCCATATGCCCCTTCTCAGCGATATTAATTAATTAGGAACATGACTCCGTTTAAATTTAATTTAATTTAATTTAATGACTCCGTTGGAAGTATCTGTAGCACATAGCCCTTGAGAAGGGGCATATGGCCTATCATACATTCTAAGCTACTTCCTAGTTCCTACAACAAGGGTGGGAATGTAAACAACACTTGCTCTAGGTGCACTAGGGCACCTGCACCCGACCCAGAGTCTCGGGCAACTCCCAGCTAAGGGGAGCCCGTGATCATAGGTGGGGAAGATCATCATAGCTATACGAGTGATTTATCTAGTACCGAATCCGAAAGGCTTGCATCACTCCCCGGAAAGGAGAACTTTTGCGGATGACTGTAGGTGTAAGTTGGCGATGCCATGGTAGCCGGAGACGTCCGTCCTATAGTCAACGACAGTTGGTGCGAGAGGTCCCCAGTTCGATTCCGGTCGGATTCATTTGCAGATCGCGTTTTTCCGCGTTTTCCGCGGCTGGGCACTGAACGCAAATGGTTTTCACCTTTGCGGAGTGCCTTATCAGAAGAAAATACAAAAGCTATCTAGAGCGTGGCATCTCAGCAGAGAGCAGCTCTCTGCATGGGCACAGCTTAACTACATAAAGCTAGGCATCATCTGGGGTGTGGCACATCATAGGCACGCATGTACATGGCGCTAAATAATATTCGTGCATCAGCTGGTATAGAGCCTGTAGAAGGCTTACATGTACATGGCCACCGTCTAACTATTCTACACTACTACTGCTGTGTTCCCCTAAGCTGGGGCAGCTGGGGTCGCTGGGGCCGCGGTGGTCGAGGGGGGCGCGTGCCAGGGCTTGTGGCCGACGTAGATGACCGCCCCCTTCCAGTACACCGGCTGGCCCGCCTTGCTTTGCCGGAGCTGGAGGTAGGTCGGCCATAGCTCCCGTCGCCGTTGTTGATGCGCCAGGGTCACTCTGAGTCGTCGTCCACGGTGAAGGGAGTGTTCTCGAGCCGCTTGCGGCGTCTGAAAAACGAAATCTTGTCCGCTGGGCTGTTAAAGATGAGAAGAAGCGGGGGCGCCCCTGCCTTACCCCGCGCGCGGGGAAGGCGGTGGGCGGTCAGCTTAATCTCACCAAGAAGGCCCATGCGATCAAGGATTTTGCTCTCAAACGCACGTGCAAGCTTCACGGAATTCTCACCTTCCTCTGTCGAAGTTCTTGAGTATGACGTTAAGGCTGCGCTTGGCGAGCTTGCGGCCTCCTCGCGGAGGTGGAGCTTCTGCTGTATGCTGGAGCTGTGCTGCGACGGCGGAGGTGGTGGAGGTGGTATGCTGCTTAAGCATGTCCGCCCAGGTCGTGATGGGAGGAGCATCGCCGGCCAGGCAAGCCGGGGCTGGCTCGGCGGCAATGTCCTTCACCGCCTGGGCGGTGAGGCCTGCGGTGTTCTGCAGGACCTCGATAGTGATGGCATTGTCCTTAAGACGCTGGTCGATGTCGCGGAGCTGGGCGGTGATGACGTCGGAGGTGGGGGTGGTGGCGGTGGCCGGAGGAGGCGAGGAGGGTGGAGGTGGCGGTGGAGATGGTGGAGAGGAGGGGAAGCTCGGCAGCCAGCGTGCTGCCCACATGTGGCCGCAACATCTGCAGCGATGGGGGCCACATGCTGCTCGAGGGCCTCCTTGAGGAGTGAGCGGATGGAGGATTCGGTTAATGTGGTGGTGAGGGGCGTGGGGGGCCAAAGTTCCTCGAGGGAGCGGCCAAGGAGGGAGAAAAGGACGCGTTGCTAAAGGTGGGGGCGGCGGCATTGGGGGATGTGGTCGAGGGTGTGGATGCGCCTCTGGAAAGCATTGGTGAGGCGGCCCTGATGGAAGAGTTGCTTGCACATTTCGAGAAGCGAGGCATACGATCCGAAAAACACGTAGCTCAGGATCTTGTCGGGTTTGAGCTTGTCAAAAAAGCCGGGCTGGGCGCCGTCAAAGTCGAACGGTTCCCAGGTCGGCTCGGCAGGGCGACTGCGCCTGGGTTCAGGCGACGCTGCTGGCGAGGCGAGCCCGAGCGGGGGCTGGGCGACCACTAGAGCTTGGCTAGTGGAGCCGCTGCCTTCTGGGCCGGTGGGCGAAGCTGCAGCGGGAGCTGCAGACGTATTTTCATTGCTGAGCGCAGCCGCCAGGCTGCGTTGCATCGAGAGGCGTTTGCTCATCGTTAATTAATAGACACGTTACTGCGTCACGTGAGCATAAGTCCTGCAGTGGGAGGGGAACATGGGATGGAATGGATGGTATAAGCTATCTAGGTCCTAGTTGCTCATCGTATATTGCGTGATAGCTTCAGAAAATTATATCAGCATACATGTGCGTCGTAGAAAGACGCATCGATTGTGATATTCACGGCTAAATTTGGTGCTCAAACGTGAAAGTTATGAGCTCCGCCGTCAGCCATGGCTACCTCGTGGCTCAGCGGTATGTGCTACATATACTCCCAACGGAGTTATGTTCCAATTCAATTCATGCATTGCATGCTTAACCCGTAATGCATTGCATGTGAAGCCAATGTTGCCAGGCAAAACATCCAGGCAAAACTTGCCGATTTTACTGAGATAAAATAATTTTTACATGTGGGAACCAAATCCAATTCAGATTGTAGGCGCTACTAAGAGCACCGGGTACATTCCATGGTTTCATTTATGTGCTCACGACAATGTCCCACCAAAACTTCACCACAACTGCCAGCTAACGCACCGAATCTATACAATGGCTTCTGTGACATGATCGCCAAAACGGTTCTAAGCCAGACGGGTGGACACGTTCACGTCCACCCACCCAGGCAGATTAGTCTCGCGCCAGAAAAACATGTGTCGACGGAGGGGTTCGGGACACCTTCCCGATGTGTTCCCCACCACCACCCCATCGTGGTGATGGATGACCGCTGGGGTGCCCAGCGCTCATGAGATCAGCATGGGGAGGGAGCACCCCAGCGCCCAGGTGCGCACGCTGGGGACATTCCCGATCCTCCGGCACGCCTCCTCCATCTGCAAACAGGCGGCCGTGGCAAACGAATACATGAATCATCTCCACACCACCGTAGTTAGAACTGTGCAATAAACTGGACTTGTTTTCCACCCCTGCATGTGTTTCAAGCTGAAACCACAGTAAAACCCAAAGAGAGACGATGATTTAGACGTTGGGTTCTCATCAAGAGGGAAGGCCAACGATGCTACTTGCCAGGAAAATTCCCTCAAGCTCCCACATCAGCATCGCACAGCACTCGCTCGCTTCCCTCCCTGCCCATGCTGCATGAGTTTCGATCGCGTTATTTTCCACCGAGGCCATGCCCACTCACCTCGATATTGGCTTTGCAGTCAATCTCGAAAACCATGAAGCCGACTCCAAGCTCCGATGCTCCCTGATTGGGCAGGTTGATTGCGGCAGCATCCGATGGGGCGACACCCCAAGCCGGCGGAAGTGAGAGAAAATCACGAATCGGGCAAGCCGTGCTCATGATACAAGGGTGAAAGCAAGGAGACTTGAACCCCGCGCGGAATCCCGGACAGAAGTTTGGTGAGCAGATATGGAAGCAAGAGGGCATCCACATGGGCATCCGCAGACAAGCTCTTTCATGGCTCTTTCGTGCACACACCTGTAACGCAGTGCAGAGTATTCCAGGCAGACTACCATCGCCCAGACCTCTCCATTGCACTGACAGGCAGGCAAGATGGCGGTTAAGGCAGCTGCCACGCACTAACCCACTGGCAAGTCCACAAGCCGCAAATATACCTTCCCGCTTCAGCGCGTTACCTACTTTCTATATGTCGTTTCCTTCAGCATGCCAGAAACTGAGCTGCCATTGGCTGAGTACGAAGCTGCTAAGGGCGTCGCGCCACACACCACACAAGAACAGGTCATGCTGCAAACAAACGCGCGCGCGCACGCATGCACGCACGCACGCACATACGCACATACGCACATACGCACATACGCACATACGCACATACGCACATACGCACATACGCACATACGCACATACGCACACACGCACACACGCACACACGCACACACGCACACACGCACACACGCACACACACACACGCACACAAATGCACGCACAAATGGATAAAGAACTTGGATACGCACCACGTAGGAGTTGATGGATAGCCCCGTCTGGGAGAGGATCGAAGAGACGTCTGCCAGCAGGCCTGTGGACCAGGAACGACATCAAGCACGGGGCGCACAGCAACACCGGATAGAGACCCACACGCAGCAAGGATGCACCAGAGAGAGAGAGAGAGAGAGAGAGAGAGAGAGAGAGAGAGAGAGAGAGACAGAGAGAGAGAGAGAGAGAGAGAGAGAGAGAGAGAGAGAGAGAGAGAGAGAGAGAGAGAGAGAGAGAGAGAGAGAGAGAGAGAGAGAGAGAGAGAGAGAGAGAGAGAGAGAGAGAGAGAGAGAGGGAGAGAGAGGGAGGGAGGGAGAGAGAGAGAGAGAGAGAGAGAGAGAGAGAGAGAGAGAGAGAGAGAGAGAGAGAGAGAGAGAGAGAGAGAGAGAGAGAGAGAGAGAGAGAGAGAGGGGGGGGGGGGGGGGGGGGGGAGAGAGAGAGAGAGAGAAGCCGGTCAGGCACCCGGCAAACGCGAGAGGGAGACATCAGGGTGACTGGATGGCAAAACACCAGAACAGGCATCGGGTGATGGGTGATACTTAAGCTTGTGACTAAGCGCCATTCCCCTCCCCCATCGCCCTAATGCTTCTCCTCACCCACAACCCCTTTCAAGTCAGAAAACCAAAGTGCACTATGACCCCTGTGCACACACCAAACAGATCAGCCCCCCAAAATTAGCTCCCCCTGCCCCTGCCCTCCACTTCTCCTCCGCCAGTCAAGTAAAACCACCAGGGTTGAAGGAAGGCAATGTGACAATAGGCGCGGCCGCACACATGGAAACCCCGCGTGTCACGCGGGCAGACAGGTTTTTTGGCTGTGTCATTGACACAGGTGGGGCATGCAGCTGGCGCATACAGGGGGCGCATGCCGGCCGGAGGGAAGCGGAATCCAACCACTCTAGGGTTGGCTAACAATGCCATAAAGCGCATTCATACCACGCAAGGTCTGATACATATATATTTTTTTAAACCAGTCTATGACGGACAAAAACCAGCCAGAAGCGAAAACTAAGCCTACGCTCGATATTTATTTTGTGCGTGCATGCATCATTGTGTTTAGAAAGCACTTGACCAGCACCCAACCAGCTTGTACCCGGTGCTGAGAACCTTCAATCTAAGTGCACGAATTTTTACGTTGTTTTATTTGATTTACCCCACGGCACCCCTGCGCGGTCCTCACGCTCGCAAACACCCACACAACCAACGCTTTTCCCTCTCGTGAAGCCGTGAATGACAGCTTAAGAGGAAGAGGAATGCGGTCCACAGGGCCACGCGTGCCCACCTGCACGGTCCTCGCACTCGACCGCGAGCCAGAACACGCATTGCCCCGCCTTGACAATCTCCCTCTCCTTGAGCGTCTTGGCCAGCCACCCTTGGAACGCGACGCTCTGCAGCGACATGTCCTCGGGCGCGCTCAGGATGCGCAGCGGCTCCCCGTTGGCGTACAGCTTCTCGATGCCGGGCGACAGGCGCGCGCCGTTGCTGCCCACGGGACGGCCCTTGCCGCTCCCGTTGTTGGGCGCCACGGGGGTCCCGTTGAGCCCGCGCTTTGACGGAGCGCTCGGGGACCCTTCCCCCGCGCTTACTGCTGGGAGCTTGGTGCTCCCAGGGACGGCCGAGCTGTCCCCATCAATGGCCTTATCACCCACGCGCTCGCCCGCCGTGTCCACGGTTCCCGTGCCCGCCATGCTTGCGCCCATGGCCCTGGCATCCGCGTCCCCGAGCACCTGGGCGCCCCCGGCCGCGTCCCTAACCTCGCCGGGAGTGCCGCCGTCGTCCGGCAACCCCTCGCGCAGCAGCTCGAGGCCCCCGTCGGCCCCCCCTATCTCCTCGGGAAGGTACGCGTCGGCCTCGCTGAAGCCGCGCGAGGCAAAGGACTCTAGGGCCTCCTCGGTGAGCGCTTGGCGGCACTCGAGCGCGCACTCCTTGAGGAACTGGCGGAGGCGACGAGAAACACGAGCGGAGTGGTGGGGGGGGCGATGGGGGCGGAGGCGATGCAGACATGAGAGTGTTGGAGGGTCCACGGATGCACCAGGGGAACACAGGAGCGGGTGCCACAGGAGCATGCAAAAAACCATGGTAAGGAAAATGTAAGGGGGGTTTCAGTGTGGGTGCGACCAACGGGATGGCGCTGGTGTGGAGCGGGCGCAAGCGCAAGGGCATAGCAAACACCAGCAGTTGCTATAATAACGCAAGCAATGGGCATAATGGGAACGGATGCAGCACGAATGTGAGCAAGGGGGGAGAACAACAGGGGCGGGTCTTGGGTAGGACTTGCGCCGCGAGAGGAATGGGAGGGGATACAATACATACAGGAGGGGGATGTGCATGAACATGACCTGGGTGGGAACAAGCAGGAGGGGGGCGAATATGAACATGAAGGGGGTACGATACGACATCAGGGGTACAACAAAAGCCATCCCCGGCCCCCTCTCCTTATCCCTCGTCCCCCCAATTCCCCGCCCGCTCACCTTGGTCAGCTTATATCGCGCGCTGCGCGTGCGTGCATGCCGCAGCCAGGACCGGTGCAGCTCGTACTGCTTCGTCGACATGCTCTGGTTCTCCTGCATGGCATGGGAGGAGGTGCGATGGTGACAGGGCAGTAACGCAAGGGAAAGGAAAGGAGAGGGGAAGTAAGAAAGGGGAGGGGAGGGGAGAAGAGGGGAGGAGAGAGGAGAGGAGGGGAGGGGAGGGGATAAAAAATGAAAAGAAACCATGAGTACTAGGTTGTCCACGTGCTCTGGTTCTCCATTGAGAGAAGCTAGTGCCAGCTGAACGAGGACGCCCTTCCCCCTCGGTGGGTGTCGGAATCCAAGGTTCCTTTATTGATACCGACGGGGCAGAGTCTACGTGATTGACTCATTAACGGCATGATGGGCGATGGCAACACAGCGAAAAAGGAAAAAGAAAAGAAAAAATCGGAACGGGACGGAAACATGTGTGGGTACTGTTTTGCCGGCTCTGGTTATCTTGTGCACGTGCAGGCAATGGGTGGACGACGGCCAAGATGACGGCCAACACGTGAAATGACAACGACAGAACACAAGACATGAGTACCTCCGGACACCAGCCAAGATGCGATCCCGTGGCATTAAGTGTCATGCCACGGGGTGCATACTGGCATCCGTGGCCCTCAGGGCTGCTACCTACCCCTCCATCATAGGCTGGCACCTACCCCTCGATCATAGGTGACCACCTCCACCACTTCCGCGTTGCACAGCGTGTGGCTGGGCGAGACGACGCGTCCATTGATCTGTCACACGCCACCAGCGCGCACAGGCAGGGCAAGAAGCAAAGCACGAGAGGGCTCTCAGGCATACCAAGGCCATAAGAACGGCACCAGGGCCATAAGGACAGCGGTTCTGGGTGAGACACAGGTCCAGGATGGATGGCAGAATACCTCACAAGCAACGACTGTCTCCCTTTGTGCATTGCCCATGCGAGTGTGAACGTGGCACCGCGAGCATTACTCTTCATCCACCCACAGGATTCCTGGTTAGAGGGCATGCACCATTTGTGGTTGAACGGCACCCAGCTTGGTGGTCATCACAAACACACATCAACAACCATCAACAACCAAAAACATCACCCTCATCATCAGCCACCATCATGAACCGCCTCCATCAACCACCATCATCAACCATCAACCACTATACACTATTATTGACCACCACCATCCACCCACCTTGGCTGCCACCATAGCATTGCCCACGTCGGTGTGGATGTGGTAGGCGTAGTCCACCACGGTCGCGCCGCGAGGGAGGTTGACCACCTGCATGCCCAGGGGTGAGGGGACAGGGAGGAGGGGAGACGGGGGAGGGAGCAGAAGAGACAGGGGCAGGAAGAGGGGGCAGGGGAGAGGGGACATGGGGAGGGAGCAGAAGAAGGGTGAGGGTGAGGGGGCAGGGGGCACGGGGCAGGGGAGAGGGGAGAGGGGAGAGGGGAGAGAGAGCAGAAGAGAAAGGGTCGGGGAGAGGGGGCAGGGAAGGGGAGATGTGGACAGGGGATCTAAGGTTAGGCTTCAGGGAACTAACTTAGATGCCTACTCATAAGCATTGAGTAGGCATGGTAAGTGAATAATCGATGAATGGATGGGCCTATTGACAAGCTCGTTTCGCCCCAACACACAAACACACACATGCACCTCCACCTGACGACGTGAAAAAAAGGCACGAGTTCACGTCCTCCTGCGGTGAGACTGCAACAGAAGGCAGGCAAAGAAGATAGATAAAACACGCACCTCCCCCTGCGGCGTGAACACGAACACGCGTGAGCCGAGCAAGTCGTCGGTGATCGTGTCGACAAACTCTCGTGCTGTCAGCTGGCCGAGGAACTCCTCCTGCCATTCGCGGATGGACGTCAGCCACGACACCTGGCGCCGCGGGAATTTCGTTTTGGGTTTGCCAGGGCGTTGGCATTTGACAGGACGTAAAGGAGGATAAGAAGGAAAGTATGTAAGCGTGACAAAATGGCCAGACTAAACCAGATGAGATGTGGAAGCAATGATGGGCATATCCAAGATGGCCAGGTGGTGGGAATGGCGCACGCGCGGGCAAGCGCACGCCCTCCAGGGCCCAGCAATAAACCCAGTCGTCAATGACTGATGGTGCCAAGGGGACGGCTCAAGAGAGGTAGAAATAGGAGGGTGTGACAAGAACGTGACAAGAACATGACAAGAACATGACAAGAACGTGACAAGAATGTGACAAAAACGTGACAAGATTGTGACAACAATGTGACAAGAACGTGACAAGATCGTGACAAGAACGTGACAAGCATTCGAGAAGAATGTGACAAGAGCGTGACAAGAACGTGACAAGAGCGTGACAAGAATGTGACAAGAACGTGACAAGAACATGACAAGAACGTGACAAGAACGTGACAAGCGTATCACAATGCCGCCATCGCTGCCTACGACCCCAATGACTCAATTGGCTGATCCTCCGTTGAATCCGTTGGTTGATTTACTGTGATCCTGTACTGCGCCGCCAGGCAGGCCAAGCAAGAAACTGTTTCTGCCAACTTCCAACGATGCTCTGCCTGTTGACAATGACCACGCGCCCAGGCTGCTGGTTCCCTGACGACCGCCACGCCGACAGCCAAGCAAACCATGGCACTGTACTCGCTACCCGCCCCAGCATGCCAGCCAACATTTTCACAATCGAGGCCCCTTGGGATTGCCTTGCGAAGCCGTCGGCCCGTTGCGCAAGGTGGTCTCTACAGCCATGCTACTATTCACAACCCTGCCAGCATCACCCAACACGGCTGGCAGCTCCCAATGTGCGCCACTCACCCGAAGCCGTTAACTGTCACATTGACAACGAAGTCACAAGATGCCTCTCCAACCATCACAATCTTGCAATCTTCCATGCTGGAGCGCGGGCCACTCATACGACGCACAGTGTCACGATGCCGCCATCGCAGACCTTCACGTCACATTCAAGTTGCTATACACACACATGCAAGTTGCTATGCATACACCCATGCAAGTTGCTATACAAACACCCATGCAAGTCCCTATACATACATCCAGGCAAGGTGCTATACGTACACCCGTGCAAGTTGCTATACACACACCCATGCTAGTGGCTATACCTACACCAGTGCCATGCACATGGGCCGCACTCACCCGCCGCACGATGTCCTCCTTGTTCAGGCGCGCCCCGGGGGGGGAAGACGCAGCGCCACGCCCAGGCCCCACTGTCCCGCAGCGGGACCCGGCCACATTGACGCCCTCGGACGGCAGCAGTGCGCCGAGGCCCCACCCGGCGGGCCCCTTGCCATGCGCGGCGATGCCCATCTCTGCCAACCGGTGCATCTCGCGCGTGCGGATCTGGTGGTGGGTCGGGGGAGGGGGGGGCGGAGGATAATGGAATTGCATCCGGGGCGAGGGGGCAGGCACGGTCAAAGGCAATTTCTTTCTTTGCAAGATGATGGAACTACAAGGCCAGGACCACCAGGAAGGGAGGGCGGGGGGGGGGGGGGCGGAAGGGAGATAATGAGGGGAGAGGACGGGGGGACAACAACCAGAGCACCAGACAAGCACGTGGACCACTCCACAGCGGCAGAGAGCCATGATGATTGGCAGGCAGCCCCAAGGCTGTGGCAACTATCGCCCTCGCATCGTGGCTCTAATCACCCTGACCACATCCCGCGTATCTTCCCAACTATACTGGAGCGCCCACCGGTACGTCATCCTGTACTATCACACGCACTAAATGTCCTGACCCCCCACCTGCATCTCGTGCACAATTTGATACACAGACACACATCCAACCCCACCTGCATCTCGTGCACAATTCGATACGCAGACACACATCCAACCCCACCTGCATCTCGTGCACAATTCGATACACAGACACACATCCAACCCCACGTGCATCTCGTGCACAATTCGATACGCAGACACACATCCAACCCCACCTGCATCTCACGCACAATTCGATACGCAGACACACATCCAACCCCACCTGCATCTCGTGCACAATTCGATACGCAGACACACATCCAGCCCCACCTGCATCTCGTGCACAATTCGATACGCAGACACACATTAGCCCCCACCGGTACGTTCAGGTCCTGACCCCCCACCGTCACAACCACGCGCCCACAACATAATCCTCACGACCCCCCCACCTGTATCTCGAGCGGGAAGAGAGTCTTGGACCCGCGCGGCAGCACTGTCGTGTGCAGGCTCTGGTACCCGTTGGGCTTGGGTGTCGCGATGTAGTCCTTGACGCTGCCCGGGACGGGCGGCCACATCGCGTGGATCACCCCCAGCACGTGGTAGCACACCTGCGCCCAGTTGGCCACCGTGGCGTCCTCGTCGTCGTCGTCCTCGGGGGTGGTGGTGGTGGACAGCTGCTCGTCCAGGATGATGCACAGCTGTGGGGGGGAGCGAGAGCATATGGGGAGGAGCCGCAGAAGCCGATATGTATCATGATAAATAGGAAAGCGAATACAAAGGAAGCCGTGAAGTAGGTAAGCAAGAGTTGCTACCCTTGTCCAGGATGATGCACAGCCATGGGAGGAGGCGACGACAAGGGATGTAGGGGAAGAGGAGCCAAGGGGAGGGAGTCAGGGCAACGGAAGTATTAAGCAAGCTTGCAAGCCACGGGTACAGGAAAGCGAGCCATGGTTGCGACCTTCATCTGCCCAAGGTAATGCACAGCGGCACATTGGGAGGGGATGGAAAGGGGACTGGCGGCAGCAGGCAGGAGGAACTGTACGGCCAATGTGAGCTGCGGTGGATCGCGGCCCAACTATGGTGATGCACAGCTGCCCAGTAAAAAGGGATTTGTGTGTATGGGTGTGTGTATGCGCGCGCGTGTGTGTCAACCTTTTCGTGAAAGAAATGTTGCGGCCACACGATAACAAAAACAGGGAGTAAAACACATTCAAAGTCCAAGGAAAACCTTCCCACGATTTAACCCACCACCACCACACACACACCCTTTACCAACCTCGACCTGTACTTCCCACCACCGAGCGTAAAGCAAAGCCCACGGGCAAGATACCGCAACCACAAGCACGGCGCCGCACCCACCTGCGCCACGTTCTGGATGTCCTCCACGGTGCCGCCTTCCTCCACCATCTTCCGCCACGTGCTGGTGGGGGAGGAAAGGGGGGCAGACCAGGGGGGGAGAAGAGGGGGCCGGTTGAAGGACCGCAACATCATGGGGGAGAGACAGACACGCCAGGGGAAGCCACGGACGGGGCGCGCCAGGGGCACGCACACCAAGCCAGCGAGCAGCCGGTGGGTGGCGACAGGGCATGGTCAGCTGTCATGTGGCAAGCTGAGATAGCGGCAACCGAAAGGAGCGAGACGAGAGCGGGCAAATAAAGAGAGAGGTTGCAACGGAGGCACGCATATCCACATAAAACATGAAACACATGCGCCGAGCACACCCCACCACGCACAGATTCCCCCCCCCCCCCCCCCCCCGGTCTTGCCTTTAAGTGTCTTATGCCAGCAGAACCAACGGTTGGCACAGGCACTCCTTGGATTCGAACCCAGGACCACTGTGGGCTGACCCCGTAGTAATAGAGCGATAGCATAAATAGAAATGAAGCGCGCACCACCAGGGTTTGAGCGCAGGACCTCAGGTTGATGCCAGCAACTCTTTGGCTATGCCGCTTGGCGCTTCGCAAGGCAGCCACTAGCGTGGTGGCTCCACACCTGTAGATCGCGACCGGGACGTGGAAGGTGCCTCTACTGGTTCCTGTGTCTCGCGCACTCACCTGTAGATCTCCTTGCACTGCACCGTCACGGTCGCCTTCGTGCGCGTGAGCCGCAGGAAAAAGTCCTTCTCGAACTTGTCGGCCAGGAAGTCGCGCGCCTGGGACAGTAAGACACACCAACGAGAGTCGTGCGCGCCACACAACAAGTCAGCGGGCTGATCTGCCAGAAGATCTCGCGCCTGACCAGGTACAAAAACACTCGCGGCTACAACAGCAGTGGGATCATGAGCATGCCCACAGCATGCCAGCCATGTTTCTCTGTCGGAAAATGTTGCGCGCCTGCCGCAAAAACAGGGGGCCACCCACCCCCTTGTAGCACCTGCTCCTGCTGCTTGCACCTCAGCCACCCACCCCCAACAAGTGTTACCCACCTTGAGGACCGAGTCGTGAGCGTACTCTCCCCCCTTTCCACTAGGTCCACCTCCTCTTGCTGCGTGCACCGCAGCCACCCACCCCCTCACCTCGAGCACCACCTCCTCCTGCTGCTTGCACAGCTCGTCCATGCGGCGCACGATGGCCGCGTACATCTCGCGGTTGCTGTACTTGAACGACAGCATCTCCAGCTCCGACTGGTGGGTGGTGGGGAAGAGGGGGCAGGAGTGGTGTTTGTGTGTGTGCGTGCATGCGTGTGTGTGCAGCACGACAAGGCAACACGCGTTTGTATGAGCACGCCAGCATGCTCAACTCCAACCGTACGGGCGCGCGTATGAAGGGGGGTGTATGCGCCTATGTGTGTGGATGCTAGTGTTGGTTTCCAAGGCGGATTTGCTGGTCGTGCTAATCCTGTTGCTGGTACTAATGTGGGTGTGCCTACGTGTGTGCTTGCGTGTGTGAGTGTCTTGTGTAAACGGCCACACGGGAAGGGGCCATGAGAGGCCCTAGTCCTACGGGAGGCTGCAGTGCCCAACGGGACACCGGAAACAGGGGACCCACGGTCGCGAGCCCACAACGGGGAAATTCCATTGGGTATATATGGTAATGATGAAAGGAATTCCGCCTGCCTTACACAGAGGTAAACAGGCAGATGGAAATGGTGAACGAGGCATAACAGACATACCAGGAACCAAGGGGCAGCATTCAAAGGCTCCCCAGGGGCAGCTTTCGCCTGGCAAGTAGATCGATTAAGGTGCAACCGCCATCCGCTGCAGGGGAATGCCTACCGCCATCCGCTGCAGGGGAATGCCTACTATTGTAAACAGTATCACCCACCACCACAACCAGTTCTACTACTACCATTACTACTACTGCTACTACTACCACTACTACTACTGCCGCTGGCGAACATGGCCCGACAGGACAGCTACCTATGCATCGTCGCATGCGAGCGTTGACGCACATGCATGCATGCTCGCCCAAGGGAGAGGTCTGCCTCTGCAGCAGGTTCTTCGCATACACCCCCTCTCCTCCCCAACTCCCCCACCCGCACGCACCTTGATCTTGTACATGCCCAGCAGCCGCGCAAGCGGCGCAAACACCTGCAGGGTCTCCTCCGCAATCGCTTTCTGCAACGAGGGGCACGTCCAGCGGGCATGCAAGCACGGCCAGCGCGCACGCAGACGCAGAGGGCGAGGCACAGACATCGTGTGGCAGCCATCAGGATAAAAGAGAACAAGTGAACCATCAGGATGCCGTGTGGCCGCAGGATGCCACTGTGATGCCAAAATTATCCCAAAATCCGTGCCCCACAGGCCACAAACGGCAACGGCGTGCCATGGACTGCTCCCCTGCGGCACGGGCCGCCACATCCGCATGTCGTATGGCAAGTGGGTGGGTGTTGGACTGTTGGTGTAGGTGGGGGTGGGGGGGTGGGGGGGGGGGGGGGGGGGGCACGCACTGGCTGGGGGGCCCACCCTCTTCTCGGGCAAGAAAAACCCTTCTTTTGGCGGCCCATACCCTTTTGTTCCACAGTTTGGACGAATCAAAGATTCATCCATTCCACTTGACGTTACTGCAATTCCCGGCAAATTTACAACAGGACTCACCTGCTTCTCCCGCGGCATGAGCTATTCCCTTGCCCCCGCTACCTTCCCACCCTGCCCTTTCCAAGACACCACAAGGGGGGAACCCCCTGCTTCTCTGGTGGCATGGACTTTACTCCCCCCACCCCCACCCCACGCCCCCACCCAGCCCCCACCCCAATACCCACAATGCATCACATTAGAATTCACCTGCATCCGGGCGGCACTACCTAACCCTTCCGTTGCTGCCCATACCCTTGAGCGGCCACACCCCGGGCATCAGAAAAGTCAGGACTCACCTGCTTCTCGGGCGACATGAACTCCAGCGTGCGCATGTTGTGCAGCCGGTCAGCCAGCTTGACGATGATGACGCGCACCTCGTTGGTCATCGCCAGGAACATCTGCTGCAAGTCGTCCGCTTTGACGTCGCGCGCGGGGCGCGAGGCGTCCACGCGCTGCATCTTGCCCAGCTTGCTCACCTGGAGGAGGGGGCAAAGAGTGAAGTAGGGGGGGGGAGATCAAAGTAAAGAGAAAAAGGAAGGGATCGAAGTATGGGGCTTAGGAGGGGGAAATGCAAATGAAAGAATTAGGAAACAAGGGGGTTGAGATGGTGGGGGGAGAAAGAGGAGGCTAAGAGGAAGCGGATGACATGGAAGGAGGAGGAAAGCATGGGGGGGGAGGGGGGCAGGGGGGCAGAGGAGGAGCATGGGGGAGGAGGGGGGTTGGACAGGAAGAGAGAAGATGAATGCGAGCGGAGGAGGGGGGAAGGAGAAGGGAGGATAGGAGTGGTTGGTAGTGGTGCCAGGGCCATCTGGAACACGGGAAAGTGCTGCTGAAAATGTCATCGCCAACGGTAACCACGGCAACCGCTGCTGAACCCCTTGTCGCCTGCGTTGTGCTCGATCACTGCTCCCTATCTCGATAGAGTGACCATTGTCCATTGATTGACCGCCAGCCCACACGGCCAAGCTACCTCCGGTCATCACAGGGTACCTGAACAGATTTCTGCCACGACCGAGCTTCCATGCATTTCAAGCAGATGCCAGCATTCTACGACTTCGCAACGCAACCCCGGGGCTTTTCTAGTCACCACCTTACCTTCAGAGCATGTAATCACAAGGTCATTGGGGGGGGAAACGACACTAGCACCATACTGCCCATCCTTATCCCAGCACAACACGGCCATAGCAATTGCAGCACAGTATGGACGTACTGTATGGCTTAATTATATCGCCTCACCGTACATCATTACATCGCCTCACCGTACATCATTACATCGCCTCACCGTACATCATTACATCGCCTCACCGTACATCATTACATCGCCTCACCGTACATCATTACATCGCCTCACCGTACATCATTACATCGCCTCACCGTACATCATTACATCGCCTCACCGTACATCATTACATCGCCTCACCGTACATCATTATATCGCCTCACCGTACATAATGATATGGCTTCACTGCATGGCTTCTTGATATGGCCTCACCGTATGGCTTCTTGATGTGGGCTTACTGTCTGGATTTATGATATGGCTGCACTGTACGGCTTAAGTGACCCCGGCACACAGGCCAACCGTGGCCGCCCCCACGAGCACCAGTAGTCAGTGCATGCAAGTGACCCCGGCACACAGGCCAACCGTGACCACCCCCACGAGCACCAGTAGTCAGTGCATGCGCCAGCAGCCAGCACACCCGCCCACCTTGGTCTCCCCCTCCACAATGCGGCGCACGACGGGGCCAAACTGCTCCTCGATGCGCTCAAACGTGACCACCGCCGTGTCCTCCACCGTGTCGTGAAGGAGGCCAGCAATCACCGTCTCAAAGTCCATCTCCTGCACAAGGTTGAAAACAAATATACCTTTGTGCTTTAGGGTTTAAGCTTTCGGGTTTTAGGGTTTAGGGCTGGGGGGTCAATCCACAATGAGCACAGGTGGTCACCATAGTATTATTGTGACCTAGTCTGTACCCTTTGCTCATGGGCACATTCACACATCCGCAGGTGGTCACCATCCCTCTCCTGCACAAGCATCCCTCACAGCCATCACCATCCCTCCCCTGCACAATAAGGCTGTCTGCCACGTGGCAGCCCAATACAGAGTATCAGCGCCGACTGGAGGCTGCTCCTTCCTTTGATTGGCAGCTAACCCCTTGGCCGCAACCCTTGAGATCAATGTGGACAAAAACCCTGCCCTAAACACCAGCGTAGTACTCTATACCCTCGATATCAGTACATAGGTATGTTGTGAATATAAATATATACATGTATATCCCATCCGCTAGAGATACCAGCCGTAAGCACGCTTACCCAGTGACATCAAGTGCCGCCTCGGTCCTAGCATGACAGCCAAACCACCACGTCCACCCCTGCGGAAATGCAATGGCTACCCGCCACACCATGCAGAGCCCTAACCAGCCTGTCCCATGAGCCCTATGGCCCTTACACATGCCTCCCCTGAATGCCAAGGCCCTTACCAGCTCCCTCCAGCAGTCATCCTCATGCAGCCGCCCTTGCCAGCGTGGGCCCCCACGTGGTCCTCCCCCTTGTTATAGCCCCCTTACCAGCCTGTCCTGAAAGTACCACCGCCCCTGTGTGCAGCCCCATTGCCAGCCTGTCCTGAAAGTACCACCGCCCCTGTGTGCAGACCCCTTGCCAGCCTGTCCTGAAAGTACCACCGCCCCTGTGTGCAGCCCCCTTACCAGCCTGTCCTGAAAGTACCACCGCCCCTGTGTGCAGACCCCTTTACCAGCCTGTCCTGAAAGTACCACCGCCCCTGTGTGCAGACCCCTTTACCAGCCTGTCCTGAAAGTACCACCGCCCCTGTGTGCAGCCCCATTGCCAGCTTGTCCTGAAAGTACCACCGCCCCTGTGTGCAGCCCCCTTACCAGCCTGTCCTGAAAGTACCACCGCCCCTGTGTGCAGACCCCTTACCAGCCTGTCCTGAAAGTACCACCGCCCCTGTGTGCAGACCCCTTACCAGCCTGTCCTGAAAGTACCACCGCCCCTGTGTGCAGCCCCCTAACCAGCCTGTCCTGAAAGTACCACCGCCCATGTGTGCAGCCCCCTTGCCAGCCTGGCCTGAAAGGACCACCGCCCCTGTGTGCAGCCCCCTTACCAGCTCCCCCAGAATCTCCGCCACCGCGACCGGGTGGATGATGTAGGGCTCCCCGCTCTTGCGCTTCTGGGTGCTGTGCGCCTCAAACGCCAGCTGGCGAAATCACGCGCGTGGCGACGAGAAAACGATGACGTGGGCGCAGCCAAGTGGGTCCCAACACGTCATGGTGAAATAAACAGGCGTTCAGGACGCAGATAAACAGGCGTTCAGGGTTGGGGTTCGTTGGGGTCGTGTTGTGGGGACGAGGCAGGGGGCCAGGGGGGTCGCAATAACCATTACAAGGGGTGGGAGGGCTGCTGTGGCCGCTTTGACAACCATGTGCCATGCAACAGGATGACACGCAGCAAGCAAATGCCAAGCGAACGGCCATGGGAGCAGACACTGACGGGCTGTTTAGGAGGTATCCAGACATGATGTTTACAAGGCATCCAGGCTGTATGTTTACAAGGCATGCACAAGGTGTGACAACAAGGCATGCACAAGGTGTGACAACAAGGCATGCACACGGTGTGACTACAAGGCATGCACAAGGTGTGACAACAAGGCATGCACAAGGTGTGACAACAAGGCATGCACACGGTGTGACTACAAGGCATGCACACGGTGTGACCACAAGGCATGCACACGGTGTGACTACAAGGCATGCACACGGTGTGACTACAAGGCATGCACACGGTGTGACTACAAGGCATGCACACGGTGTGACCACAAGGCATGCACAAGGTGTGACAGCAAGGCATGCACACGGTGTGACTACAAGACATAGAAAACGTACCTTGAGAGCGTCTTCGACAAGCGCCAGCTGCCCCGCCGGTAGGTACTTGATGGTCGGCAGCAGCCCCTGTTGATGGGCGGTGGTGGACACACGCAGAGCAGCACACGTTATACAGCAGAGTCGGCGGACGCATAAGACACAGATAATCGACACCACTAGGATACGAAGATCGAAAATATCCCAAATATCTCAAATATATAAACGATATTGACACGAGACACACAAGCGACTCCCAGATAGGATACGCAGATATCAAGGAGACAACCAGTGCAGGCCAGAAATCAGATAGGATACGCAGATAGAGTACTAGCGCAGGAACACGAGACAAACACGGGTGCACGAGTAGACAACACATGGCCAGGATATTACGGGTGCAACGCTTCAACCCCTCATTTGGGATCACATACGATGCCATTGAAACCCTTGGTATAGGATGACATGAATGGGTGCAACGTATGCCATGATAGGGGTACTAGCATCGACAACCCTTATGCGTTGCGTGTCGGGCGTTACGTATGCAAGCAGCATGTATTGAATCCTGCGGCTCCGCGCTACCCAGCTCGTGCATGCTGGAAGCCAAGGTTGGACATCACTTTTTGATGTGGTTACATCATGCACGCCACGCTCCCTGGTAAACAAGGCACCCTGGTTGAAACATGCTCCCTCGAGAAGAATGGCACTGGAGACGCGGTTCTGCATTTCAAGCCGGCCTGAACCAGTATATCGCCTAGACAGGGCGACGGCTGTGGGCAGCACACGCGCATCTACAGACTAGTGGAACACACCCAGGTCCAGAGTCTAGGAAGTCAGACATGCCCAGGGGGGGAGCCGTCAGACATGGCTAGGGAGGGAGCCGGGACGGAAGTGCCGGGCCATGGCGCCAGGTGCCCGTGGGTGTGTGCCCTCTTCAGGGCCATCCACGCATGGTGTGCACTCTTCAGGACCATCCACGCACGGTGTGCACTCTTCAGGCCCATCCACGCACGGCGTGCACTCTTCAGGGCCATCCACGCACGGTGTGCACTCTTCAGGGCCATCCACCCACTACACGGACTACCTCACATGCACTCTCCAGCTGCCGCATCAGATAGCCCCTAGTGCGATCGTTACCGCGGTTGCTACGGATGTCCCCTCGTGCAATCGTGACCTACCCCCTGGACAGGCCGCAGCAAACATTTTCCCCCCCGCCACCACCCGCCACCAACGCCACCAACCCGCCACCAACCCGCCACCAACCGCCAACCAGTGTGAGCAGGCGATAAGCATCCGCGAGGCAGGACTATGTCCATGCCTTGTCCATGCCTTGTCCATGCCTTGGGTATGCCTCGATACCAAATGGATCTATCGCGTTGGCCCATGGCCGCACAGGAATTGAGGTCTGCACCATGCTGCCACACAGATCCGAAGCCCGACCTTTTTACAAGATATTGAAGGTTCTAAATGTGGTCCCCAAAGGTCCTACATTCACACCGTGCAGCCGAAGAGATCCAGGTTTACCCGTCGTTGCCAAACAAGGACATCACCGGGGACATGGCGAGAGGTGCACACGTGGCGAGACGGGAGGTGTGCACATGTGGCGAGAGAGGGGAGGCACAAACAGCACGGCGCACGGTACTATTTCGCTATCGGTCACCCAGGAGTATTTAGTCTCACCTCCCACAGGGTATCCGGGGTGATCTTGGACCAATCGGCAGGGGAGGATGCTCTGTCATCCGAAACCAGTGCCTGCGCCCCGCTGGCCGACAGCACAGGCTTGTTGCGCTCATCGGGGAGCCCCGCCGTGCCAAAGGAACCCGCATCGCCCGCACCGCCGGCGGCACGGGGTGGGCGCGCCGGCCGGCACCTCCGCTGCTGCTTCTGCAATACGCCCTGGTGGGGGGAAGTGGAGGTGCACGTGCACAATGGCAGTGATAGAAGCAAGTCGTTAAACGGTAGCAAGGATGGAGCAACAGGCAGCACTCGGCTCACATTGCAGCAGTGGCTCTCCAAAACACTTCTAAGTATATGCTAAGTGATACGTTCCCTCTATCTATACATTCCTTATATTCAATTAACTTGTTATTCGATTTCAGGATTCTTATTCCCTTTCTATGTTCTCTATAATCGATTTCTGGCCTGCGCTGGCTGCCTCGTCGATATAGTTATCAGTGATACTTATGATTAATGCCTTGGCCATACCTGCTGTGATGATCCTTCCCTCACCCCCCATCCACGCAGCTTCCCTCACCCACCAGCACCCACGCAACGCGCTCATGTGTGCGCTTATGGTACCCAGATTCCCTTGGTGGCACAGAGATAGATGACGTGGTGGCATCAGGCTTGTCGGCCCTAACCAAATTGCACCCAGGAAGACTACGCCTTTTCGATGCCTTTATGAGCGAATCGGAGGGTGGCTCCACACTCTACAAAATTCTAGCAAACTATCTAGACAAGGTACAGCAGCATGCGCAGCTGGTAGGGAAGCACTATTCCCAATACCAGCAAGTGATGTGGGCGCCTGCTTGGAGACTCGCTAGGATCAGGGCGGGGGGCACTTGCGGGAGACACGAAAGGAGAGCGACCGCGTCATGCTTGCACTGCAGGCATGACTATCAATCTGCTGGCCCAACCCAAAAGTCTAACTGCCAGCCAAATATCTATCTGCCGCAAGGCTGGGAGCCGCATGGGCAAAACATAGCGTGGCCGGGCGGGGTGATGCCAATTGCCAAAAGCGATGAGAAGCGCCCACCTGGGGCATAGTGGGTCATGGCCCATAGGGACGCAAGGAGGCGAGGCGGACGGTAACCATTACATATCGATGACACAACCAGTGACCAGGAGGGAGGCCGCGTGCGCGCAGGGGCCGGATCGACGCTGTGCTGTCACGGTGGAATGGTGGGCACAAGAAGGGCTCAAGGAGGGAGCCAGCAAGCGGGGGGGAGGGGGGGGGGGGAGGCTGCGATACCCAGCAAGGGGGAGACGAGCAAGAGGGCAAGGATGGAGGGTGGGGGGGGGATGCGGGGTGGGGGCGAAGTACAACTCCCATCTCCCATGGCCACCGGATGCTGCCCTGCGTCACGCTGCCAGGTACGCCCCGTTCGCTATGGTTGCTGACAACTTCTGGGTCGGATGCTCCCCTACCTTGCCCCTACCTAACTCAGGTGAGTCGTGTATCTCGCCACAGCATGCGGTCACATGTGTCCTACACTCGGACCGGCAACTAGCGACCAACCTTGTGCAATTGGGCAGCCCCACACGAGAGGAAGCAGCCCTCGGGGTCGGCGTCACAGGGACCCTGCACATGCTGGTGGCTTCCGGCTGCCGACTGTGTGTGCAGCCGGCAGGGGGCATTCCTCGAGGAGCACCTCGTGTGCTGTCCACTGGGATGGCGGGGGCTCCTGGTGGCGGCTGTTAGGGCCATGATGGGGGCCGACATGACGGGAAAAGAGGAATGCAACGAGGAACAGGGATTCGGAAGTTACCACCCCAACCATCCGCAGATCATTCCAGGCCGTTCACAGTTACGGCTTTGACCATTCGTGTGCCCGAATCGTCGAGGTTACGAATGTCAGAAATTGGCCTACACGCTACGGGAGTGAACTCCGCGAGACGCCCTGTCCTTCCTGTTCTATGAGCAAAGCAGCAAATCTGGGACACGTAAATTTATTGAGAGGTGCCAGCTACTTTGCGTTACAAAATTCTAAAAAAGAAAAAAAAAAAAAAGTCATCGAGGCCTGGATTAGATCTAATGGAAAATTCTCTACGGGCAACCAAAACTTCTGGCAGAACACTGGTGCCATCGGACGCACATCTTGTTCGCACTACCTAAAGACCGGCTCTCCTTATTCATACTTTTCCGAAGAGCTGAAAAGCTACAGCGAGAAGGCATTCAATAGGCTTGTCGCCGGACAAATGTGCTCAGGGATAGGAAATGCAACTGTGAACGTCGCGAAGTACGACATACTTCATGAGCGTGCTTTGGACACAGCGGTAATTTTGCAAGGCTACTTACCAGCTACCCTGGCAGAGGCGAGGGGGAAGACGCACTTCTCCCATTGCACAGTGCCCATTGCTTGTCCCAATCAGGAAACGTTAACAACCATTGCTTGCCCGAGCCCGCCAGAAGAGCCCCATAGGCAACGGGTGCAAGGCATGTCTAATTCAATTCAGCAAGGCCATGTATCGCATCAAACACAAATCAGTGAAGGGCATGATGTCCACCTCGACCGAATGACAATGAAGGCATGGTGTTTACTTGTTCGATCGCTTGGCCATGAGAGCATCACCATCAGCACATCCAGATTTCTACACTGGCTAGCCTAAAATCGCGACTTCGTGCAAAGAGCGAAGGCATGGAGGAGCATCCCTCCCGTAGCCAGGCCAGGCCAACGGCGTTGATCGCGACCATACCTGCGTCAAAGGGCCGCACAGCCCTGGCAGGAGTTGGACCTGCACGTAAGTCCATGTAACTGGATTTTACTAAAATTCGTACCCCCAAACGTAATTTCTGTCCAGTCCTGTCCTGGACCGTCCTTATCGGCGACGTGCTTGTTAGCCCGCAAGTCCGCAACGCATCCAGATGGCCCCCAGCAACTAGCAAGGCGTTAAGTATACCAGCATTCCTAGTGATAGACTATGTAGTAACTAGTAGCCTAGTGGGCGCACACTACGGTATAGGCAGTTGCCAAGTGTTTCTATCTCCGACGCATTCTTTTCCAACGGCATCTTCCCAACGGGCAGTACAAGATAAACATTATCTCGCGGTGGTGGTGGTGGATTACGTGGTGGTGGTGGTGGTGTGTCCCACGCCGCAGTCAGCAGCAGAGAGTTCTTTAGTGGCCGAGGGCCGGATATTTTTTCCAGGTAAATAGGTGTACGTTTATTCCAAATATAGCCAGTAGGTAATCCCTGCTAAGCCGGATATTTTTTCGGGGAAATGGGTATATTTATTATCCAATCATAGACCAGAGAGGTGAAATGGGAAATTAGTATCAGCGAATCCTAAATTAAGGTGGTCACACGCCGAGGGCCGGAAATATTTAGTATCGGTGGTACTATCGGGGCACTGTGACGTGGACGGTTGCATCATCGGATACACCCTGTGTGATATCAAACGCAGTACAATATGTACTGTAGTCCTACTGTAAAGTAGTATCCGTCGCGTTCAAGGTGCTGCCAGGAGGTTTCAGGGTTTTCCGCCTCCTCTGCCCTGCACGCTGACGGGCTGCCTGCTCAGCCTAAAAATTGAGATGAATTCGTTTCGAAAAGTTCCGTGGTCCGGCCTGGAGTACATTTTAGGCTGTTCACTGTTCAGTGAGTTTGGCTGGAGGTTCTCGAATCCAGGCAGGGCACAGGGCAGCTGATTCACGTGGTGCGCTGGCGGGGACGTGCTGAGGTGGTCGCCGACTTGGTACCTAGTTGGTGAGTTGGACGTTAGACACGGACGCTTTCCTGGCCGACGGCCATTCGCAATTTTACGACAGATACGTGAGCGATGCTGGCCACCGCAATGCGACGGCTCCCCCGGATTTTTGTGCGATGAGTGGTGAAAGGAAGGGTAGTGGGAGCGGTAGCGCACTCGTAAACCGACGGCGATTATTTGTGCAGCGACTTGCATTCACACCTGGTCGTTCGTAAGATATTTACGTCGTGGTGGGCGATTGTAACCAGCAGGCCGGCCAAGCGACTATCGCGGCTTTGAGATTGTGGATTGTCCAATGGCGGCCGTAAAGTCGGTGCCTTCTGAAATTGGGAACGTTATTGAAACTATACTAGATTTATGTAGCTCCCGCAAGAGCGTCCCAGTAACCGAAATCACAAATAAGCTGACGAAAGGCAAAGAACATTTTGCTGATGTCGTGACAATACTTGAGGTGCTGCGCGTAATCGAGAAGAGCCCGGATGGGCAAGAGTACATTTGGCTTGGCTTTTCCCGGCTACCTATTGTTTGGGGGAGCTTCCGTGACACGAAGGCGGAGGACGTATATTCACGGAAGGTCCGTGTCTGCAGCTTTGCCGCTGCAGCGTATATTGTTCGCGTCATTATGTAGTGAATAGAACCTCTTGTGTTCAATTGCTTTTCTGCTCAACGCAACTACCCTTTATTTTTCTTGTCTCAAATGTCGGAATCTATGCAGGGGAGGCTACTGTCGTCCAATAGCAGCACGGAATACGTCGCCAATCGCCTGATCGCGTCATTGATGGCCGCCACCGACAGCCTCACGCTCGACGTCGCGGCACTCAGCGCGAGAAGCGCCAAGAAGCAGAAAACCGCGAGTAACACTGCCACCGACGCGCAAAATGGCATCGCCAATGACAGCAGCAGCAGTAGCAGTGGAGATAGCAGCAGCGACGATGACGCCAGCAGCGGGGACGAGGCCACCGACGGGGAGGAGAAAGTGTCCGTGAACGCCAAGCTTCAGAGTTTGGGGCATATCCTGAGCTACCTGGGCCTTACCGTCCCTGTAAGTGGACTAGGAGGGTCTTATCTTTGTTCAATAGTTGTATAATTTGGAGTAAGAATGTATGTATAAACAACAGCCATACTATTGCATCCACAGCTCGTACAAACAACAGCCATACTTCTGCATCCACAGCTCATACAAACAACAGCCATACTACTGCATCCACAGCTCATACAAACAATAGCCATACTACTGCATCCACAGCTCATACAAACAACAGCGATACTACTGCATCCACAGCTCATGCAAACAACAGCCATACTAATGCATCCACAGCTCATACAAACAACAGCCATACTACTGCATCCACAGCTCATACAAACAACAGCCATACTACTGCATCCACAGCTCATGCAAACAACAGCCGTACTATTGCATCCACAGCTCATACAAACAACAGCCGTACTATTGCATCCACAGCTCATACAAACAACAGCCATACTACTGCATCCACAGCTCATGCAAACAACAGCCATACCATTGCATCCACAGCTCATGCAAACAACAGCCGTACTATTGCATCCACAGCTTATATACTACTACAACAACCATACCATTGCATCCACAAGTAGCTGCACGCGGTCTATGCTGGCTTCTGAAATGCTGATGGCACAACATCGCCAAGCAAGTCGCTGGCCGAGTCCTCGTGCGCTAGAAGGTGCACTGTAGGGCACTATAGGGTGCACTAGTAGCTATGCTATCGGGTGTACTATAGGGTGCTCTATCAGGTGCATAGCTCTCCCGCCCCTTGGCAGTTTATCATCTACGTGCGTTTTAAATAGCTGCCTCCAAAGCCCTTTTTTTCCCCATGGCAAGCACTCCTTGCACGATACGGCCAGAAGAATCCCTCCCTACTAAATCTATTCTATTGTTGTTCCCAAAGGACCATGGCTGTGCGCGGCAGATGGGTTCACGATCTGTTCGGCGACACCGAGTTTACCAGCTATAATGGTTGTCTCCTTGATAATAGCAGCTCTCTTTTGTTTTGGTGGTCAGAGTGCATACGTGTACGCATAGATACGCACACCCGTTGGTCTCCACACACAAAGGGGGGGGGGAGAGGCGGGGGGCGTGCGGGGTGCCGGATGTTGGCGGTCAGGTCATTCTTCCCGCATACCAGAGCGTGTGTTTTTGAATGTAGTCGCTTCGCGTAGCCTATTCGCCTCGTGTACTTAGTCCCTATCCCCCGTGATGCATCCCCTACCTCTGATGTCGCTCCTGATGTCACGGCGCAGGGTGAAGGGGACCCGTCCGGCCATCCGTCCCTTCGGTGGACGGGTAAGGTATCGGAGGAGATTCTGTCCCGCTACAAGCCGGCCTGTTCCGCCAAGCCGCCCGGCTCCCAGGCCTCCATACTGGTGAATGGCTCGGATGCCCCCCCCAGCTGCGACGGCAATGGCGCACTCCCGGACGAGGCGGCGGAGGATCTGTTGGCTGAGTTGCGTGCGCTGGAAGCCGAGACGCTGGCGCTACAGCGGCAGCACATGGCGCGCCAGCAGAAGATCTCGCAGCTAGAGCGCAAGAAGCGGCGGCTGCTGGACACGCTGATCGACTACGAAGGGCTGGGATAAGGGGGACGGATTGGGGGGGGGGGGGGGGGGGGCGCGGATTAAGAGGGAAGGGGCAAATTAAGGGGGGAGGGGCGGATTACAAGGGAGGGCTTTAGTGTCTCATTTTTCGGGGTGGGGGTGGGGAATCTTATTTGCGAATCAGATAGCGAATAAAATTGTGAAGGGGAAGAGTCTGGCAGTTTGATTGGTCAAGGGCTTGGTGCGATGTGGGCTCGGAGCCTGCTCTGGCTCCTTTGTGGTTGTGATCGCTTGCGTTGGCATGGGCAGGCCAAGCATGGCGAAGCAGGCTGACCGTGGCATGTCGGCCTGGCGGGCCTGCACGTACGCCCTGGCCCATGCTCTTTGCATTCAGGTCCTACGACGTCGTATGATGCCTAACGCTTATTGGGCCTAGTTTTCTATGCCCCTTGGCAGGCCAGCTACTTGGCAATGCAGCAACACCTGTTTGGTGTTGAAGTGCAGAAGAAGTCAGCTCATGGGGGAAGTGGTATCAAAGCAGGTGCAAGTGCTCGCCTCCTGGCGACTTGCGTGAGGCTCAAGGCAGGCCTTGATTGATTGTCTGGTCGATGGTGGGATGGAGGTTGTGATCCTAGATGGTGACGGTGATGAGGACGAAGCAGTGATAGCAAATTTTGTGTGCAGCATGCATCTGCCAGGCGGCAGTCTCGTGATCTGCAGAGCTCTATGTGGCAAGCGTTCTTTCTGAGAAGGATATACCTGCAATCTGATTATGCTATCATAGTTGCCGGGGAAGTAATATGGGCTTTAGGTTTTAGCCCATGACGGGACAAGTGAAATTCGGGCTCAACTTCAATCAGCTCAGAGTGAGTTTGGACGTCGCATTTGGACTTGTGGTCATTGGCTTCCTGGCTCCACACGTGTTTGCTGACATGTCATACATCCTGTGTGCAGTATTATTGAGGCAGCCCAGACACTTGTGAACTATAGTTAATATCATGTGGAAAGTCTTATTGCATGCACTATTGAAGTGATATTCTCGTCTTTAAATGAACTATTTGTTAACATTAATTACACGTGCGGTCCTGTAATTGGGGATCCTTTTTTGTTTATAAGTAGAAAGTAGTATCTCCAGGTCCGAGACCCTGTGATTACACAAGCGCGCTAGTTCGCTTACGCTAAGACTGACTTCTCGATCAGGCCGGCCACATGTGGCCATTCATGCAATCACCTTTAACCCGTGTTTTTTTACAACGCGATACATCGCGTTGTAGGGTTAGAACGCGATGTATCGCGTTGTAATCTGACACGTGGCAAACCTATTAACCCGTGTTTTTTTAATTAGAACGCGATATATCGCGTTGTAAGCTTTTTTTAGAACGCGTATAGCACCTAAGGAAATTTTTTTTTCATGGTCATGTATATACTTTCCTGAAAGCCCATAAATCAAAGGATTTTTTGAGCTACTCAGACCTACAAAATGCTTATTCATTAGAGAGATACACTGGTTTGAATACAGGGGGGTCTGACCATGACCGCGATTTCTTGACCCTAGGTCACAAGTCATGTGCTTATTCACAAATGGTTCATGAAAAAAATCTGGCTTCTTGCACGAGCTATGGGCAACATATGCAGGCTCTGTGAAACAAAACTCAGGCCCATTGGGCCACTGGAGCTATTTTTCATTAGCATCACAATTACAACGCAGTACAACGCAGTGGGAAACATGAGAGCCCTTGACAACATTACGCAACGACCCGAGCCCCATAAACGGGGCCATAGTGAGCTTGGAGGGTCAAAACGTTGAAAATAGGTGTTGTATAAGTTATACAGCATCAAACATGAATCAAACATCATGACTGGATGACCTAATTTGACTGAATCAGGCAGCCATAGCCAAAGCATCATCCACTCTCACAACGTGTTGAGCACATGCCTCGTGGGAATGGAGGTGCTGGGTTTTCATTCCATAACGCGTGCAATACTGAAAGAAAGAGGCACGTGTAATGCAAGGCTTGGATAGGTTGAGTGATCCATGAGCTTACATGCAGGCAAAGATGACGCTGGAATGCATGCTAGCGAATGGTGGCAAGATGCTAACAACACATGATTATACACCATGATTATGGGCACCCAGCTGATCTTCTTGCACAATCAACGCAGTATAAACCATCAACATCCAATCCTCACGATATATGCACGGCTTGACGACGTATACAGCACCTAAATACTGCACAACTGCAACCTGCTATGGCTGACATGCAAGCAACGTCGAGTAGGATGGCGGTCTTAGAGAGGCTGGGCAGAGGTCGGTAGAAATAAGTGGAAAACTGGCAGAAACTAGGTAGAAACACGATATACTTACGCCTGCAAGCACTATTGAGCCGGTGGCAGAGGCCATTTCCAGGAAAATACAGCATACCGTAGCAATAGCCACGGTCACGCCTTACGCTATTTGCAGGCACCATCATGCCCGGAGCTACCCAATAAAAGTCTGCACAAATCTCGGTTTAGCCGAGAGTCCGGGCGTTCGGAATGAATAAACATGTGTTAAGAAGTCGAAACACCATGGAAATACCAAGCATGGTGCCGCAGCAGACCCGAGTCTTGACGTAATAATATGTATGCCGGTTTCCAGGGTTTCCGCATGAAAGTTGGGTGAGAAACTGGAAAAAACTACGTTTCCTTTGCCCCAGTACCTCAACAAACTCGTAGAAACCTAATTATCAACCTTTGAACGCATCATCATGGTCGTGCTACCCAACCTAGCCACTGAAATTCGCGCGAAAACTGGCGAGATCTACCTGCCGCCATCGCCGTCGTCTTCACCTTCGTCCCGCGAAAATGCCTGATTTCAGTGGTACATATTTGTTTGCAGCTGTCACAAAAAAAATACCAAAAATACCAGGATTTTTTCTTGAATTCTATGAGATGTTTCTGACCTATCTTGAAAGTTTCAGACCAAAAATCGCATGTTTAATAGGTTTGCCACGTGTCAGATTACAACGCGATACATCGCGTTCTAACCCTACAACGCGATGTATCGCGTTGTAAAAAAACACGGGTTAATTAAACATGCGATTTTTGGTCTGAAACTTTCAAAACAGGTCAGAAACATCTCATAGAATTCAAGAAAAAATCCTGGTATTTTTGGTATTTTTTTTGTGACAGCTGCAAACAAATATTAAATTAAATTAAATTAAATTATAACATGCCTCCGTGGGGAGGTCATGTAGCACATATTTCATGATGGATGGGTTGGAGGAAGCCGCGTGATCGAACTGTCCTAACTCTATCTAGAAAATCCTACCTACACTACTCATCAAAACGCCTCCTCCGCTTGGGGGGAGGTGGCTTGCCCACAGGGTCGGGCGTGTGCGCCTTAAATTAATTAATTAATTATCAACATCACTCCGTTGGGAGTCAATGTAGCACATATCCCTGAGAAGGGGCATATGGCTTTTAATACATTCTAGGCTACTTCCTGCAAGAGTCCGGGAATGTAAGCAGCACCTGCTCTAGGTGCCTCAAGGGCACCGGCACCCTCATGATCTTCACACTATGCCCAGCTAAGGGGGAGTATGTCATGGGGGGGAAGATCATCATGGCTATACAAGAGCTAGGGCATGGCTTCTCGACAGAGAGCATCTCTCTGCATGGCATAGCAAGGCTAAATTCTTAATGCAACATCCATGGGGGTCCCATTATAGACAAAGCATGGCTAAATGTTGAAGGCATCATCCATGGGGGCCATTATGGGCGCACATGCGCGTGGGCCACATGCTAGGCTAAGCCTTACTAATCTACACTACTGGTATATATTCGTAGTCTGAGGTGGCAGGAGGGGGCTGCCAGGGCTTGTGGTCAACGTGGATGACCGCCCCCCTCCATGCAGTATACCGGCTTCCCCCTTGCGCTCTGCCGGAGCTGAAGGTAGGTCGGCCATAACTCGCGTCGCCGCTGTTGCTGGGCCAGGGTCAAGTCGTCGTGTGCGCCTTGACAAACAAATATGTACCACTGAAATCAGGCATTTTCGCGGGACGAAGGTGAAGACGACGGCGATGGCGGCAGGTAGATCTCGCCAGTTTTCGCGCGAATTTCAGTGGCTGTTGGGTAGCACGACCATGATGATGCGTTCAAAGGTTGATAATTAGGTTTCTACGAGTTTGTTGAGGTACTGGGGCAAAGGAAACGTAGTTTTTTCCAGTTTCTCACCCAACTTTCATGCGGAAACCCTGGAAACCGGCATACATATTATTACGTCAAGACTCGGGTCTGCTGCGGCACCATGCTTGGTATTTCCATGGTGTTTCGACTTCTTAACACATGTTTATTCATTCCGAACGCCCGGACTCTCGGCTAAACCGAGATTTGTGCAGACTTTTATTGGGTAGCTCCGGGCATGATGGTGCCTGCAAATAGCGTAAGGCGTGACCGTGGCTATCAATTGCTACGGTATATGCTGTACTTTCCTGGAAATGGCCTCTGCCACCGGCTCAATAGTGCTTGCAGGCGTAAGTATATCGTGTTTCTACCTAGTTTCTGCCAGTTTTCCACTTATTTCTACCGACCGGCTCTGCCCAGCCTCTCTAAGACCGCCATCCTACTCGACGTTGCTTGCATGTCAGCCATAGCAGGTTGCAGTTGTGCAGTATTTAGGTGCTGTATATGTCGTCAAGCCGTGCATATAGTTGTGAGGGTAAGAATGCCACGAATTCCGCCATGGTTCTTGCAGGAAGTTGCCTTTATTAATAATCAGGAAACACAGACGTAAGTCACGTCACTTCCGGGCGTCCCCAACATCTACTGCTCCAATTTTGGTACTTTTGAAATTCCATGCCTGGAGCGCAAAGTTTGCAATATATGTGCCGTTTGTAGCTCTAGCTCTATAATAACCTGACCAACCCCGCATTCCTCAAAGTACTTAGCACTTGTTGCCTATTCTCATTATGCGAATCACATGATTAGGATGTGCTTCATGATTGCTATTGCTCGAGATTCAATTAAGAATGATTGACATCAATAAATGATGAACCAAATAAACCAAATTAGGCCACTTGACAAGTTCATGATCCATTTAAATTGTACAATTAAGCGATTAATTAATTCATAAATCATACATTACATGGGATACCCCCGTCGACGAGCTAGTGGTACGTACAATGAAACATTTGAGTTTGTAACATGTCTCCATGGATATATACATGTATGCTGGACCTCGCGCATCTCAGCCCTCTAAGAAATGTTATTTGAACTCAGGTCTAGATCTAAATATATACATGATCTGGATAATATTATACACTTCCTTAAAAGAGCATGAATCGAGCTTTACAATTCAGGACAAGGAACTCGTTTGCAAATCACGGCTGAAAGGCAAGTGCTCACAACGAAGCACGTGCTCTCAAGGCTGTCCACCTCGTCCAACCAAGCCCGGGCGAGCTGGCCTACTCAACAGGTCTCTTCTTGGCCAAGTTCGTGAGCCGTTTCTCGACGTCTGTCGGAATGGTCAAGATGGCCTGGCGATTGTTAGCTGGGTTGACAACAATGGTGTGTTCGAACCCCGCGTCCATGCACAGGTAGCAATTGACCAAGTTTGGCTGTTCAGCTTGCGCATCGGCGTCCATTTTGAACATCGTCGCCATACCCGGAAATCTGTCCCAGTAGCGCACCCCCACCACCCATTGTCCCTTACGGAACAACTCCCTATCGACCTTGCCGTTTCTGTCGGCCACTCGCCTCACGAAAGTAGCGGCCACCTGATAAGGCTCCTGCAAGACTTCCGCTAGCCAATATGGATGATCTGGATCGTGGGACTCATCACCAGAGTAGGACTCGACGGCAAAAATGTCTCGCAGCTTCAGTCTCCTTCCCATCATCGTCCTCTCTGCCTGTAGTCTGTTCAGTCGCGTCCCTGCGTGCCCCCCTTGTCCGTTTGGGTTCCTTTGCACTGGCTCCCCCAGTTTGTGGAGCTTCATCCGAGCACCTCCCACATTCCAGCCGTCCATGTCGGTCCACTCCTTTCGACAATCCCACCACCTTTCCTCGGCGCACGCACCGCCACAATAGCAGGAATACTGGCGCAGCATTAAGCGCGTCACATTCGACTTGTCCATGCGCCACCAGTGCGCCTTCTTCACTCCTTTGATTTCGCCGCGCCCTGGGCTGTAAGGAAGCACCTGCGCGTCGAAGACAAGATTTGCACAAGGGAAAGTTGAAGTTACGAGACCATCGAGCTAGTTGTGTTTTATTAAGCACTCCTGATCGCCAGGACTCCAAGAACGCCCTAGAAACGACGGCCGGCGTAACTATTCCCTGAACGAGGACTGTACACTTAATTACCTCGGGGAACTCGAAGAAGTTACGCCTGGTCGTTGTGGTCCCGCCCACCGCCCCCGACGCCAGATTCTCCACCAACTGGGCGGCCGTCTGTTTGTCCTGGTTCTCTTCCCTGATGTGCCACCTCCTCAACATGCACTTCACAGTCCCACCAGCTCCATCCACCTCCCCCTTTCCGTGCTGCTCCCCAAAGTAATTCCACTCAAATGACTCCAGGTGCGGATCCTCCGTCAGCAGCCGGGCCACTTCCGCGATCACATTCCTTGACTTGAACTGCATGGAGCAATTGTCCGACCACCCAATGAAGCGCTTCACCTCTACCCCTTCTGACCGTAGTGTCGCCAGGATTTTGAGGATAGCAAAACGGAGGGCCCGCCCGTCCCTTTTCATTCCGCCCTGTCCGATGAAGTGAAACTCCCTTCTCACGACCTTTCCCGACGCTGGATCCAAGTAGCGCACGATCCAGGGCATAAGGACGAATGTGACTGGATGCCAATACTGTGCTTGGAGATTGTGATAGGTGTAAGACTGGTAGTTCTCGGCGTAATCTGTGTGGCATACAAGGTCCCCCACCCGCATCCTTGAGAGACATTCCTTGGAGGCGTCCGCTTGCCACCACGCGTTGAAGCAATGCTGGATGAAGTCCGGCCACTTGTCCACAATTGCCTCCTTTAGCTCCGTTGGTGTGGACTTGACGTCGACTTGCGTCAATCGCTGCCCACCAGCCTTTGCGATCTCGTCACAGTCGTCCTGCATATGCGCAGTGTGCACATACAGAAAAGACATCAACTTCGACCCACCAATGACCTGTAGAAAGAAAAAAGACAGGACCTCAGGAAAAATTGAAAAAGAAACGCCTTGGGGCGCAACCACTCCACTAAAAATTACCTCTGGCCCAAGAACTTCAGGAAACATTGCAAAAGAAACGCCTTGGGGCGCAACCACTCCACTAAAAATTACCTCTGGCCCAAGAACCGCACCCGGCGGCACATCCTGCATCTCGTATCTGGTCCATGAAATCAGGTGGTTGGAAGCCTCCTCCCGTTCGCATAACATGAAGTTCCGAATTCCACACTTGGGAGCCAGGCAAGTGCCCAACACACAAGCCTTACGCCGGATCGAGCAAACCCCCAACTCCTCGCCCAGGTCATGATCGGGCACCCCTTCCTCGTCGTCCAGCACCCTCCCATGCATGGGCAGATCCTCAAGTTCGCCCTGAAAAGGCTGAACCTGCGGCCGCGACGACCCCACAGACGACCTCGAACCTCCCCCCTCCCTCATCCCCTCCACCTCACAAGTAAACTTGTTCACCCACTCTGTCGTGTGAGTGGCTTTGAAAATGGAACATGTGGGCACGGACGACCCCACGTCGAGCTGGCTACCATGATCGCACGCGTGGCATTCAGGTCCGCACTCGCATCTGGCATGAAAAGTTGCACGAAATTTGGCCAACCCCCCAACCATGGACTGCATGGTAGTGTGGTGCTGGCATGCGCACAAGTTCCGCATTTTCCACCGCCCCTTGACGCATGCGGGCATATGCTTGCAAAAAGTAGTGTATCCCACATGAACTGTGCTCTTCTGATTCGTGCGTAGCATTGACATCCCTGCCTCCGTCTCCAAAATCACCTGATTTCCCCCCCTCACACCCTCCTCTCCCTCCCCCCCCCCCCCCCTCCCTACTGTCCATCCGCCGCGGTGGCTTCAACTCCGGATGGCGGGAAATGAACACTTCGTAAATCTTCGACTTGGAGACAGTATAGTAGCGCGCACCCTCCGAAAACGCTAGTGTATGTTTGTAATCCTTTCTGGTCCATTCACAATGAACATCCTTCATGTTCGGAGACGCCCGCGTCAAGTTATCATCCCTCCAGCACGCTTGTATCAGGGCAATGACTTCCGTCGGAAGCTCGTCTTTCCTCCTCCTCCTCTCTGGCGCACTCATCAAAAGGTCGTCCTCCCCTTCTTCCATTCCATCCCTGTGACCCCGAACAGTTGCGACAAAGCGCCTGTCAATCCCGAACGCGCGCTCCACAATCCTGTCCGGGACGCCCTCCATTGCCTTCGTAACAAGTCCACACAAGGCCCACCTAAGCCCACGATCCTTCTCAGATGTTCCCAAGTCGCCAAAAGCCTTCTTGATGTTATCCCGAAGAGATTCCGCCCAATTTTCAGGAAGCCCGCCGTCACAGTTCTTCCTCTTCTTAATGCCGTTGCTCTCCGCCACCATGGCATTTAGTCTTGAAGCTGCGCAAGACAGAACCTCCGCGCTCATCTCTGGCGTCCTGTGGTTGTTTGCTTTCACGCGTTCCGCCATGATAGGAAAGATGTCATTGGCAATTTTGTACCCCTTGTTCTCGATGTACTTGTCGCTCCAGAGACCGCGAAGTGCAGGCTCCCGGTCGTCATTGGACAAGGGACGCGAACCGTCGGAAACGGCCCCCCGCCCCGATCGCGCCATCAGACTTTGGTCAGACGGCAGCTGATTTTTTTCGCCTCTTAATCCCGCGGCACCGAAAGCCCTGAGGATGAGTAATGATAAATAATCACCATTAAAGACACGACGAAAACGATGGGCATCAAACAAGAACGACAAGCGTCATTAATAACGCCGGCCGGCGCAACTGGATACATGTAAACCATACAAAAGTGATTTTATGAAACACATACAGTTTGTCATTAATAACGACGGCCGGCGTAACTCGGGCGCAATTAAAAACCATTAAGAAGCAACTCAGGATATGCAGGCAGAAATCCTTCAGGTGTAAAAAAGATGTACAAACACACTTTTGGTAATGGGGCCTGATTGCGCAACTGCAAGATACCATTGGAAACGCCGGCCGGCGCAACTGGATGCATGTACATAAACCATACAAAAGTGATTTGCACAAAACCCCTACAATTTGTCATGAGTAACGACGGCCGGCGTAACTCGGTTGCATTTGAAAACCACAAAGAAGCAACTCAGGTAGTGAAGGCGGAAATCCCAGAGGTGATAAAATGTTTACCAACACAAAATGTTGATAAGCGTGCAAGCTTTTGCAAGTGCGCGCAAGATACCATTGGAAACGCCGGCCGGCGCAACTGGAACACCAAAACAAAAAACTTGATTTGCACGAAACCCATTCAGTTCGTCATGGATAACGACGGCCGGCGCAACTTCATGGCACTCACCACTTTCACCAAATGCCATGTCGCCATTATATTGAGGAAAGCGAAGTATGCCCACTTGAAGCTGTGGTCTGCAGAACATTGACACAAAATATGCATGGTATTTCAAGCAATGAATGCTATGTGTCAGGCATCAATGTCTTTATTGTATCCAAATGTGGTTAGGACGGAGGTTTACATTGGTTGCTATTTTAAGACAATGGCGTATAACCAAACATTGCACACACTCAAGAGTGTACTTATGCTGAACTGGAAAGGAACATTAAACCCCAATAAGGTAGATATTTTTCTTTTACATTTTAATTTTTTATATACTACTTTATATAATATTATATTATATTATATTATATTATGCTATATTATGTTATATGAAATAACATTAAAATTAACATAAAATTAAAATTATATATTAATTATAGTATATTATATAATTTATATTATATATTATATTCACGATGCTCTGTGTATTAATGACATATCAGACACACCTACATCACATCGCCTTGATGTTTCCGTTGTATGGGTCCGGTCGGGCGTTGGTAGCTGGTCGACAACAATTCTACATTTCCTAAAAAAAAATGCGACCGTGCCTACATTCGAAGGCGCGCTGTGGCTGACCTGAACTATCGGTGAACACCTCGGCGTCACTTGACCGGCCTAGGTTGACATTTCGGCAGAGTAACGCTGCTTAAAGGATCCTTGCGTAGTTCGCGCGATTTGGCTCTTTATATATGTTTTTGGAGACGACGAGCAAGCATCCGATTGGTCAGCCAATTCCTGTCCAGTCCTCGGACAGTGTCCAATCCGGTGCTTGGGATCCAGAAAACGTGCTCGAGCCTGGCCACTCTGTCGCGGGCGCCGCGCTAGTGGCGTCGCGCCCAAACCTGACCAGGCCATAGGAAAGGGCGGGGGCGAATGCAAGAATTATTGTTATATCCTGACCTGTCCTGGGGAAGGTCCGGGGCGAATGCAAGAATTAATATACCTGCGTATGCAACCAACACGGCCGATCCACATACATAATCCGACTGAGCTGGACGGTACGGACCAAATTTCGGTGCAAATTGAGGCCCAAAAGCTATGTCGGCATGGTGCGCGCACCCCTTGCGGTAGGGGCCATGGCGACTGCCTTTAGACGAAACGTGACAAATCTGGCACGCGGAAAGCAGAAATGCTCGATTGTTGGAGAAAATTAGTTACTGATTCTAATTTATGGCGGGATGGTTGCGATCTATAATGTCGCGGGCTTTTTTTCTTTGCCATCGGCAGGGTGG
>RPFO01000079.1:4444209-4566130 GCA_009746045.1 Mesostigma viride | reverse complement strand
TTCTTTACACTTTTTCTTACATTAAAAATCTTCCGTTGATAATGTTCTTGCAGGAAGCCGGTCGTCAGGGTGGGGCAAATCTCCAGGGAGAGGGGGCTATCGCTGTCGGTGAGCCTGTGTCAGAGGGCGCGGGTGGAAGCGACGGCGATACTGCGAAAATGACACGCTTTAAGGAGCAAGCGGATGCTTATCAACTGAAGAAGTTGGCAAAGTGGGTTGTGGCCGAGGTGAGAACGGAAAAGCCCCACCTGAGGTACGGAACCAGATGATGATTCCATCAAGTCGCTGAGTTGATCGTGAAGAATGCGTGCCGGCCCGATGGCGCCACACAGCCTGAGGAAATCCCGAGCGCCAAGGCCTTGATAAAGTGGATGCAGGAGAACCTGTTCGAGGGCAAAGGGAAGGAGAGGAAGTGTAAACTGTTGACGGTGACGGAGAAGGACGCCAAGACTCTGATCAAGATGTTGAAGGAACACGATGCCCGCCAGGACAAGTCTCCGAAGATCGCGAAGGGGTCGAAGAAAGCGGCTGAAGCAGCAGCGGTTGAGGGGAATGAGGTAAGTCTACCTCTGTTGTGAGGGGGGCTTTGTTCTTGAGGTCCACGTTTCATGTAGGTTGCGACGGCCGGCGTTTCTTAAGTGTGACACTTACTTCCTTTTGACTAACACTTACTTCCTTTCCTGATTTCGCATCGTTGAGGGAAATGAGCCAAGTGTACCTCTGTTGTGAGGGGGGCTCTGATCTTGAGGTTTAGGTTTCATCTAGGTTGCGACGGCCGGCGTTTCTCAAGTGTGACATTTACTTTATTCCTTTCGGTTATGCTTTCCTGATTTTTTCATATCATTGTTAAGGGGAACGAGGTAAGTATACCTCTGTTGTGAGGGGGGCTTTGATGTTGAGGTTCAGGTTTCATGTAGGTTGCGACGGCCGGCGTTTCTCAATCGACATTTACTTTATTCCTTTTGGTTATGCTTTCCTGATTTTTTCGCATCACTGCAGTACGTGCAGGCCGAGAGGGCGACCCACGCGGCCATCCTGTACTCAATCAGCCTCGACCAGCACGCGCGCCGCGAGAACATGAAAATAGATAGTACGTGGACTGCTGCCGTCGACGAACACCAGAAGGGACTCTCCGAAGCACTTGCGACCTACAAGGGGAAGGCGCTGAAGGGAAAGGGGAAAGGAAAGGTGGAGGTTGCGGATGCTCCCGTGTCTCTGCTTGAGAAATGGGAGAAGTCCCCGGTGTCGCAGGATGATGATGACATCCTGGATGTGAACGATGAGATCGCGAAGGGCAAACGGTTACGGAAGCAGCTTGCCGTTCAGCCTCGGGACCTCGATGAGATGTCCAAAGCCTTGGTGCATCGAAATCGGGTGTGGACAAGGAACCTGTTCGTGGGGCCTCAGAAGCTCCTCGCACGAGACTTGCATCTGTCTAGAGCCGAGCAGAACGCCACCATTTTTGCAAACTCGGAGTCCGACTACGGCCACGACAAGCTGGTGATTCCTGTGTGGCGGTACTCGTTCCAGTTTTTGGCTGACCGGTGCCCCAACACTTTTCATGACTGGATGAAAAAGGAAGGCACCCAGCGTCAGCTCGCGCAACTCTTCGGGGAGATGGGGGGGCACGGACAATGAAGGCTGGCTACGCTCGCGCAATGACTGACGAAGAAATTGATATCTACCTGCGAACGAGCTCGGCCAAGGGAATGGCCGAAGCTGCTTCCACCGCGGTTCTGACAGGACGGGCCGATTTGCTGGACGATCTTAAGCCCGTGGACGTGAGAAAGGCCGCGCTTTTGGACAGTTTGTGCAAGTCCGCCTGGGAGATGGCTCCATTCGAGAAGAAGCCACCGTTGCCGCCAGCCATTTGCGGCTTTCTCGTGCTGGACGGGAACCACTTTACCACACTCATCAAATCGGTGAAATTCGAACTGGTCACCGACAATATGACGGTGGACCAAAGATCTGTGTGGTACCAGGCAATGCTGAATGGTTTCATGAAGGCGGAAAAGCTCAGGGTCGTTGCGCGGGGAGGGAAGGAGCAGGAGGTCACGAAGACCGTGGCCGCGGCGAAGCTGGAGGAGTGGGCAACTGATTGGACGAATTTCGGGGGGGTGGACGTGCAGATGCTCAAGGGTGAGACCATCCTGCCGACCTGGTGGCAGATCCGTGAACAGAAGGTAAGCCAGGTTGCGACCGCCGGCGTTTCTATAAGTGGTTTTCTTGTGTTAATTTCAGTATGCCATTAGTTCGGTCAAGATGCGACCGCCGGCGTTTCTATAAGGGGTTTTCATGTTCCACCTTAGCATGCCATATTTTGGTCAAGATGCGACCGCCGGCGTTTCTGTCAGTCGTATTCTTGTTCTCAGTTGAGTTGTGCTTATTTGGGAGGACTGTCGATGTGTCTCTGCGCGTTGTTGCCCTACGGGGATGCAGGTTACCGAACAAGTCGGCAAGATGATCGAAGTTGTCAGGCAGCTCGGGAACGCCATGAACGCCGAGGACACAGCCCAAGCCAAGGCAACGTGGGGCTCAGCGCTGGGGGATGTGCACCGGGCCTACCAGGCATATGGACCCGTCAAGAGAGGGAAGGGCGTGTCTCTCCCAACTCCTCTGTACGGCAAGATCTGGGCGATTGTGAAGCCCTTTTGGCAGAAAGGAGAGCAAGCCAAGGCCGAAGGGGACGGCGCAGGCGACAAGGCAGGAGGGGCTGAAGAGACGGACAAGTGGGGGCCGGACCAGAAGAACTTCATGCAGCGCTGGCTGTTCTGGTGTGAGGACCCTTTGAAGCCCGCTGTCGACGGCAAGCCGGCGATCGCACAGGATATCGCGGCTCGGCAAGACTTCCTTGACACGCGCCCTAAAGACAAGGCGCACGAACTGTCCATTTTCACCGCGCATCGGGAACTTGCGAGTTTCCAGTACTTCGACAGCCTGATCCAAGCGCCGATCATGTCCTGTGAGGCCCCTCCCAGCAACCTGATAAAAATAATGGAAGTCGCCAAGAATTTGATAGAGGCGGCAAAGCAATTCGCCCACATCAAGTTCCTGGAGAACCCCGAGCTGATGGCCGCTTGCAAACAACTAAACGGGACTTTCGACCCCGTATTGGTGAGGGAGCACGTGTTTGGCGTGAAGCTGAAGGGCACCTTCGCCACGGACCTCGACAAGTTCATCGCCGACTGCCGCCTGACCAGAGACTTTTGGCGGGTGGTCGTCACGGCCATGAGGGCGATCATTCTCACGCTGAGGGACCTTCCGCCGGCTAAAAGGAAAGTGGTCGACCAGAAGGACTGGAAGTTCCCGAGAGGGCTGCTCGCTTCCCACCCCCGTCATTTGTATGACGATTTGGGGGTGAAGACCAAACATCTGCTGGGTGTGCCACAGGAGGCGGCGGCGGAGGTCGAGAAGGAGGTCGAGGAGGCGGCGGAGGAGGGGACTACCAAGGCCAAGAAGGGGTGGAAGGAAAGGTTGGAAGCCTACAGCGATTGGAAGGGGGTGAGGATGGGATCCGACTGGATCGCATACAGGACAATGACATGGAAGGAAAACGAAAAAAGAAAGGATCTGGTGGTGACGAAGGTGGTGGACGAGTTGTGCGCGGGGAATTACAAAATTCCTCGGTCGCTGGAGGACCAGGCGTTTGCTGTGCTGGACCTGGCAGCTGACAGCAACGAGAAGTGGAGGAACCTGCGCAAGTGGGACGCAGACTGCATTCCGGAGGAGAGCAACATTCCCAAACCCTCCTCGCATTTGAGCCCGGTCGTGTGGGATGTGGTTGACAAGATGACCAACGCCCTTTTTAGGGGACCCTGCAGAGTTCTGCTGGTGTTCGGGGAGCCCGCCCATATCCGCCGGTGGAAGCGCCTGGTCCGCCTTATCAAATATTGGCTTGTTGAAGATGGGTGGGAAGGCCTCAAATACTTTTCCGACGACGATTCTTCGTCTGATGAGGATGATGATTCGGAGAAGGGGGAAGAGGGGGAGGCGGATGAGGATGAGAAGGAGGAGGATGAGGAGGAGGAGGATGAGGAGGAGGAGGAGGACGAGGAGGACGAGGAGGACGAGGAGGACGAGGAGGACGAGGAGGAGGATATTGCTGAGGGGCACCCGCCCGGGATGGGTGAGGGGCAGGCGGAGGGGGAGAAAGGGGATGGGGATGGGGAGATGGGAGGAGGGGGGAGGGGGGAGAGGGACGGGGGAGGAGATGGAAGGGGAGGGAAAAAGCGCAGTCGGGGTGATGGAGGCTTGCGTGATGAGACAATGGGGGGGGATGAAGACAACAGGGGGGGAGGTAAGCGCCAGCGTGCTGGTGAAGGAGACTCGAGGCCTGTCGTTGGAAACGCCGGCGGGCGTATCTGTGACGAGGAGGGGGATCGCCAGCGGGAGGGAGGCTCGAGGCCTGTTACTGGAAACGCCGGCGGGCGTATCTGTGATGAGGAGGGGGATCGCCAGCAGGAAGGAGGCTCGCGGCCTGTTACTGGAAACGCCGGCGGGCGTATCTGTGATGAGGAGGGGGATCGCCAGCAGGAAGGAGGCTCGCAGCGTGTTACTGGAAACGCCGGCGGGCGTATCTGTGATGAGGAGGGGATCGCCAGCAGGAAGCAGGCTCGCGGCCTGTTACTGGTAGCGCCGGCGGGCGTTCCCGATTTACGGGAGGCGGTCGTGTCCACAGATGGGAATGAGGCCTCGTCAGGATTCATGGGGACCCCCGGTTGAGGGGACCCCCGCCCTCGCCTCGGTTTCTTTGGGTCTGGGTGACGATCCCGTACCGTCGTCAGGAAGGACGGTTGTGATGACTTTGCCCCCCCGCTCGACGGGGATGGAGCAATGCCCGAACACGATACTGCTGAATGAGGATGACGATCCGGAGCCGTCGGCTGACACGGATTTTGTTGCGAGCACCCCACTGCAGAAGAGGGTATTGGAGGCTCGTAACGTGGAGGGTCCGCCGAAAGTCTCAGGTGGAGGGCCGGCGTTTGCCGGATTGATGCGCCCGACTGAGGTGGTCGATGTTGAGGCGCCGCCAGGGACATCGACCGCACCGTTAACATTTACGGATATCTTCGATCGACCAAGGATGCCCTTCCACGCTCCAACGGTACATTCGGCCGGTAAATTTCATTTTCAATAAACGAGTTTAATAAGTACCTTAATATATATTTCTACATAAGTTTTTTTGCATCAGTCCATGGCTTCATTGATTTCTCACACGACCCTTCCGTATTCATGTTAATTGGCATGTGCTTACGTGCAGGGAAAGGCGAAGAAGAAACTCCAGTTCGGTTTCCCCGTGGATCCGCGTCTGGGACTGTGTCCAGAGAGGCCGGCCGTGTTGTTGGCCAGGCCGCGGTCGGCGAACCAGTTGCACAACCGGGGGCGGGAGGGGACGAGCTCCCACCCAACGCACCAACTCACGCACCAGCCTTACCGTGCGGTCAGCCAGAAAAAACGTACGAAGAGTTGATGGCAGAGGCGGCGGCTGCGCAGGGGCAGAAGGCAAAACGTCGGGGAGGGGGCAGGCGAGGGGCGGGGCAGGAGACGGAGGGTGCCGACGAACCTGCACAGCCGCAGAAGGGTGGTGGTCAGGGCAGAGATGCGACGGCCGAAAACCGAATCAGGGACGTTCGGCCGGACGTCCGGATGCGCTTTATGGATGGCGCGAAACTGAGTCGCGGAGGTTGGAGTTCGAAATGGGTAGACGACGTGTGCATAAACTGGGAGCACAAGTACCCCAAGAAGGAAGATTTTCCGCTCTTTGGCACCCTCCTGGGCAAAGAGAGGGAGAAGGTGGTGTTCAGATGGTTTGATGAAGGGCACGACCTCGGTTGGAGTAATGAGTGCGAGCAAAAGTTTCGTTTCCCTCTGAAGTTCGCTAGAGAACATGTTACTCTCCTGAAGGAAGGCGCCAGCTGGGACAACATTCCTTCATATCGACCTGGCAAGCGATGATGGGCGAGGACTTTGCACGAAATCGCGTTTTGCACGTAATTGCCCACCGCAACGTGGAGAAATGCAGATGTACATAGTAGTTGGATCAGTTACCGTGACTTTGGGCAGTTTAGTAGTTGGGGTGACGTGTCCAATGTATATATGGTGGGGCGCGTCCAAGGGGGTCCACGCTGATTGAGCACTTGCATGTGTTCTTTCAACATATTCGGACATGTATGAAATGAATAAATTGTTTGGACGATTGCAAATTGATTGATTGAAGAATGAGATACCATTAATAATTGAAAAATGTAAAACCTCATTGTACTTCAAACTTTCACATGCATGCCCCAAATTGTGCATTTGTGCAGGTTTTAATTATGAGAAGTAGCATTTCTCTACAAATATTGAGAAATTTAGGGGCACTTGGGGTTGTTGGCCATGTTCATTCATGATAAAATGGACTTTTTATGCTGTAAAATCATATTCCACTAGTCCAAAACGCTGCTTTCATGACGTCAAAAGTACCAGCAATGGCCCTAGGTTGGAGCAGTAGATGTTGGGGACGCCCTTCCAAGACTGCACGCAGCACAGGCGACAGAGTCGCAGTGCCAAGAGAACGTGCACGCAAGAACTAGCGTCCCGGTGTGACCAAGTCACTCATATAGCTTGCTAGGGACGCGTCCAAGTATTCAGCTGCACTGTCACAGCTGAACTGTCAATCAATTGATTACACAGACTCTGGCACGCCTTTGGCGCGCAGATCTATCAATTGTCCATACGGCTAGTCCTGTGGACCTATCCGTACACTAGTCAGCATCAATTGTCTCATAGGTCCTGGCGCGCTACAGTGCGCCTACCTATCAATTGACCATCAAGTCCTGTACAAGTCCTGTCAACGTCCTGCGGACTATCAAAGTGACACTTGTACATCCTGTGTCCGTACGCGCCCACAGTGGCGCGCCGGGTACTGTCGGCACAGCCTAGGAAACGTCATAACTTTTACGTTCCTTAACCAAATGAGGCGTTCAAGGTGCCGTTGGAAAGAGCGTAACAATCTCTATCCATCTAACGTAAATCCTTTACGTTAACTCCAATCCCTTCTTTTCTTTAGGGATCACATCCCCTGCCAGGGACCCTTGAAGTAGCTTGAAATGTCCTTCACTCCAGCTTGAAGCTTGAACAGATGTCTTTAATGGCCATTGCCATTCCCCCAGCCCTTTCTTTTAAGGAACTGGAAAAGAAACAGATCTGCCACAGGGAAAACCATTCCATGAGAAATGGATAAAAACCTATGGAAGTGGCATTACAGAGTACCACCAGATATTAGAAGCACACAAAATTAAATACATACAGGTTAATTCTATGAGGTCTTCTCCAGGAATTAATCCCATCACCTCGGTAGAGCCTCCAGTACAATGACCTTCTGGCGGTGAGTTACATTAATCCCAGATACTAATCCCATAAAACCCAGTACATATTCAATATAAGTACAATAAATCCATGACAATTAAAATACCACTTGACAAAGTAAGGCGTATTACAATAGTTTGCCTGTCATTCTCTCAACAGGGGTCTATTGGCGCCCGTCTTACGGCGCCCGTCTACTTGCCAGATGGTAAACTGCCACAGCAAACAAATGACAAAATGAAACACATAGGCAACAATTAAATCCTGCCCTGGGGAACTAGGGAAGTCTGAACAGGCAAACACCTGAACAGGCCAGCTTGTAGAAACATAATACCAGGGAATCGAACCCCGCCCTATAAACCCCAGAATAAAGGTTCCCAGACCATTGTGAGAAGTATGTACAAATATACATTTCTTTTAAAATAGAATACATGGTCTGTAATGGACCTGTCAACCTTGTGTAGTCAACAGCATGAACCCCAGCCAAAACCTGGCTGTATCCTGATTAAAATCAGAGTGAGTGTACCATGGTCCATGAGCCTTAGTACAGACTAAAATACAGGTATTATGCCAGTCACAATGCTGACACTACCACACAATCTGCTCTCCAATGCCCTATAACCAGGCACCAGCTTAGACAGCTTGCTGAGATGGGTCCATCAGAGACTGAAGAACCTTGTATTGCACTGCTGCCTTCTGCACTAGCTTGGTCAAAGCATCAGCAGGATTGTCAACCCCAGGGATATGCTCAATATTGGCCAAGGAGGACAACTCCTTAAGAAGGAGATAATCCAAGTCCCTACTTCTGGCCATCTGCCTGTGCACAAACTGCACCATCCCCATGGAGTCTGTTTTTAGAAGAGTGGTAACCTGAAGTGGCCAAGGAGTGTTAGAAGTCATCTGATGAAGCAACTCCTTCAGATAAAGGCTTGTGTGAATGCCTTCACAAATAGCCCTGCATTCTGCCACATCACTGCTGACAGCCACCCGTTTGTGCAGGCGACTAAACCAGCTCACCAAACTCCCCAGGCCTTCCTGTCTGAGCACAAAGAGCCCTGCAGCCCTGCCCCTGACCTTGGAGACCTGCCTGCTGTCCATTGAGCTATCCACATACAGCTCCATGCAAATGGGTTGTGATAAATCCACTGCAGACAACAGAATGCCAGATGAAGCCCTGACCTGATCAGCCACCTTGGCAGACCCTAGCTCCAGCATGTCATCAGGCAACCTGGCTATGACCATAAGGTCTGGCCTGGAAATGCCTGCCACCCAAGCAACCATGCCCCTCACCATGGGACACAGTGCCTGTGTGATGGTTGGAGGAAGCTTGCTAATGAGGGTCTCTTGATAATCATTGCCCCCCACCAGCAGCATACGCCACTCCCCCCTTCTTCTTCACCAGTGTGGCCTCCATGCCCACAAACAGCAGAGGCTCATTCTCCACCTGCCATTGCTCCCTACCCAGAGGAAACTTGGACTTAATGATGGAGATCAGCTCCTTAAGCCACGACGTGGGAGCTATCAGATGTAGGTCATCCCCGTGCAGCGAAGCATACACTGGCAGGCCTTCCCATTGCCCCAGAAACAGACAGGGGTCTACAGGAGAGACCTTCAAGTTGCAATGCTCCTTCAGGAAACGGTTGAGAGTCTCCCTCCAGATTATTGGACTTGACCTCAGGCCCTCCAGGCCCTTGAGGATTTTAAGGAACTCCGTGTGGATGTCCCTTTTCCATACAGCAGGCACCCTAACATAGAAAGGCGTCTTGCCCTCCCACTTTTCCTGTGCCACATCTGCATCCCCTCCAGAAATGCCCTCTTGAAGTCTACCACCACTGAGCCATAGTCCAAGCCCTTGTTGAGAAGGCCTAGAAATACACACAGCAGCAGCCTCCAAGTATCATGCAGCATGCCAGGGGTATACAACTCCTCAGCAGTGCACTCACCAGTACCCTTGAACTCATTCAGCACTGGCCTGACATGTGGTACCTTGACCCCGTCCACCTCCTTCATCTTGATGACAAACTTGAGCTTGAGTAGACGTCGTGCAGGAGGCAGGTCATTGACAGGTTCCACGCATTTCTTGGAGATCCAGTCCTCCCCAGATTTAATCAGACCCAGTGTGACCTGGGGACACATAATGGGAGAGGACATGAGCTTCACCAGGCCTTGGTAGTTGATAGGGCTGTGTCCAGCAAGTGAGTGAGGACCAATGCCCAAACTGCTTGGATGACTAGCAGCTGGCAGTATGAGGTCATCAACCAAGGGCTCCTGCCCCTGGCACACTTGCACACGCTTAACCGACCTGGTTACTGCACGTGATAGGTGAGTGGTCCTGAAATTAATCAGTGGGACCTGACCAGCCCCTTCCTTAGTCAGGAGAGAGGACGTGATCACTACCCATCCTGGCATAGGAAATTCTGCCCCAGAAGAGCAGGTCCTTGATAGCCCTCCAAGACACAAAAAGCAGTGTCCTGTCCAAGGATAGGAATGAATACCTCACCCAGTACCTTCACGTGTACCCCGCCACTGAAGTCAGACACAAACTGATAGCTGGGTTCAGACATGCTGTACCCTGCTGCAGCCCTGGTCCCAATGATGGAAACCTGAGAATTAGTGTCTACCTCTAAGGCAGTGTCCAGCCCCAGATTGCCATGCCACCTGAGCTTGGCTACCTTGGGCTGCTTCTTGGCCCTTTGTAGAGCCCCAATCAATCCAGCCAAACTTGTCCCCCTGGGCTTGGTTAGTGCCTTGGGCTTGACAGTTGACTCCCCAGCTGTTGACCTTGCAGCCTGTTCAACAAGTACCTCTGCAACCTGGCCAGGGCTGACAGATTCCCCTGCAACAGATGTGGTCGTTGCGTCAGTGATGTCACCTGGGACCTGAAAATCCTGCAGATCCTGTGAGCCTTGTGCCTGACTGCCCTCATTCATCAGGTTAGGCTTGACATATGACCAACTCAGCCGGTGTACATGCTTTGGTTCGTCCTCCATGCTGACCAAGCATGCGTGGCTAGCTTCATCAACCTGGGTAACCACCCCAGGACTCCAGCTACCACGTTTGCCATAAAGGCTAGGTTCCTTCCAAGCTAGGACCTTCTGACCCACTTGTGGCTCCAGCATCTTCCAACCCCGGTCCTTCTCCCTCAGCTTGGCAAAGGTGACATGTGCAGCATGTTTCCAGCCCTCCAGCACATGTGGTGGGCACAGGCCATGATATAGACCCATTGGGCTGACAGCAACTCCATCATAGTAGAAGTTAACCCTGCTGTTCAGCTGCTGCTCCACGTTCCTCAGCCATGCACTCCTGACAAGTGCAGGTGCAGACAAGGGTACCCAGTCTTCAGAGATGATCAATTTCTTGACCTCCTGGATTGCCCTCTCGATAGCACCCTGCTGCCCATGAGCCTCCCTAGGTGTAACCAGCAACTCAGGAAGGGTAGGATCACCCTTGAGATGCTGAAACTGCATGTCCACCTGGATCCTTGTGGTAGGAAACTTGGCTCTTACATTCTGCAGGGCAGCCAGCAAGTACCTGTTCTTCATAGAAGGTAAATGCTCCAGCACCTTGTATTTCGTGTACCTGTCCACGCACACCAACAGTTGCATGCCCCTGATGTGTTGGATATCACACTGCAGATCACCAATGCTCTGAGGTAGAGCTTTGGCATGTGATTTCCTGGGCTTGTTGGAGGACAACTGGCACTTACACCGTGAGGCAGCTTGCTGACACGCCTTAAGAAGGGGTGCCCTGCCCATACGGAAGGCAAAGTTGTTTGACAGAGAAGTGGCATGCCCAAACATGTTGTGGATTCGGGCACCCAACTCCTGGTACACAGAGGAAGCAGTCCCTGGCACAGTCAGGACTGTGCTGTCAGGTTGTCCAGCATCACCATGCTGACTTCCATCCTGTTCTGACTCAGAGCCTGAGTCACCCTGCTCATGCCCAACACCTGGACCGCCAGCAGGGACCACATGCATACCACCAGAGGCCTTCACACCCCTCTGTGGTTGTACATTGGTTTCTCTCAAAATGAGAGGTCCACCCTCGTGCCCAGCACGAGGATGCATAGGGTCAGACATTCTTACAGCTGCACCAGCTGTCAAGGACGTCTTCATAGGAACCTGTACCTCTCCAGGTGACCTGGGGCCACACTGAACCTGGAGATCACCCTCTTGTTGCCCAGATATAAAATCTGCATTGGAGCACCTGGCCTCCCCCTTGGGTGAATTAAGGTGTGTAGGGGTTGCCTCAGACAGTCACTGCTCCTTGTTGTCTTCTTGCTGACTGCCCTTTGAAGGCTGGCCTGCCTGGGACTTGTTGTTGTTCTTCTTGTTGTTGTTGTTGTTATTCTTGTTGCTGCCCTGGCCCTGGGACTTCTTGAAGCTGGGACACTCCTTCTTGATGTGCCCCCACCCCTTGCACAGGTAGCATTGTATCTTGGACTTGCCCTGGCCACTGCCCCCATTGTCAGACGCGTTGCCCTGCTTGGGCTGACCACCCACCCGCCTGAACACCGACTTGGAGTGTGACCTCCCATGTCAGAATCAGGTGAATGATCTCCCTTGCGCTTGTGATGGTTGCCCCTACGCCCTCCTTGGCTTCGGTCAGCCTCAGACGTCTTGGAGCCACCCTGGGTACGCCCGCCTGCCTGGGTAGCCTTCACTGCTGGCACTCCACCCTCAAACAGCTCCTCTGCCTCGAGAGCTTGTTTAATGATGACCTTGTAGGCCTTCAGGGTAGAGTGTGGGGCACACATGACTTTTAAGGAGCCACGTGTCGCCTTATCCAGCCCAGAAACCTTGAGCCAGTTGGTTAGGGCTATGTTATCAGCGACATTAAAGCCGTGAGCCCTGCCCTCCTCAACCATCTTACAATAGTTGAGAAAGTTCTGGATCAGGTCCCCCTTAACCTCCCACCCTTGGTACTTGTCCTGCCAATGGATGCCGACCTTCTTTCGTTGGTCTTCCAGCAGCTCCTTCAGCTCAGCCACGTACAGTGCCCAGGCTTTATTGGCCTTTTTGCACTCTTTGGTTAGGTCCTTAACCCCTAAATGGGCAGAAATACTGCCGATGCATCGGCTGTAACTTCACAATTTTGCAAACCAGATGCCATCCAACCCACCCATATCCAATGGCTGTCCTTGGGGGCCAAGCATGTCCATGAGTTGCCCTTCGGGTTGGTATATCACAACCTTACATATATGCAGGGTAGGCCATGTATAACTGCCGTCAAAGTCAGGGGGGTCAAGACGAGCGTTTTCATTTTTGGTAGAATGTGCATTTTGAATTATGTTGTAAGAGCTAGGCACCTACCACTTCAGGGATGATAAACAATTAGTTGCTGAACAGTTTGAGCCATTGGGGTCATCATTTGGGTGGGTATACCAGCAGTTACACCCAGTACAGCCCATAGGGGTACCGTTGGTAAAAAGCAACCAAAGGGGTAGGGGTGGGCATACTACCTACTAATACCTACTAAAAATGTCCCCCAACCATGCCACACAATACATTTCCCTTCCACAATGATGGGGAAACATAACTGCATCATCACACTGCCCTTACATGGCACCTATGTGCAGGTGCCACCTTGTCCATGCACGTAGGTAACGTGGTACGGATACCCTACGCAAGGCATGCATTCTAGGAGGCAGCCACCAACAAACTAGTGATTTTAAGCCTATTTCAGCTTGCCCTAGCAAGGATAAACTAGGCCTAAGCTGCTATAGCTTGCCAGGTGATGGCCAGCACACCTGGTGGCACATGCTGACAATGGGAAGCTTCTACTCACCGGGTACATGCTTGATGATGCCACAGAGACCAGCCAACTGCCTCACACTCATGCAATATGTGTGTGGGAAATGTATAACAAACATATATGGAGGTATTCAAACCCATACAGCCTCTAAAACTTATCACCATCACACTATGGCAGGTCAACTGACTGAGGGAAGCATCTAAGAATGGTGTTTTAGGAAGGGGCCAGGCCATGGTCAAGAAAGAGCATGAATAATGCAAAAAGAATGTGCTACACAAGCTAGAACGTATATATAAACGTCAAACATCGATAGGAAAACGATAACTCAGCTTTACCTGGCATGGCTGGCATTACCTTGGCCCAGGCGGTGGCCGCAAAATGGCGCATTTCGGCACACCAAAGTTGTGCAGCATGGTCGCTAGATTCGACGATTTCTGGCCACCCTTGCACGTTTACGACTACAAATCATCATAAAAAGTACAAAGAAACCGATATATCCTTTAAAATACGCCGGAAAGTTATTGCTGTCAACGTTTCTATCGTCCGGCCTGATCGCAGTTTTTTCCAGCAAGAACGCTGCCGACACCTATCAAATGGCATTCCCGCGAACCAAAAATTGGCCTGTATCATCTTTAGGACGTATAAAATCAATTTCCTGAGTTTGGTCAGAAAATTCGAACGAAAACGTAAATGCCATGCGTGGGCGCAAGCCGCCATGGCCAGGTCGTCGTTTTCCGGAATGCACGTTCTACGTGAAAAAGTACCCTGACCCCTTGTACTTTGACCGGCCAGAACACCTCTATAACTTTGTCAGAAGTATGCGAACCCTAGTACCATGCTGTGAGGAAAATTATAAACTTTCGATCTTCTCAGCTAAACGTTTCCTAATTCTCAATAGTTTTCGCGGCATTTGGTCCCCCGAGAAGGGGCCGACGTGTCGGCTGTAACTCAGTTTTAGGCGGAAAATCGGCAGCCAGACCATTTAGGGGTTAATCTGGTCAGTACACTTGCCAAAAGTGCTACTGCCTATCCAGATTTGATAGTAATTTGTACCACCGTACAAGCTAGGGAACCCTTCCAATCCCTCCACAAACTCTTCAGCCTGCTTAGGCTTGGAGTCTGAGGTTACAGGCTGCAACTGATTGACAATTAAAAGACCCTGTGTGGTAAGATCAAAGCCATGAATAGCTTGTGCATTATTAATATTGTGAGGAAGGTTGGTAATCTCTCCGGTAAGCCCCACGTCATCTACGTGAGCGGTTCCACTACCAGCACCCCCATTATTATTCCCACTGGCTGGACCCTTGCTACGGCGTCCCTCAGCCATCCTGCACTACCAGCTATTCAAAGAACACCTTAACAAAGCAGCAGAAAATATGTACAAAATTTTTGTGTCGCCACTGCCGCCTGCGCCGGTGTCGCTGCCGCCCCGCGAATTGCCGCTGAAAATTCGACAAAAAAAATGTCGACGAGTACTGCAGAAGAAAATTAGGCCGACTAGTAGTCAAGGCCCCTGAAGTCGCAGTACGTGTATACGAACTCACGATCCTCCATATCCAGCTCCGGACCTGCACCGGTATGAATTAAAACCGGCGTGCTCCCCGCCGCGTAAGTTGCGACGCGCCGACGCGCGACGAGGCGCAGAGGATGTGTAAAGATCGTCAATAATTCCCACCCCGCGGGGATCCACTCTCGCACAGAGGCGAGAAATGCCACCAGGTTAATTAAAACCTGGCGCTCGCGACTGCGTACGCCGCGAGTGAGCAGCGATAACAGCGCAAGATCTTGAAACAAATTTGTTGACACCGCCGGCGCGCCCCCCGTGCGTAGCGATGCCCAGTTTTGCAGGTTTCTCTGGTAACCGGTGAGTGAAGAGAGGACGTTGTCCAACTCCTCAATGGCAGTCGTGACTTCGGTCACCGACCGCAAACCTCCCCGCACCTGGACCGTAAATGTCGATAAAATGTTTCGAATCTGGTCCAACAGGTTGCGGATTGCCGGCACCAGTGCTGGCAAATCGGGGTCCTCGGGGTTATCCCCGAGCAATGCGTGAGCTGCACGCTGCTGACGATGAAGCTCGTCGAGCGAGACCGTTACTTCGTCGAGCAATTGCTGCCACGACGGCACCGTCGGTCTTGACGAAGAACCAGCCGGCGGAGCGGCTATTTCCTCATCGTCCGGAATCCGAAATTCTTCCGAATTTGGCATCTTTTTGACAGAGCGTGTAATACGAGTTGTGAGGGTAAGAATGCCACGAATTCCGCCATGGTTCTTGCAGGAAGTTGCCTTTATTAATAATCAGGAAACACAGACGTAAGTCACGTCACTTCCAAGACTGCACGCAGCACAGGCGACAGAGTCGCAGTGCCAAGAGAACGTGCACGCAAGAACTAGCGTCCCGGTGTGACCAAGTCACTCATATAGCTTGCTAGGGACGCGTCCAAGTATTCAGCTGCACTGTCACAGCTGAACTGTCAATCAATTGATTACACAGACTCTGGCACGCCTTTGGCGCGCAGATCTATCAATTGTCCATACGGCTAGTCCTGTGGACCTATCCGTACACTAGTCAGCATCAATTGTCTCATAGGTCCTGGCGCGCTACAGTGCGCCTACCTATCAATTGACCATCAAGTCCTGTACAAGTCCTGTCAACGTCCTGCGGACTATCAAAGTGACACTTGTACATCCTGTGTCCGTACGCGCCCACAGTGGCGCGCCGGGTACTGTCGGCACAGCCTAGGAAACGTCATAACTTTTACGTTCCTTAACCAAATGAGGCGTTCAAGGTGCCGTTGGAAAGAGCGTAACAATCTCTATCCATCTAACGTAAATCCTTTACGTTAACTCATATATCGTGAGGATTGGATGTTGATGGTTTATACTGCGTTGATTGTGCAAGAAGATCAGCTAGGTGCCCATAATCATGGTGTATAATCATGTGTTGTTAGCATCTTGCCACCATTTGCTAGCATGCATTCCAGCGTCATCTTTGCCTGCATGTGAGCTCATGGATCACTCAACCTATCCAAGCCTTGCATTACACGTTCCTCTTTCTTTCAGTATTGCACGCGTTATGGAATGAAAACCCAACACCTCCCTTCCCACGAGGCATGTGCTCAACACGTTGTGAGAGTGGATGATGCTTTTGCTATGGCTGCCTGATTCAGTCATATTAGGTCATCCAGTCATGATGTTTGATTCATGTTTGATGCAGTATAACTTATACAACACCTGTTTTCAACGTTTTGACCCTCCAAGCTCACTATGGCCCCGTTTATGGGGCTCGTGTCGTTGCGTAATGTTGTGAAGGGCTCTCATGTTTCCCACTGCGTTGTACTGCGTTGTAATTGTGATGCTAATGAAAAATAGCTCCAGTGGCCCAATGGGCCTGAGTTTTGTTTCACAGAGCCTGCATATGTTGCCCATAGCTCGTGCAAGAAGCCAGATTTTTTTCATGAACCATTTGTGAATAAGCACATGACTTGTGACCTAGGGTCAAGAAATCGCGGTCACGGTCAGACCCCCCTGTATTCAAACCAGTGTATCTCTCTAATGAACAAGCATTTTGTAGGTCTGAGTAGCTCAAAAAATCCTTTGATTTATGGGCTTTCAGGAAAGTATATACATGACCATGAAAAAAAAATTTCCTTAGGTGCTATACGCGTTCTAAAAAAAGCTTACAACGCTATATATCGCGTTCTAACACGGGTTAATAACCCACATAAGTAAGTACTTGTGTGTCATGCGCATAGATGGTAATTGGTGCTACCAGTTGCCCGCGGCTGCTCGACAGGACTGAGGTACCGTTCCGTCATCGCTTCAAACTACTGGGGATCGAGCATGCTTCCTGACACGGCAAACGCTGTGGACACCCGCAGTTAAGCTTCTTAGCACACGCAATGTGAAGGATATGGTTGCAATGCAGCAATGTGTGATATGGTTGGAAACGGAGCTTTGTTAAAATCGGATAATGTTTACAGCGCTCACACACTTGAGGCTTGTACACGCGTTTGCCAAGTCAAGGCACAACACGTGAGGCGGGCTCGCAAGAGATGCCCATTTGGCACTGGCCTATTGTTTATATACTTGTGCACTGTGCTTGCTAGTCCTGAGCAGCCTAGGAGGCCTGCTCAGTAATAACACCCCCGGTACAGTATTCACTACCTGTACAGCGCCCAACTCCTATACAGTAGGTCTGCCATACAGGCACAGTGACTACAGAGCACAGTCCACAGTGACTATTGCATCTGCACCTAGAAGTCCAGGACTAAGCCTGCGGTACCAACAGACCACAGGTTAAGGTTCCTATTTCCTGCGTACGACGTATTAATCCAATACCGTCGTAGGTACAGCACCTAATTCCTGTCAGCCCAGGAATTACTGTCGACCCCATATGTCGTCGGCAAATATTCACGTCCGACTTAGAAGAACAGCCGGCTCGCGCTCGCGCGCGACCGGGAAGTCGGAACGCCATAACTTTCTTGATACTCGTCGGAATGAACTCGTTCCGGTGCCGCTGGAATCGCAGAGATATGCCGAATCGGACATGCTTAAGCAACATACCACCTCCACCACCTCCGCCGTCGCAGCCCAGCTTCAACGGCAGACGCTTGACCTCCGCGAGGAGGCCGAGCTCGCCAAGCGCAGCCTCAACGTCATTGTCAAGAACTTCAAGATGGAGGAAGGTGAGAATTCCGAGAAGCTTTTGCGTGCGTTTGAGAGAGAAATCCTTGGTCGCATGGGCCTTAACGGTGAGATAGAGCTGGCTGCCCACCGCCTTCCCCGCGCGCGGGGTAAGGCAGGGCCGCCCCCGCTCCTCCTCACCTTTAAGACCCCGGCGGACAAGATTTCTTTTCTCAGACGCCGCAAGCGGCTCGAGAAGACTCTCTTCACCCTTGATGACGACTTGACCCTGGCGCAGCAACAACGGCGACGGGAGCTATGGCCGACCTACCTCGAGCTCCGGCAGACCAAGGCGGGGCAGCCGGTGTACTGGAAGGGGGCGGCCATCTACGTCGGCCACAAGCCCTGGCAGGCGACCCCCCCCCCCGCGGCCCCAGCGACTCCAGACGCCCCAGCTTAGGGGAATACAGCAGTAGTAGTGCAGAATAGATAGACCGTGGCCATGTACATGTACGCCTCCTAGAGGCACTATCCCAGCTAAGCCCCGCGCTTTATTTAATCATGTACATGTGTGCCTATGATGTGCCACACTCCAGACGATGCATAGCCTTATTTAGTAATGTTGTGCCCATGCAGGGAGTCACTCTCTGCTGAGAAGCCATGCCACAGCTCTTGTATAGCCATGATGATCTTCCCCCTCACAGGCATGCTCCCCCCTTACCCGGGCATAGCGTGATAGACCATGAGGGTGCGGGTGCCCTGGTGCACCTAGAGCAAGTGTTGTTTACATTCCCACCCTTGCAGGAAGTAGCTTAGAATGTATTATAGGCCCATATGCCCCTTCTCAGGGCTATGTGCTACATATACTCCCAACGGAGTTATGTTCCTAATTAATTAATTAATTAATGCCGAATCAGGATCACGCCAATGCGCTTGGCGTTAACTCCCGCATCCGCCTGGCCTGGGCCAGGCTCCGCTCGCTCAACACCTACTGGCACTCGAAGGACCTGGGCGAGGACCGCAAGCGCGTGCTCTGGTCAGGTGGACTGGTCCTGGTCCTCACGGTGCTCACCTACGGCGCCGAGGCACGGGCGCTCACAGATCAACAAGCTGGTCACCCAGCTGAACGGCAAGGTATACAAGATGCTCCGACAGGTCCTGAATGTAGGGTTTTCCACGCATTAAGGGGAGGTGGCACCCCAAAACCCTTAAAAATTGACCTATGCTAATATCACTTGAAATTCATTTGCACAACGCTAAGTTATGATTGGGGGCACTAAATAACATCTCTAGTGAGTTGTCCATGCACTTGTTGGGGGTACTACCCCCATATATACACCAATAATGCGCTACAAATAGCAAAAGACGCTAATTAGGGCTGGGTATGCCCCAGCCAATGCACACATTTATTTGCAAAACTGCCTGCAGCGTTTTTAGTTCCCTGAGTTTGTAGCTTGCTGAGCTATTTACATCATGGAAAGGGCAAAACCTCGAACAGTTATTAATTTCCCCGCAAAACGACCCTTTTTTTACCGGACATTGGGAATAACTTTTTATAAACACGTCAAAAAAATACTTTTTTCTGCAGCGAAAATCCGTCTAACAGGGGGACAACTGTCTTCCAAGTCCCAGGTCATTCCGACAAGTCTAGCTCAAGTTATAAAGTTAAACGTGCTAAAACCTGAACATAAGCTACTAAAGGAGGTTTTTCTTTGTACAAGGCCAGTTAGGCATGATGTTTTCCATCCAAAAAGCCTGAAAGCATGCCCTACTCGATCACAATACATAAGCAAACAGCTAGGCACCTCATCTGCCCTCACCTGCCCTCGGCATGGCCAACCTTGCCAGCCCAAGCGTAGCAACACGATCGTTAGGCATACATGCCAAGAGAGCATACACATTAGTCAACCCAAGGTTACCTTGTAAACTTCATGATTAGAACTCAGCAAATCTATGACCAAAAGCACATATAAATAACTTTTGCACACTGATGACGACACATGCTCAAGGTTTGGGGTCACTGTGACACGCACTGATGGGTTTCCTAGACGACCACCTGACAGGCGCTAAGTGAAGGACCACTCAGTAACCAAGTTAACACAATTACACTTTACATGCCATCCAACATGCATCAAATACATGCTGAATATGTTATGAAGTACAAAGGGGTGGCCACACACCTCATACACCTTCACCGTCCCTTGAGCATGGCCAGACATATAAGCATGTGAATAGCAATAATGATGATGGCACTAAAATGCCTAACCAGCATTTTCTATGTTTCTCCCAGGTTAGAGTGTAAGGTTTATGCCAACCAAGCTAATCAACACAGCAACAACTCCTTCACTGCCCTACCTGAGATGGGCAACAAACTGGAACTATGGAGGGCAAGGAACCAAGGAGATCATGGCATACAAAGCTTGCATGCAGTCAACCATGTCAACCATGGTTGGCTCAGCACATTGCAGTCTTTTCACATCATCATATCAAGGGAAACCTCAAATAAACCAATGGTGGCAGCTACACTATACTTTTCGTCCGAGGGTGGTAAAAAGCATCCGAGGCGTAAATTACGAGGTGGTAAGTTACTCCGCTTTTACTCTTACCGTTTGCATACGAGTTCGGATCTTTCTCGTAAGCTACGAGTTAGATCCGAGGTAAGATCCGACGTCGTAATTTACGAGGTAGTAATTTACGAGGTAGTAATTTACGAGGTAGTAATGTACGAGGTAGTAATGTACGAGGTAGTAATTTACGAGGTAGTAAGGTACGAGGTAGTAATTTGCGAGGTAGTAATTTACGAGTTGGTAATTTACGATCCCGGTACTCGGTCCCGTAGGTTACGACGTCGTATGCTTCTCGCGTACACTACCGGTACTACAATCAGTGTTTTTTTTAGTGGCGATACACCGCCAAATGTGGCGGTGTGGCACTTTTTTTGGCAAAATGTGGCGGTGCCACCCACTTGGACAGGGCACCCAAGAAGCCACAATTTGGCCGTGCTGTTCTACTTTGTAGTTTCGTTTCGCCACAGGGTGGCCGTGCCTGAAGTTCACTCTAGTACAGGCTACGCCACAATTGGCGGTGTCAGCCGGTCTTCCGGCCGGCGTTCCGCCACAAGCCTCCCTAGTACTAGAACTACTATGAGTATTACTATGACTGACTGACTTACTGACTGCATAGTGCATGTACGTAGAGCCCGGCCAAGTGCCAAGTGGCAAGTGGCCCGCTGCCAGAGACCAGAGTGCACTGTGCAGACTGCAGCTTGTGTGCATTTTCTGGCTTCAGCTGGCTGGCGGCCTGGCGGCTGGCGCCTCAGTTCCAGTCACTCGCCAGCCATACAGTACTGTACTGCATTGCATTGACTATGTGTTTCGACTTTCGGCACTTCAGTAATCGTTTTGTTAAGCAGTGGCTGTAGTGGTAATCGTTGTTGTTAATTTACCAAGTACGCCCGGCGCCGATGCCTGAGACGGAGACGCTCGCCCGCCTTGTGTACAGGCATTCACGCCTTAAGTTGGGTTCGAGGTTTTTGGTCAACCCAACTTCAGGCGTGAACCCAACTTAAGGCGTGAATGATTCTAATAAATTCTACTAGTTTGAACTTAAGATAATTAAACATACTGTTCTGAACTACTTTGAACTTGGAATGCCAGTACGGCGCCGCGCCGCGCTGACCCCGCTGCCGGTAGGGTCATTTGCTGCACCAAAAAGCCAGCCCGCCACACGTGGCCGTGCCAAGCCCAATTTTAATTGGCTTAAAGCCACACATTGGCCGAGTAAACTGAAGTTTTCATAGTTCGAAACGCCACAAGTGGCCTAGCGCCACTAGTAACGAAAACCTTAAAAAAAACACTGACTACAATCATGCCGCTATGTCGTTCTGAATTGCAGTACGCATGTCACTTATCAGAATTTCACTTTGATTTCACTTATCATTTCGGTCAACCTAACCCCTAACACCCATTTACCCGGGGGAAAAAAATGAATGGCATTTGCAGCAAGGCTCATGCAAGACGAGTTCCTATTTCATAAAAAATTTCATTATTAAATGCAGGATTACATGTCATGCACAAAAATCCAACGCCTTCACAGAAAATAGCATATCAAGTCTTCTGACGACAATATCAAGTCAATATCAAATTCGTGGCTTCTCTTCGTGGCTTGAAATACTGTTTCCATGCGGTGCTTAGGACAGCTCCGGGGATGTCGGCACCGCACAGAAGCTCCATCCGGGAGCAAGTGCGCCGGGGGAAGATGTTGTACATCCAGAGCTCGATATGTGCGGGAAGCCGTCGTGTTGGAAACCGAGGTGTCTGCACATAATTCCGCGCGCAGGCAGCTTGTGCCTTTACGGGGGAAGACCTGCGACACAAAAACCGTGTCCGGACAATGCAATACGGAGAAATGGCAACGGCAGATGGAGTCGGCTAAGGCCGCTTGTAAGGAAAGTGATTTTTAATGCACGAATAAATGTATAATGCATGCTACATCGCCATCGCTTGGGCGGTGAAAAGACAAGGACCAACCACATGCCCCCACCTACCCTTCGTGCATCCCGCCCTTGACGAGGCACAACCATGTGCCCCCACCTACCCTTTGTGCGTCCCTCCCTTGACAAGAAACAAGCACGTGCACCTATCTAACCTTTGTGCATCCCTTCCTTGGCAAGGAACAAGCACACCCACCCACCTACTCCACATGCATCCCTCCCTTGACAAGGAACAAGCACGATCACCCAGCTACCCACTAGCACGGCAGCAAGGCAGACCTTACAATGGCAAGTGATGTTTATCGGTAGAAACTGTTAGACAACTAGCAAACGAGCCAGCCGGTGAAGAGCAAGGCACGCATGCAAGGAATTTGTCGTTGCCTATGTCTACGCTTGTGTTTGTCACTGCAGTTGAAATCTGCATTTGCATCAGCAGGCCCGATCGAACCCCATGTCGCCACCCGCATTTCCACTTATACTTCACGGCCCCTTATTCTTCTCTTGTGCCTGCCTTTGCCCTAACTGTTACCCTAGCATCTGCCCTTGCCCCTATCCTTTGATCCCCAGTGTTTGCCGTTGCCCTCATCCTTTCCCTAGTGCCTGCCCTTGTCTTCATCTTTTCCCTTGTGCCTGCCCTTGCCCTTGTCCGTTCCCTCGTGCTTGACTTGTCCTAATCTCTTTCCCTTGCGCCTGCCCTTGCCCTTATCCGCTTCCCTTGTGCCTGCCCCTGCCCTTGCCCTTGTCATTTCCCTTGAGCCTGCCCTTTTGGCAAGCACAAGTGCCTTTGTCCTTTCCTTGGCCTTGTGCTTGCTCTTCCAGTTTCCCTTTCCTTTGCTCGTGCGGTTGCCTTTGCTCTTACCCGGGTGCTTGCCCTTGCCGTTTGCAAGCTGCATTATTGTCTTAGCAAGCTAGCAAGTGCAAACTGGCACTGAGCCAGAAATGCAAGCAAAGCAGCCAGTGTAAATAAGGATGGACGGGAACAGTAGAAAGCTAGGGGTGGCAACGGTGCTAGAGCTCATGGCAACAAGGTGGTCCCATTCTTGCTGCATTGGGTGCGTTGCGTGGGTGGGATATTGCGAGAGGGGGACATTCTTGCCTTGGTTGTGTTTTCACATGCACCCGGTGCTTGAATTTATGCGTGCAAGGGTGGCTGGTATCCCAACCAACAGCCTAAGAGGAAAAAGAGTGCTTAGAAAGCAAGAATGACTTAATGTTGGTAATAGCAGTGGCGGCGGCAGCAAAAACTGTTGTTATAGATGCAAGCTACAACACTGCGGATGGTTTCTCACACTAATGTGGATAATGATAATGCATGCCACTTAACGGGACCATATAAACCACAACAAGAATAAATCGTGAGAGCAAAAGAAAGGGGAGTACAAAATGGCCGGCTTACCTAGCTACAGCAAAAAAATTACATGAAAAACAAGATAACTCACCTTTGTCGCAGCAGTGACCATATCAGACAGCTCACAAAAACTTGTTGATCCTTGAAACTTCCTGCTTGAAGGCAGCCACCAACGGTCTGGAGTTTTCACCCCAGTCCTTCTCAACAGCCAAGGAAAAGGGAAAGAGAGAGGAGGGGTGCGGGAGGGACAAGAGAGCGGGGGTGGGAAGGGAGAGAGAGAGAGAGAGAGAGAGAGAGAGAGAGAGAGAGAGAGAGAGAGAGAGAGAGAGAGAGAGAGAGAGAGAGAGAGAGAGAGAGAGAGAGAGAGAGAGAGAGAGAGAGAGAGAGAGAGAGAGAGAGAGTAGGAGAAGTGCGGGTGGGGGTGGGAGAGGTGGGATGGAAGATTCACTACGTTAGCAGGCGACTAAACTGCTACAATGACACAAAACCACGGAGCTAGGCCCTTCACTCCATCAGATCAGAGTGAAAACCCATGTTGAAACTGGGACAAATGCCATTAGAATGTTACTATGACCGTGGCTAGTAAACGTGAATTGACACCCAGGTTGTGACTTCAACGATTGGAGGCAACCTTGCCAAGTCTCCCAAATGCAGTCGGCTAGACAAGCTTCACAAAAAACGCAGCAAACATGTTAACGTTGCTAATATTCCAACGACGCGCATCCGCAGTCCGGCTGCCAATGAAGTCTTCTTGGTCGCCAGCTGTGCACAGAGGAGTAACCGCTAGAGACGCCAATTTGCGAACAACTCATTACAATTACAAAGCGCAGGAAGCAGATGGCTATGCATCAACAATTACTTCCGCTCGCCCTCGTATTTAGCCAGGTCTATCTGCCCAAACTGGGTAAATGTTTTGCGATCGGTGAAATTGGCACTCTAGTGACTTACTTTCCCAGAAAGTGTCCATTCACACGACAACCGACTCACGCTCACACGTCGTGAGGAGTTGCCGATAGGATAAAGAAGCCGAACGATGAATTGCTGTACATAAATGCCACGCTAACGGCGTCGTGAACTGACTTCTTGCAATCACGATTAAAGTGCCCGGCCCAACAACAAATTGGCGACACACGACCCCGCAACTGGAAAAGAATTCTGGCCACATTGATATACATCGGTTTGATAAAGTAAAACCTCGCATTCGGTTCTGGCTAGCCTCAAACGCATGCGCCTTGAAACCTTTCTCCTCCTGGCGGCCACAGTTTCTCGGTTCTCTTGTTCCGTTGGTCGTGCCGCTAGCGTGCCAGCCGCTCCAGTCCCTAAAATTCAAATTCGTGTTGTTCGAGAAAACGTTGTCGGGTCGGCGACGGCACGATGCCGGGCCGGGCTGCATGGGCCATGGAGGGTGGTGGTACACAAATACCGTACAGGTGGTACACAACTGCAGCCAGGACAACAGCCGGGCGCTGCGTACCTGCCGTGGGAAGGAGGGGGTGGTACACAAGTACCGTACAGGTGGTACACAACTGCAGCCAGCACAACAGCGAGTCGCTGCGTACCTGCCGTGGGAAGGAGGGGGTGGTACACAAATACCGTACAGGTGGTACACAACTGCAGCCAGCACAACAGCGAGTCGCTGCGTACCTGCCGTGGGAAGGAGGGAGGTGGTACACAAAAACCGTACAGGTGGTACACAACTGCAGCCAGCACAACAGCGAGTCGCTGCGTACCTGCCGTGGGAAGGAGGGGGGTGCTACACAAATATCCGACCTATATATTAGCGATAGCCGCCGCCTATTAAACAGGTCCTATTCATCACGAGCGTCAACGCCCCGTCATCGCCCCGTCATCGCCCGGCCGAGGGCCTTAACCTGTTAACTGTTTATTCGGAGTGATAGTCAACGACCTATACTACCAATAGCTGCCGCATATCAAACATCGGTTTTTCATCGGGCCCGTCGAGGGCGATGACGGTGACGGTCGTCACCGTCATCGCCCTCGACGGGCCAACATCTAAACTCTTCTCTTAATCAACAATCTATATTACCAATAGCCGCCGCCTATCAAACAGATCCTATTCATCACGCGCGTCAACGCCCCGTCATCGCCCCGTCATCGCCCCGTGATCGCCATGCCGAGCCAGCCGAGGGCCAACCTCTTAACTCTTTACATTTGTATTCGGAGTAGTAGTCAACGACCTATATTACCAATAGCCGCCGCATATCAAAAAGGTCGTATTCATGACGCCCGTCGAGGGCGATGACGGTGACGCCGTCACCGTCATCGCCCACGGGCCAACATCTAAACTCTTCTCTTAATCAACAATCTATATTACCAATAGCCGCCGCCTGTCAAACAGATCCTATTCATCACGCGCGTCAACGCCCCGTCATCGCCCCGTCATCGCCCCGTCATCGCTCCGTGATCGCCATGCCGACTGCCGAGGGCCAACCTCTTAACTCTTTATTCGGAGTAATAGTTAACTGCCGGCATTGCCATACAAGAAGAAGCTCTCGATCCTAGGTATAGACTACCTCGGGTATCATCATCGTAATTGCTAGCATCGAGATCATTCATACCTACCGACGATGGCCAGCTTCAAAAGAAAAATGTCGACCAACAGACAGGACCTATCGCCGGGAACCCTCAAGGCAATAAGGGCGAGACAGGCTTTCACCGTTAAGTAAAGTTGTCCACATCGTGCTAAGGAATTTGTGCTAATCTATGAGTACCTATATGGACACTTTGTCGCATTTTTTACATGGCAAATAAGCGATGTATGTGTCATGTAGGCTGCCATTGGTGCATGCATGCATGGGCCAGCAATGATGGTCAGAGGTACATTGTGCCTATGAGATAACCATCGATTTGTTGATCAGCAAGTGATTCATTACGTGAGACAACAATATGTTTGGGGGCTAAGCTTCTTACATTGGTCACATGGTCCGCCATAATTGTTTTCTTATGTGTTTAAGGTTAGGGCTCTGTTCATGACTGAACGTCATGAACGCGCTCTATTCATGACATTGATTAATTGATTTTAATTAGTCTCATGTCCATGTTGGGGGACCGGGATCTCTGAATTCCCCAAAGAAGATATAGTGGAAGTCCCCCAAGACGTCAATATCCGTCAAGACGTCAATAACTACATGTATGTCCAGAGCTCAGCTAGTAGTCTAAAATATGGGCCTCGAGCTAATCTTGCACGCAAGCAATGCCTATCATCAAGGATGAATTAATGCCTATCAACAAGGAGACAATCATGCTTGTTAAATTTCCTAGGACCCACAACTGGGGGGTCGTAGTCTTTGACAATGTCCGCCTGGGCAACGCTACTAATCCTACATATCCGAGGTCCCATGTATGAATAAGAGGGGTTGAGCGGATGACGCCAACAGTGTCTGTGCTCTGCATGTCAGCTAAAATCATATCGCGGAGACAAACATATGGCGGTGTAGTACTCCTACACACAGATCTCGAGTGATTTATCTAGTACCAAATCCGAAAGGCTTGCATCACTCCCCGGACAGGAGAACTTTTGCGGATGACTGTAGGTGTAAGTTGGCGATGCCACATGTGGTAACCGGAGACGTCCGTCCTATAGTCAGCAAAATTGGTGCGAGAGGTCCCCAGTTCGATTCCGGTCGGATTCATTTGCAGATCGCGTTTTCCGCGTTTTCCGCGGCCTGGCACTGAACGCAAAGGTTTTCACCTTTGCGGAGTGTCTGATCAGAATATGGCGGTATGTCCAATGTTGGCCACTGCGTCGCCTAACAGGTTCTTACATGGTCGGCAAGGGCCTGACCATGTAAGAAGATATCTCCCTGGCTGGCCAGTCCACAAGGAACCAGCACAGACCTCATCTGAATCAACCTGATTAATTAACTAACTACTTAATTCATTTATTAAACTCATGCCCCCATTAGGGAGTCAAGGAGCATTAGCTAACCCCGATTAATTAATTAATTAATTAATTAATTAAACACGTGCTCCTGTTGGGGAGTCACGGAGCACCGAAGTGCTTTTAATCCCTGTGTGTGCACAACAGGAGAAAGGGCAGAGACCCCCAGTCTCCTTCATGCCTAAGGCATGCCACAGCTGCATTCGGGAACGCTAGCTAAACGGACACGCTAACGATCCGGCAATCTGTGGGTGCAATAAGACCCATGTGAGCATGGCATAACACTAGGAGCGTGGGCAAGTAATCTCATCATAGCCAGGACGTAGCATGGCTGTACTAGGACTATACCCCGATCAATGGATGGATGGATGGATGGATGGATGGATGGATGGATGGATGGATGGATGGATGGATGGATGGATGGATGGATGGATGGATGGATGGATGGATGGATGGATGGATGGATGGATGGATGGATGGATGGATGGATGGATGGATGGATGGATGGATGGATGGATGGATGGATGGATGGATGGATGGATGGATGGATGGATGGATGGATGGATGGATGGATGGATGGATGGATGGATGGATGGATGGATGGATGGATGGATGGATGGATGGATGGATGGATGGATGGATGGATGGATGGATGGATGGATGGATGGATGGATGGATGGATGGATGGATGGATGGATGGATGGATGGATGGATGGATGGATGGATGGATGGATGGATGGATGGATGGATGGATGGATGGATGGATGGATGGATGGATGGATGGATGGATGGATGGATGGATGGATGGATGGATGGATGGATGGATGGATGGATGGATGGATGGATGGATGGATGGATGGATGGATGGATGGATGGATGGATGGATGGATGGATGGATGGATGGATGGATGGATGGATGGATGGATGGATGGATGGATGGATGGATGGATGGATGGATGGATGGATGGATGGATGGATGGATGGATGGATGGATGGATGGATGGATGGATGGATGGATGGATGGATGGATGGATGGATGGATGGATGGATGGATGGATGGATGGATGGATGGATGGATGGATGGATGGATGGATGGATGGATGGATGGATGGATGGATGGATGGATGGATGGATGGATGGATGGATGGATGGATGGATGGATGGATGGATGGATGGATGGATGGATGGATGGATGGATGGATGGATGGATGGATGGATGGATGGATGGATGGCTTGTCTTACATGATGCAGTGGAACTTTGGTGCTGGAGGGTTAATTGTGGCCCGGTCTGGTTTAGCTTCAGTGCTCTCATGGCGGCCTTCATTTGTAATTATTTGAATGCATGCCCATTGGGCCATGCATAGTGTATATTTTTTACGCATGCACGCCCATTATGTATCGCTGGGTCCATCCCATCAATGCTTGTTTATTGCCAGGTCTGGTGTAAGTAAGTTAGTACTTGCGTGTCATGCGCATGGGCATGTTTAGAGTACTATGCTAATCTCTTTAGAAACATAATTACACGGAAGTTACAAATCTCATCTGCATCATGCCCCAAGACACTACATTAAAGAATCAAATAAAATTATAACATGCCTCCGTTGGGAGATCATGCAGCACATGCATATTCCTTGCTGAATGGGTAGAGGTGGGTCAAGCCGCGACATCGAAATAAGCTAACTCTAAGCTATCTAGTCTACAAAATCCTCACTACACTTCTCCCCAAAGCGCCCCTTCCGCTTTGGGGGAGGGGGCTTACCCACATGGGCTGGCGTGTGAGCCGGGACATTGGTCTTCCACCTCTTCTTGTTCTGCATAGGAACAGAGAGCGAAGAAATGCGGTGTGGGGACCCCTTCTCGTGGTAATGCGTTACATGTACTCCCCACCGGGCTTTGCTCTTCATGGGTTCATAAAGACAACAATTATTCAGTAAGAATTTAATAAATTAGGAACATATATCCGTTGGGAGTCACTGTTACACATATACCTGAAAAGGGGCATATGATTTTAAATACATTCTGAGCTACAACCTGCACGTGCATGGGTTTAGTTAACTGGCACCTATACTAGAGGCCTGACATGGGGTGGAGCTTCAGTGCTTCCCCGCCTTCTCCTTCTCCCACACTGGGTGCTCCGCGTCCTTCTTCTCCGGCCCTGCCCATGGGTGCACCGGCCCCGCCTCCTCCTTCTCCTCACGGGACGATTCGCGCTCCACGCATGGCTGCAGCATCAGTTAGCACGGGCAAGACATAGCAGTAACCGCGCTATGGCTGTTCTAGCACCAGCCTAGCAGACTGCCATGATCACTCAGCAAACCCACGACAGCTAAACCCTTGGCTGTCACAACCAGTCCATGCATCATTAAGTATGGGTACAGGGAAAGCTTCCCGCATATCCATGGCCATATGGATGGCAGCAACACAACGACTTGCCCCCTAGCCCCCCGTGCACACACAAAAACGTGGGTCGTGGCTTCCACGCCCCATCCGCCATGCATGACAGCGCGTACCTTACTCGCATTCACACCGGGCTGCATCCCAGCGCCGTTGCTGTCCCCATGTGACACGTCGGCTGATTAAGCAGATACACAGCAGAGTCTGATGTAAACCGCTAAACCCCAAACCCATGCAGACCACAGTCAAGGACGCGTGCATGTCAAGCCATGCCAATTGTGAACCGTACAGCAATTTACTTTTCAAGCCTGAAGAGGTGGATAGCAGATACTAGCCTGGAAGAGGTTACAGGGGCACATGTCCATTAGCGAGCGGAACAACACAGCATACACCCTACAAGCGTACCGCACAATGTCCTCCTGCAATTGTCTGCAGATCTCCCAATGCCGCAGACATCTCCACTGCTCTCATGGCGATTGCAAATGCTTCATGCCGCTGACATCTCCACTGCTCTCATGGCGATTGCAAATGCTTGATGCCGCACCTCTGCTTACAGCAGAAAAGCTTCCTCCGGGCGAGGCACCTGACTGGAACCAACACCCATTCCTTGGCTTCACAACGTGGCCATGACAGCATCGTGAATCTGCTTCGCCAACGCCCACACTTCAGGACCCGCGCCCTGCACCGCCATGGCCACAGGCTGCACCGCTGCAATCGATGCAGCATTCACTGCCTGCGCCGCACCATGTACTGCATGCACGAAAGCCAATCCTGGCTCGGTTATCATGGTCTTGCCCGATTCCTGCTGCTTCTTCTTCTTCGATGCGGTCATGCGCACTTTATACCCCTTCCTCTCCAAGCACGCCTTCAGCACCTGGCTCGTGCGGTGCTGAATATGCTTCTGAAGGCGCGCCTTCTAAACACGAAATGTTGGCAATGTATGATTCCCAAACGGCATGATAGGCACATAATCAGTCCCATTAATTGCTTTGCGGCAGTCAATGCACCAGAACACCTGTTGAAAAAAGAAGGTTATGCACGCTAGCGATTACCCGCGGCAAGAAGCAATCAACACGCCTCGCTAACAACTGCAACCACAATGTAATTCATGACGGGCCACTCACCGCTACCCTGCTCTCCTGCTTCAATGTCTCCCCATTCTCAAGGCCTCCATTGTAAACCTCTCCGTCTTCACCATCGTCATCGTCTTCCTCTTCCTCCACTCCGACGTATCCGTGTTTCCTTTTCCTAAGATACCTAGGGTTGTTCAAGTCGTATGTGCGGCGTTGGCACACTTCCAACAAAATTTTGGCCGCCTCTACCCATTACCATTTATTCGTACTATCATAACATATCCAGGCGTTTGAAAAATCATTCCCTCGTTCGAACTTCTACCCCTGGGCGTCCATGACGAGGCAGTCACGACGGGACGCAGATGCACAAAAATAAAACAAGGCGACATCCCTTCAATCATTGACCAAAAAACAGAATACGCGCAGAACTTGGATTTCAACACCACGCACCCATTACCAGCGAGCACGGCTGGCCTGCAACCGCCATCATTTCATAACCAGAAGCCAGGGCCCACACTCCATCCCGTTACCTCATCTTCCACGCACGGCTTCCGCTGCTTCCCTCTGCTCTTTCGCATTCTCCGCCAGCAACCTCGCCTTCTCCTCGTCCAACAATCCACTAAGAATAAAATCCCCTCTATTGGACGCCATTCAGACGAACTTTGCTAGCGTCTTTTCACCGGCCCCAGCACACATAATCTATAGCCGCTTAATGACAACGGCCGACAACGACAACTGCTGAATAGGCGAAAAAGGCTGATAACTACATTTTTATATTTCGCTGCATTTGCTAATAGACACGCACGTTCTCCCACTTCTCCATTACAATATAATTATCCATCTGGCCGTGTACAGGCAAAGATCCCCGAAGTAGCTTACTGAAACGTATCTTACAGCATCGGATCACTGGCACCTAATCTACAGGTGGTAGATTACCAACCAAGACCCGTCGCGGTAATTTACTCTGTCGGTAATGTACTACCAAAGATGTGCAGTCGTAACGTTACTCTTACTTACGGCTAGTAAAATTACTACCCTATCATCCTACGTAGTAATGATTACGGCGTTGGATCTCACGCCTCGGATCTAGGTAGTAAGATAAGACCTCGTAATTTACTCCTCGGATGCTTTTTACCACCCTCGGACGAAAAGTATAGTGTATCTACATGCAGTCACACAAATGCAATATCTCCAACATCATCGTCAATAAAACACTTCCTCCCCCGCACGATAAAATGGAAAGAAACCATTGGCGGCCCTCCAGCGCATGAGCGCTGTGATGCCGATGCGAAGAGAGGGTGCGTCACTCTAACACAACAAGAAGCGTCCATACGCACACCATCCTCGCCAGAACACGTTTTATGAAATGCCTTAAACCTTCCCGAGAAGCTATAGGCTTCGACTGAAGCGGCCCTAACCACGACATCAACGAAAACAATCTAAAGCTGCCAGGTATTCGGCAAGCAACAGCGAGCTAGCTGGCGCAAACGGCCCAAACAGAACGCAAAAACCTTCGAACGATGAGCTCATAATAGAAGAAAGAACTGATAGCACATAACATTCGCGACAAATTTATACCTTACCCTTGCAGATCCCTCGTCGCTCAGGCGCGCAACAACGGCCGTTTTTCCATGGAAGGTTCCGACATGCACTGCGCAGGCCTGAAGAATTTGACTTACCGACAATGGCCGAAAATGTAGCAAAAAGCACCAGTTCGGTTTGGAATTCAATGCTACCGATATTAACTCGTCGTCTGTCCCAACTCAGTCCTCACAGGAGGACTGAGTTGACAATTTTCAACCGCGTGTAGCGACTAGGTGGGGGGTCCATCCCAAATGTTTTGATGTGGATCGGGGGTGTACTAGATGTCATTTTGTTGGCAAAAATACTGCATATGTGAAAACTTGACCCGAACACCTGAAAATTACACGGACGATGGGCACCCCTCGCGAATTTGCATTTTTCGGGATAAGAACGAGTGGGAAAAATTCAATCAAATCCTCGTGCATGAAGAAAAAATATAGGCATGTAAACAACATAGTTCTTGAAACGTGGAAAAAAACTGGGCTCGATTTGGCCACTGCAACTGCCTGAAACAATTAAAAAACTCTCAGTCCTCAGGAGAGGAATGGGGCTTTTGCTAACTTTGCTAGCATGTAAGTGCGGTCATACTACACACCACCGTGGCCACCAACCATCCCAATCAACTCATTTCCCTTCAAGCATTACAGGACAACACACTTGCATCATCATACTTCAGGTATATCATACCTTATCATGTAGTGAGAGCCTATGCATGCATGTAGGGAATGGGCTTGGATACCCTACCAACAAAGGGTTATGTTATAAGTGTCAACCACCAATATAATGGGTAGGTGAAGCATATTTCCATTGTTTCTAACAACAATAGATATGGCTATAACTGTTTTGCCTTGCCATGATGTGGCCAACATAGTTGCTGGCACATGATGGCAGTGGTTTGTCACCAAGACTTTTCACTCACCCGTAAAAGCTTGAATGCACCCTTGACGCGGCCCGTGGCCTCAAAATCATGCAGTATGAACGTAGCAAAAGAATAACTAACATCTATGAAGGTGTTTAAACCTGCACAGCTCCTAAAACCCTGCACAACTACACTGGGTCAAGGCAAATGCCTGATAACATCATCTGAAAAGGGGGTTTTAGAGAGGGCAGGCAACGGTCAAGAAAGAGCATCAAGACTTGAACCTGACAACGCCTCGCAAGCTTAAACTCATGTACAAACATCAAGAAACGAAGAGGCAACGATTATCTGGCTTTACCTGGCACGGCTGGCGTTACCTTGGCCCAGGCGGTGCCCGCAAAAGTGGCACTTTGCGGCACATAGACCATGACGTGACAGAATGGTCGAAATACTCAAATCTATACTGTCACTCAATTTATTCTAATACGATGCATGTTAAAATGTAGAAAGAAACCTATCAGCCATTGAAATTGCGCCGGAAAGCAAGCGCAGTCATCAATTCCGTCGACCTGCCTTATCGCAGTTTTTTCCAGCAAGAACAGTGCCGACACCGGGTAAATCGCATCCCCGCGAGCTAAAAATGTATTTTTATCATCTTTAGGGCATGTTAAATCTATTTCCTGAGTTTGGACAGCTAACTCGTCCGCAAACGTAAACTGCATGCATGGGCGCGAGCCGCCATGGCTAGGTCGTGCATTTCCGGAACTCGCGTTTCACGTGGAAAAGTACCCTTACCACCTGTACTTTGACCGTACATTAAGCCGCTCATACCAAATCCAAAAAAATCCCAAAAATATGTCCAAGAAAGATCTTTTCACGTAGTATTTGAATAAATTTTGAGAGAATTTTTTTGTCAAACATTCTGACCGGGGCGAATTTTCTACGAAACCCAAAAACTCGGTCCTCTAGAGAGGACTGAGTTCAACTCAGTCCTCCGTAGAGGACCAGGGACAGACGACGAGTTAATGCATCCTTGACGGTCAAAAAGGCCCCCAAAACTGCGAATTTACTGCCGCTATCACGAATTCTATTTTATTCCGCGCGACCAAAAAATGCAGTTTAACCCCCATGCCGATGGCAGTAAAAGAAAGCAGCGATATTGTAAACCAGCTACTTGCCGCCACAACCCAACATCATGAAATCATCTTCTTCAACATTCGAGCATTTTTTGGGCATTTCTGTAGCCCTACATGGCTAGTTTCGCCTAAACGCAGTCGCCATGGCCACTTCCGCAAGGGGTGCGCGCACGGTGCACCCACTTTTCACAGTACGGCTGGTACCGCGAATTTTTTCGCGCGGAAAATATTCGGCGCGCCACGTCCCCTTAATTAACTAATTAATTAATTAATTAATTAATTAGACTCGTGCTCCCGTTGGGGAGTCACGGAGCACCGAAGTGCTTTTAATCCCTGAATGTGCACAACAGGGAGAAAGGGCAGAGACCCCCTTTCTCAGGACTTCATGCCAGAGGCATGCCATGTAGCTAGCAGCAATCGGACATGACGATAGACGATCCGGCAAGATCTGTGGGTGCAATAAGTCCCGCGTGAGCATATCATAACAGGGAGCGTGGGGAAGTACTGTAAGCGAAGCATAGCCAGGACGTAGCATATGGCTGGTTGTACAAGGGCTAAGCTTAGGCTATGGCTGGTTCATGATGTACCGTGCGCTAGCGGTGCATGCACGTGGCTGCTAGGTATGGTGGCTAGGCAAACATTAGGCATGGCTCAGGCCATGGCGGCAGTGACTACCAAGGATTACAAACTATGGCTATTCTAGCCCGCAGAGGCGACCACATCTTGTGCCGGGTTGATTATCAGGTCCCCGCCCCTCCAGTACACCTTGGGCTCACTTCTGGGGGTCCTGCTTGTGGCGGAGGTATTCCGGCCACAGTCGCTGCTGCTGCTGAGCGGGGGGCACGGGTCGTCGTCCAGCGTCCAGGTGAGGTCGTGCAACCTCTTGCAACGAGAAAGGAACCGCTGCTCAGTTGTCCTCAGGGGAGGGGAAGGTGAGCAGGACTGGTGGAGGAGCCGCCAGTTGTCCCGTGAGTGGAGAAGGCGGTGGCACCCGCACAGAACTTCCCGGCTACCTCACCTACCAGGCCCATCATGAGGGTAAGGAGCTGGTCCTTGAGCTCGTCGGCAAGGGTGCATGGTTGACATCTCCCCTGGCTTCTGGGGGAAACGGCGCAGCACCACTCGGCACTCGCGGCGAGCGCGGTCGGTGGCCTCCCGTTGTTTTGTCTGACGAAGGTCTTCAAGCTCCTGGAGTTTCGTAGCGATGGCGTCAGTGGTCGAGGCGGTCGCTGACCGCAGCAGGTCGATCCGCGTAGGAGTGCGGCGAAAGGCTGCTGATCATCGGAGCCCCCGGCCGGGTGGGCTGGCACTATACTTTTCGTCCGAGGGTGGTAAAAAGCATCCGAGGCGTAAATTACGAGGTCTTATCTTACTACCTAGATCCGAGGCGTGAGATCCAACGCCGTAATCATTACTACGTAGGATGATAGGTAGTAATTTTACTAGCCGTAAGTAAGAGTAACGTTACGACTGCACATCTTTGGTAGTACATTACCGACAGAGTAAATTACCGCGACGGGTCTTGGTTGGTAATCTACCACCTGTAGATTAGGTGCCAGTGATCCGATGCTGTAAGATACGTTTCAGTAAGTTACTTCGGGGATCTTTGCCTGTACACGGCCAGATGGATAATTATATTGTAATGGAGAAGTGGGAGAACGTGCGTGTCTATTAGCAAATGCAGCGAAATATAAAAATGTAGTTATCAGCCTTTTTCGCCTATTCAGCAGTTGTCGTTGTCGGCCGTTGTCATTAAGCGGCTATAGATTATGTGTGCTGGGGCCGGTGAAAAGACGCTAGCAAAGTTCGTCTGAATGGCGTCCAATAGAGGGGATTTTATTCTTAGTGGATTGTTGGACGAGGAGAAGGCGAGGTTGCTGGCGGAGAATGCGAAAGAGCAGAGGGAAGCAGCGGAAGCCGTGCGTGGAAGATGAGGTAACGGGATGGAGTGTGGGCCCTGGCTTCTGGTTATGAAATGATGGCGGTTGCAGGCCAGCCGTGCTCGCTGGTAATGGGTGCGTGGTGTTGAAATCCAAGTTCTGCGCGTATTCTGTTTTTTGGTCAATGATTGAAGGGATGTCGCCTTGTTTTATTTTTGTGCATCTGCGTCCCGTCGTGACTGCCTCGTCATGGACGCCCAGGGGTAGAAGTTCGAACGAGGGAATGATTTTTCAAACGCCTGGATATGTTATGATAGTACGAATAAATGGTAATGGGTAGAGGCGGCCAAAATTTTGTTGGAAGTGTGCCAACGCCGCACATACGACTTGAACAACCCTAGGTATCTTAGGAAAAGGAAACACGGATACGTCGGAGTGGAGGAAGAGGAAGACGATGACGATGGTGAAGACGGAGAGGTTTACAATGGAGGCCTTGAGAATGGGGAGACATTGAAGCAGGAGAGCAGGGTAGCGGTGAGTGGCCCGTCATGAATTACATTGTGGTTGCAGTTGTTAGCGAGGCGTGTTGATTGCTTCTTGCCGCGGGTAATCGCTAGCGTGCATAACCTTCTTTTTTCAACAGGTGTTCTGGTGCATTGACTGCCGCAAAGCAATTAATGGGACTGATTATGTGCCTATCATGCCGTTTGGGAATCATACATTGCCAACATTTCGTGTTTAGAAGGCGCGCCTTCAGAAGCATATTCAGCACCGCACGAGCCAGGTGCTGAAGGCGTGCTTGGAGAGGAAGGGGTATAAAGTGCGCATGACCGCATCGAAGAAGAAGAAGCAGCAGGAATCGGGCAAGACCATGATAACCGAGCCAGGATTGGCTTTCGTGCATGCAGTACATGGTGCGGCGCAGGCAGTGAATGCTGCATCGATTGCAGCGGTGCAGCCTGTGGCCATGGCGGTGCAGGGCGCGGGTCCTGAAGTGTGGGCGTTGGCGAAGCAGATTCACGATGCTGTCATGGCCACGTTGTGAAGCCAAGGAATGGGTGTTGGTTCCAGTCAGGTGCCTCGCCCGGAGGAAGCTTTTCTGCTGTAAGCAGAGGTGCGGCATCAAGCATTTGCAATCGCCATGAGAGCAGTGGAGATGTCAGCGGCATGAAGCATTTGCAATCGCCATGAGAGCAGTGGAGATGTCTGCGGCATTGGGAGATCTGCAGACAATTGCAGGAGGACATTGTGCGGTACGCTTGTAGGGTGTATGCTGTGTTGTTCCGCTCGCTAATGGACATGTGCCCCTGTAACCTCTTCCAGGCTAGTATCTGCTATCCACCTCTTCAGGCTTGAAAAGTAAATTGCTGTACGGTTCACAATTGGCATGGCTTGACATGCACGCGTCCTTGACTGTGGTCTGCATGGGTTTGGGGTTTAGCGGTTTACATCAGACTCTGCTGTGTATCTGCTTAATCAGCCGACGTGTCACATGGGGACAGCAACGGCGCTGGGATGCAGCCCGGTGTGAATGCGAGTAAGGTACGCGCTGTCATGCATGGCGGATGGGGCGTGGAAGCCACGACCCACGTTTTTGTGTGTGCACGGGGGGCTAGGGGGCAAGTCGTTGTGTTGCTGCCATCCATATGGCCATGGATATGCGGGAAGCTTTCCCTGTACCCATACTTAATGATGCATGGACTGGTTGTGACAGCCAAGGGTTTAGCTGTCGTGGGTTTGCTGAGTGATCATGGCAGTCTGCTAGGCTGGTGCTAGAACAGCCATAGCGCGGTTACTGCTATGTCTTGCCCGTGCTAACTGATGCTGCAGCCATGCGTGGAGCGCGAATCGTCCCGTGAGGAGAAGGAGGAGGCGGGGCCGGTGCACCCATGGGCAGGGCCGGAGAAGAAGGACGCGGAGCACCCAGTGTGGGAGAAGGAGAAGGCGGGGAAGCACTGAAGCTCCACCCCATGTCAGGCCTCTAGTATAGGTGCCAGTTAACTAAACCCATGCACGTGCAGGTTGTAGCTCAGAATGTATTTAAAATCATATGCCCCTTTTCAGGTATATGTGTAACAGTGACTCCCAACGGATATATGTTCCTAATTTATTAAATTCTTACTGAATAATTGTTGTCTTTATGAACCCATGAAGAGCAAAGCCCGGTGGGGAGTACATGTAACGCATTACCACGAGAAGGGGTCCCCACACCGCATTTCTTCGCTCTCTGTTCCTATGCAGAACAAGAAGAGGTGGAAGACCAATGTCCCGGCTCACACGCCAGCCCATGTGGGTAAGCCCCCTCCCCCAAAGCGGAAGGGGCGCTTTGGGGAGAAGTGTAGTGAGGATTTTGTAGACTAGATAGCTTAGAGTTAGCTTATTTCGATGTCGCGGCTTGACCCACCTCTACCCATTCAGCAAGGAATATGCATGTGCTGCATGATCTCCCAACGGAGGCATGTTATAATTTTATTTGATTCTTTAATGTAGTGTCTTGGGGCATGATGCAGATGAGATTTGTAACTTCCGTGTAATTATGTTTCTAAAGAGATTAGCATAGTACTCTAAACATGCCCATGCGCATGACACGCAAGTACTAACTTACTTACACCAGACCTGGCAATAAACAAGCATTGATGGGATGGACCCAGCGATACATAATGGGCGTGCATGCGTAAAAAATATACACTATGCATGGCCCAATGGGCATGCATTCAAATAATTACAAATGAAGGCCGCCATGAGAGCACTGAAGCTAAACCAGACCGGGCCACAATTAACCCTCCAGCACCAAAGTTCCACTGCATCATGTAAGACAAGCCTGACATCCATCCATCCATCCATCCATCCATCCATCCATCCATCCATCCATCCATCCATCCATCCATCCATCCATCCATCCATCCATCCATCCATCCATCCATCCATCCATCCATCCATCCATCCATCCATCCATCCATCCATCCATCCATCCATCCATCCATCCATCCATCCATCCATCCATCCATCCATCCATCCATCCATCCATCCATCCATCCATCCATCCATCCATCCATCCATCCATCCATCCATCCATCCATCCATCCATCCATCCATCCATCCATCCATCCATCCATCCATCCATCCATCCATCCATCCATCCATCCATCCATCCATCCATCCATCCATCCATCCATCCATCCATCCATCCATCCATCCATCCATCCATCCATCCATCCATCCATCCATCCATCCATCCATCCATCCATCCATCCATCCATCCATCCATCCATCCATCCATCCATCCATCCATCCATCCATCCATCCATCCATCCATCCATCCATCCATCCATCCATCCATCCATCCATCCATCCATCCATCCATCCATCCATCCATCCATCCATCCATCCATCCATCCATCCATCCATCCATCCATCCATCCATCCATCCATCCATCCATCCATCCATCCATCCATCCATCCATCCATCCATCCATCCATCCATCCATCCATCCATCCATCCATCCATCCATCCATCCATCCATCCATCCATCCATCCATCCATCCATCCATCCATCCATCCATCCATCCATCCATCCATCCATCCATCCATCCATCCATCCATCCATCCATCCATCCATCCATCCATCCATCCATCCATCCATCCATCCATCCATCCATCCATCCATCCATCCATCCATCCATCCATCCATCCATCCATCCATCCATCCATCCATCCATCCATCCATCCATCCATCCATCCATCCATCCATCCATCCATCCATCCATCCATCCATCCATCCATCCATCCATCCATCCATCCATCCATCCATCCATCCATCCATCCATCCATCCATCCATCCATCCATCCATCCATCCATCCATCCATCCATCCATCCATCCATCCATCCATCCATCCATCCATCCATCCATCCATCCATCCATCCATCCATCCATCCATCCATCCATCCATCCATCCATCCATCCATCCATCCATCCATTGATCGGGGTATAGTCCTAGTACAGCCATGCTACGTCCTGGCTATGATGAGATTACTTGCCCACGCTCCAAGTGTTATGCCATACTCACATGGGTCTTATTGCACCCACAGATTGCCGGATCGTTAGCGTGTCCGTTTAGCTAGCGTTCCCGAATGCAGCTGTGGCATGCCTTAGGCATGAAGGAGACTGGGGGTCTCTGCCCTTTCTCCTGTTGTGCACACACAGGGATTAAAAGCACTTCGGTGCTCCGTGACTCCCCAACAGGAGCACGTGTTTAATTAATTAATTAATTAATTAATTAATCGGGGTTAGCTAATGCTCCTTGACTCCCTAATGGGGGCATGAGTTTAATAAATGAATTAAGTAGTTAGTTAATTAATCAGGTTGATTCAGATGAGGTCTGTGCTGGTTCCTTGTGGACTGGCCAGCCAGGGAGATATCTTCTTACATGGTCAGGCCCTTGCCGACCATGTAAGAACCTGTTAGGCGACGCAGTGGCCAACATTGGACATACCGCCATATGTTTGTCTCCGCGATATGATTTTAGCTGACATGCAGAGCACAGACACTGTTGGCGTCATCCGCTCAACCCCTCTTATTCAGACATGGGACCTCGGATGTGTAGGATTAGTAGCGTTGCCCAGGCGGACATTGTCAAAGACTACGACCCCCCAGTTGTGGGTCCTAGGAAATTTAACAAGCATGATTGTCTCCTTGTTGATAGGCATTAATTAATCCTTGATGATAGGCATTGCTTGCGTGCAAGATTAGCTCGAGGCCCATATTTTAGACTACTAGCTGAGCTGTGGACATACATGTTGTTATTGACGTCTTGACGGATATTGACGTCTTGGGGTGACTTCCACTATATCTTCTTTGGGGAATTCAGAGATCCCGGTCCCCCAACATGGACATGAGACTAATTAAAATCAATTAATCAATGTCATGAATAGAGCGCGTTCATGACGTTCAGTCATGAACAGAGCCCTAACCTTAAACACATAAGAAAACAATTATGGCGGGCCATGTGACCAATGTAAGAAGCTTAGCCCCCAAACATATTGTTGTCTCACGTAATGAATCACTTGCTGATCAACAAATCGATGGTTATCTCATAGGCACAATGTACCTCTGACCATCATTGCTGGCCCATGCATGCATGCACCAATGGCAGCCTACATGACACATACATCGCTTATTTGCCATGTAAAAAATGCGACAAAGTGTCCATATAGGTACTCATAGATTAGCACAAATTCCTTAGCACGATGTGGACAACTTTACTTAACGGTGAAAGCCTGTCTCGCCCTTATTGCCTTGAGGGTTCCCGGCGATAGGTCCTGTCTGTTGGTCGACATTTTTCTTTTGCAGCTGGCCATCGTCGGTAGGTATGAATGATCTCGATGCTAGCAATTACGATGATGATACCCGAGGTAGTCTATACCTAGGATCGAGAGCTTCTTCTTGTATGGCAATGCCGGCAGTTAACTATTACTCCGAATAAAGAGTTAAGAGGTTGGCCCTCGGCAGTCGGCATGGCGATCACGGAGCGATGACGGGGCGATGACGGGGCGATGACGGGGCGTTGACGCGCGTGATGAATAGGATCTGTTTGACAGGCGGCGGCTATTGGTAATATAGATTGTTGATTAAGAGAAGAGTTTAGATGTTGGCCCGTGGGCGATGACGGTGACGGCGTCACCGTCATCGCCCTCGACGGGCGTCATGAATACGACCTTTTTGATATGCGGCGGCTATTGGTAATATAGGTCGTTGACTACTACTCCGAATACAAATGTAAAGAGTTAAGAGGTTGGCCCTCGGCTGGCTCGGCATGGCGATCACGGGGCGATGACGGGGCGATGACGGGGCGTTGACGCGCGTGATGAATAGGATCTGTTTGATAGGCGGCGGCTATTGGTAATATAGATTGTTGATTAAGAGAAGAGTTTAGATGTTGGCCCGTCGAGGGCGATGACGGTGACGACCGTCACCGTCATCGCCCTCGACGGGCCCGATGAAAAACCGATGTTTGATATGCGGCAGCTATTGGTAGTATAGGTCGTTGACTATCACTCCGAATAAACAGTTAACAGGTTATAGGCTATATTTGGAATAAACGTACACCTATTTACCTGGAAACAGTTAACAGGTTAAGGCCCTCGGCCGGGCGATGACGGGGCGATGACGGGGCGTTGACGCTCGTGATGAATAGGACCTGTTTAATAGGCGGCGGCTATCGCTAATATATAGGTCGGATATTTGTGTAGCACCCCCCTCCTTCCCACGGCAGGTACGCAGCGACTCGCTGTTGTGCTGGCTGCAGTTGTGTACCACCTGTACGGTTTTTGTGTACCACCTCCCTCCTTCCCACGGCAGGTACGCAGCGACTCGCTGTTGTGCTGGCTGCAGTTGTGTACCACCTGTACGGTATTTGTGTACCACCCCCCTCCTTCCCACGGCAGGTACGCAGCGACTCGCTGTTGTGCTGGCTGCAGTTGTGTACCACCTGTACGGTTTTTGTGTACCACCTCCCTCCTTCCCACGGCAGGTACGCAGCGACTCGCTGTTGTGCTGGCTGCAGTTGTGTACCACCTGTACGGTATTTGTGTACCACCCCCTCCTTCCCACGGCAGGTACGCAGCGCCCGGCTGTTGTCCTGGCTGCAGTTGTGTACCACCTGTACGGTATTTGTGTACCACCACCCTCCATGGCCCATGCAGCCCGGCCCGGCATCGTGCCGTCGCCGACCCGACAACGTTTTCTCGAACAACACGAATTTGAATTTTAGGGACTGGAGCGGCTGGCACGCTAGCGGCACGACCAACGGAACAAGAGAACCGAGAAACTGTGGCCGCCAGGAGGATAAAGGTTTCAAGGCGCATGCGTTTGAGGCTAGCCAGAACCGAATGCGAGGTTTTACTTTATCAAACCGATGTATATCAATGTGGCCAGAATTCTTTTCCAGTTGCGGGGTCGTGTGTCGCCAATTTGTTGTTGGGCCGGGCACTTTAATCGTGATTGCAAGAAGTCAGTTCACGACGCCGTTAGCGTGGCATTTATGTACAGCAATTCATCGTTCGGCTTCTTTATCCTATCGGCAACTCCTCACGACGTGTGAGCGTGAGTCGGTTGTCGTGTGAATGGACACTTTCTGGGAAAGTAAGGAGTGCCAATTTCACCGATCGCAAAACATTTACCCAGTTTGGGCAGATAGACCTGGCTAAATACGAGGGCGAGCGGAAGTAATTGTTGATGCATAGCCATCTGCTTCCTGCGCTTTGTAATTGTAATGAGTTGTTCGCAAATTGGCGTCTCTAGCGGTTACTCCTCTGTGCACAGCTGGCGACCAAGAAGACTTCATTGGCAGCCGGACTGCGGATGCGCGTCGTTGGAATATTAGCAACGTTAACATGTTTGCTGCGTTTTTTGTGAAGCTTGTCTAGCCGACTGCATTTGGGAGACTTGGCAAGGTTGCCTCCAATCGTTGAAGTCACAACCTGGGTGTCAATTCACGTTTACTAGCCACGGTCATAGTAACATTCTAATGGCATTTGTCCCAGTTTCAACATGGGTTTTCACTCTGATCTGATGGAGTGAAGGGCCTAGCTCCGTGGTTTTGTGTCATTGTAGCAGTTTAGTCGCCTGCTAACGTAGTGAATCTTCCATCCCACCTCTCCCACCCCCACCCGCACTTCTCCTACTCTCTCTCTCTCTCTCTCTCTCTCTCTCTCTCTCTCTCTCTCTCTCTCTCTCTCTCTCTCTCTCTCTCTCTCTCTCTCTCTCTCTCTCTCTCTCTCTCTCTCTCTCTCCCTTCCCACCCCCGCTCTCTTGTCCCTCCCGCACCCCTCCTCTCTCTTTCCCTTTTCCTTGGCTGTTGAGAAGGACTGGGGTGAAAACTCCAGACCGTTGGTGGCTGCCTTCAAGCAGGAAGTTTCAAGGATCAACAAGTTTTTGTGAGCTGTCTGATATGGTCACTGCTGCGACAAAGGTGAGTTATCTTGTTTTTCATGTAATTTTTTTGCTGTAGCTAGGTAAGCCGGCCATTTTGTACTCCCCTTTCTTTTGCTCTCACGATTTATTCTTGTTGTGGTTTATATGGTCCCGTTAAGTGGCATGCATTATCATTATCCACATTAGTGTGAGAAACCATCCGCAGTGTTGTAGCTTGCATCTATAACAACAGTTTTTGCTGCCGCCGCCACTGCTATTACCAACATTAAGTCATTCTTGCTTTCTAAGCACTCTTTTTCCTCTTAGGCTGTTGGTTGGGATACCAGCCACCCTTGCACGCATAAATTCAAGCACCGGGTGCATGTGAAAACACAACCAAGGCAAGAATGTCCCCCTCTCGCAATATCCCACCCACGCAACGCACCCAATGCAGCAAGAATGGGACCACCTTGTTGCCATGAGCTCTAGCACCGTTGCCACCCCTAGCTTTCTACTGTTCCCGTCCATCCTTATTTACACTGGCTGCTTTGCTTGCATTTCTGGCTCAGTGCCAGTTTGCACTTGCTAGCTTGCTAAGACAATAATGCAGCTTGCAAACGGCAAGGGCAAGCACCCGGGTAAGAGCAAAGGCAACCGCACGAGCAAAGGAAAGGGAAACTGGAAGAGCAAGCACAAGGCCAAGGAAAGGACAAAGGCACTTGTGCTTGCCAAAAGGGCAGGCTCAAGGGAAATGACAAGGGCAAGGGCAGGGGCAGGCACAAGGGAAGCGGATAAGGGCAAGGGCAGGCGCAAGGGAAAGAGATTAGGACAAGTCAAGCACGAGGGAACGGACAAGGGCAAGGGCAGGCACAAGGGAAAAGATGAAGACAAGGGCAGGCACTAGGGAAAGGATGAGGGCAACGGCAAACACTGGGGATCAAAGGATAGGGGCAAGGGCAGATGCTAGGGTAACAGTTAGGGCAAAGGCAGGCACAAGAGAAGAATAAGGGGCCGTGAAGTATAAGTGGAAATGCGGGTGGCGACATGGGGTTCGATCGGGCCTGCTGATGCAAATGCAGATTTCAACTGCAGTGACAAACACAAGCGTAGACATAGGCAACGACAAATTCCTTGCATGCGTGCCTTGCTCTTCACCGGCTGGCTCGTTTGCTAGTTGTCTAACAGTTTCTACCGATAAACATCACTTGCCATTGTAAGGTCTGCCTTGCTGCCGTGCTAGTGGGTAGCTGGGTGATCGTGCTTGTTCCTTGTCAAGGGAGGGATGCATGTGGAGTAGGTGGGTGGGTGTGCTTGTTCCTTGCCAAGGAAGGGATGCACAAAGGTTAGATAGGTGCACGTGCTTGTTTCTTGTCAAGGGAGGGACGCACAAAGGGTAGGTGGGGGCACATGGTTGTGCCTCGTCAAGGGCGGGATGCACGAAGGGTAGGTGGGGGCATGTGGTTGGTCCTTGTCTTTTCACCGCCCAAGCGATGGCGATGTAGCATGCATTATACATTTATTCGTGCATTAAAAATCACTTTCCTTACAAGCGGCCTTAGCCGACTCCATCTGCCGTTGCCATTTCTCCGTATTGCATTGTCCGGACACGGTTTTTGTGTCGCAGGTCTTCCCCCGTAAAGGCACAAGCTGCCTGCGCGCGGAATTATGTGCAGACACCTCGGTTTCCAACACGACGGCTTCCCGCACATATCGAGCTCTGGATGTACAACATCTTCCCCCGGCGCACTTGCTCCCGGATGGAGCTTCTGTGCGGTGCCGACATCCCCGGAGCTGTCCTAAGCACCGCATGGAAACAGTATTTCAAGCCACGAAGAGAAGCCACGAATTTGATATTGACTTGATATTGTCGTCAGAAGACTTGATATGCTATTTTCTGTGAAGGCGTTGGATTTTTGTGCATGACATGTAATCCTGCATTTAATAATGAAATTTTTTATGAAATAGGAACTCGTCTTGCATGAGCCTTGCTGCAAATGCCATTCATTTTTTTCCCCCGGGTAAATGGGTGTTAGGGGTTAGGTTGACCGAAATGATAAGTGAAATCAAAGTGAAATTCTGATAAGTGACATGCGTACTGCAATTCAGAACGACATAGCGACATGATTGTAGTACCGGTAGTGTACGCGAGAAGCATACGACGTCGTAACCTACGGGACCGAGTACCGGGATCGTAAATTACCAACTCGTAAATTACTACCTCGCAAATTACTACCTCGTACCTTACTACCTCGTAAATTACTACCTCGTACATTACTACCTCGTACATTACTACCTCGTACATTACTACCTCGTAAATTACTACCTCGTAAATTACTACCTCGTAAATTACTACCTCGTAAATTACGACGTCGGATCTTACCTCGGATCTAACTCGTAGCTTACGAGAAAGATCCGACCTCGTATGTAAACCGTAAGAGTAAAAGCGGAGTAAATTACCACCTCGTAATTTACGCCTCGGATGCTTTTTACCACCCTCGGACGAAAAGTATAGTGGGGCTGCGATGTTGGCCGTCTGCGCTGCAATCGCCGGGACCTGCGCGGCCAGGGCGTCGATCGGTTTGGGCGGTGATGGCTTCAAGCTTCTTGACGAGCAGGCCGAACTTGCCCTCCACCTGATTTAGGTGAGAGACAAGTGCATGCAGCCTGCCGGCGCCTCAGATATGCCTTGGCCGCGGTCTGCAGCGCCGTGAACTAGCCATGTACATGCTGCCATGTCTGCATCATGCCATGTACTCATGTGTGACTACTGATGATGTGCCACACACCAGATGATGCCTAGCTTTATATTCAGTAGTGGTGCTGTGCCCATGCAGAGAGCTATACTCTCTGCTCAGTGAGAAGCCATGCCCGGCAGCCATTGTTTAGTCATGCATGATGATCTTCCACCCCATATGCCAGGCCTTTGAGCTCTGATACATCATGGTGGTGCAGGTGTGCAGCTGCTTGTGCACACTTTGTGCACCCAGAGCTTGTGTATAGTTTACACCCTACTGTATACCCTTGCAGGAAGTAGCCTAGAATGTACTACAAGCCATATGCATGCCCCTTCTCAGGGATATGTGCCACATATACTCCCACGTTCGGAGTTATTAATGATCGAATGAATGAATGAATGAAATTATGAATGAAATTATGAATGAATGAATGAATGAATGAATGAATGAATGAATGAATGAATGAATGAATGAATGAATGAATGAATGAATGAATGAATGAATGAATGAATGAATGAATGAATGAATGAATGAATGAATGAATGAATGAATGAATGAATGAATGAATGAATGAATGAATGAATGAATGAATGAATGAATGAATGAATGAATGAATGAATGAATGAATGAATGAATGAATGAATGAATGAATGAATGAATGAATGAATGAATGAATGAATGAATGAATGAATGAATGAATGAATGAAAGAAAATAGGTGCTGAAGCTAAGGTCCATTGGAGTGCCTTCCTACCAGAGAAACAAGTTTATTACAATAAGTGTGTGCAGGCTTTAACAGTTGAGCCTAGCCACACCCTCAAAATCATTGTACAAGTCATTGTCAAGTTAGGCCAGTTCACCATGCTGGGGCCCAGCACATGCCCCCTTGGTCCAATCTTGTCCCACATCACCATCTCTGGCCACCCAGGCCGTTTCCAACCCTGGTGGTAGGAACGCAACCACTTGGAATGCTGGGCTCTTGTTGGCATGATGATGCCCCCCTTTCCGCCCCCGTGTGGCCGCTACGGTCTCCCGGCGGACGCAGGGCGGAGCCACATGCGTTCCCCTTCTTAGAGGGGCGCATCCCAGTGCTGCCGCTTTAGGACTTATGCCACCTGGGAACGTCTCCAGCTCACCCAACCACCATCACCAGCCCACCGGCAAAGCCGCTGGGATTTCCCGAGGGTAGAGCCACTGCCACTGGCTCCATTACCCCCCATCGTGGTGATAATGATGGCTGCGGACCTCCTAGCGCCAAGGCTCACCATCGCCATGGTGTCACGAGCCTTGGCGCAGCCGCAGCCGAGTGGAGCTTTACTATGGTATATAGGCCGGGCCCACTTCAAATGTTCCGCCGTCCAAGCCAAGTGTGTGACACTTTTTCGCTATTTTCGCAAAAAAAAAAAAAAAATTCGCACGAGTTCGCGTGATTTTCGCGTGATTTTCGCAAAATTTTCACACATTTTCGCACGATTTCGCACGATTTCGCACAATTTTGCATGATTTCGCACGATTTCGCATGGATTTCAACCAAGGGTCGTTTTGGGGAGTGACGTTTGACAAAATTTCGCATGAATTCACACACGTTGTGCACATCAAAATTTTTTACCGTCGACATTTTTCACATGAAATTTCGCACGATTTCAGCAAATTTCGCACAAATTCGCACGATTTCAGCAAATTTCACACGATTTCAGCAAATTTCGCACAATTTCGCACGATTTCGCACGACGAATCACTCTGCAGAGTGACGATCGTCGAGAAAGTCAAAAAAACGACAAAAAGTGTCACACTTTTCGGAACATTTGAAGTGGGCCCGGCCTATAATGCATTTTCTTAAAACAAAGCCGGACCGCCCTGCCGGGTTCCACACGCACCCCCCCTCGTGGGGGGCGCGTGAAAACGGCAAAGGCAAAGCGGAGCCCGCCGCCTTTGGGCGGGCGTAGCGGAGCCGCGAGGGGAAAATTTTTTTCCAGGCTTGCCAGGCGCTGTAGAATTTCTTAACCAGATTTTTTGTAAGTGCGCATGAATACCCACGGTTTTCCGCAGCTTCCCACCTCTCCATTATCGCCAAGGGCAGAAGGGGCCTGCTCGCCGGAGCGCCGAGAGGGTACAGAGTGCCTGCCGACCTACCCATGCCGACAGGACCCCCCCCCGACCCACGGCAGCCGCTGCCTTTGCTGAAAAACTGGGCAATTATGAATAGCGCGCTCCTCCCACCAAGATTCGCTCCAGCCCCGCATCCTCCCCGAAACTCCCGTCTGGCCACAGGCCGAAAGATCGGGTCCGCTGTCAGGCTCCTGGTAGTTATGGGCTACCCTGGCACCCCACGCTAGCCATCTCCACGTTTAAGGCAGATTCGCCTCCACCTGTGATTCTTTCCACCGTAGCCGCTGGCCCTGGCCTGTATGGCTCCTTCCCTGACGTTGTCCGACTAAAAAAACGCAGCTTCCCCAGTGTCAGGAAGCTGCTTGCCGCACCCAGGGGTAGAGGGGAATCGTCAGTGGGCCCAGCGCCGGAAATCACACCCTTTTACTCAAATCGTAGAGCCCCCCACCCAACAACCATTACCGTGGCCTGTAACGGTAGGTGGCGATCATAAAGACTTTTATTCCAGGCCTCTCCACGCCCGGAGAGGCCGATAGCATCGTCTTACATTCAGCGCAGCCGCCATAGCGGCCAGCCGACCTTGCCAGCAAATGCTGGGATCAAGTTGCGAAGCTGCAAAAAGGGTGCAAAAAGGGTTCTTTCTCTCTCTAGTCCTAAGTAACAACAAGCACCTAACATGGTGTAGGTGACGTACGGTAGAGCTACGCTACATGCGGCAGATCGGCCCCCTTTGAGCCCGCCGCAACATAACTATAAAATGAGCAGATAGCTCAGAAAATGAATGAATGAATGAATGAATGAATGAATGAATGAATGAATGAATGAATGAATGAATGAATGAATGAATGAATGAATGAATGAATGAATGAATGAATGAATGAATGAATGAATGAATGAATGAATGAATGAATGAATGAATGAATGAATGAATGAATGAATGAATGAATGAATGAATGAATGAATGAATGAATGAATGAATGAATGAATGAATGAATGAATGAATGAATGAATGAATGAATGAATGAATGAATGAATGAATGAATGACACTAGGAACTCGGCTTTGAGAATGGGTGAGAAATGGTGAGAAAAAGGGTGAGAAAGGTGAGAAAAAGGGTGAGAAATGGGTGAGAATGGGTGAGAAAGGTGAGAAAAAAGGGTGAGAATGGGGTGAGAATGGGTGAGAAAACACGTTTCTCACCCGGGTGAGATTGCCCCAAAAAGGTGAAAAAAGGGGAAAAACGTGAGAAAAATCTCAAAAAACAGGACGTGAGATAAGTGAGAAAAACGGGAGGTGTGAAACGTGAGAAAAGTGAGAAAATCAGGACGTGAGAAAAGTGAGAAAAACAGGACGTGAGAAAAGTGAGAAAAGTGAGAAAACACAGCGCTGAAAAACACACCCATAATGCAATATGCTGGCAGCAGACACATGCATGCAGTGCCAGTAACAACCGCTGTTCAAAACAGCACGAACAATAATGATTTTTTCATTAAATGTTTGAATAATTTTAATGTTTACAGCTGCAAGAACCCGTTGATTCAACTATTCAACACTGTTATGGCGTTATGTACATCTTCGGCATTCAAATATGCCTTTTCAACACAGTCTGTTATGGCGTTATGACATCTTCGGCATTCAATGCCTGTTCAACACAGTCTGTTATGGCGTTATGACATCTTTCGCATTCAATGCCTATCATCAAATACTATATGGTAGCTAGCTAACAAAGCGGGCCGGTCGACAGGGCGTCACATGCTGACTTGAAAGTGGAACCGCTTGCATTTTACTCTCGTGGTCCCTGCAAGAAATAAAGCAAACCGACACAATATACGCAAGAGGAAAAGAAATCAGATCCTTGACATAGATGTAAGCGTTCTACAAGGATCTTGAGCTCAGCAAATGTGTATGGCAAATCATAATTCCATCAACATACAATTCTACACATCCATGCATGCAAGAGGCCGGGGGAAAAAAAACAGGCCCTTGCAGATAAACATCTATACCTTCAAATGCCAAAATAATGACACCTATAATTCCCCCTAAAATGAAAGCAGTGCAAGAGACAAAAAAGACATCAGATCCTTGACATAGACATCACCATTCTACAAGGAAGAGCTCACCAGCACCTAACGGTCCATGCAGCAAATGTGTAGAACCCAACACTCACTCTTATGGCAAAGCAGCCCCATGTGGCAAGGCAGCACCATACACATGAATCACACCATGCGCCAGATGTCACACGAGCAAGGCACAACGTTGTCGTCGGATCAGAAAGCAACAAACGTGAAAACGCTAGCGGCCCAAATCTGAGATTCCGCGGAACACAGAAAATAAGAAAGCTCAGAAGCTACCAGCAAGGGATCGAACATATGACCTTTGGCATGATTTCGCGGCTGTGTGAGTCTCCTGATCCGAAGGCATCTCACTTAATTAACGTTTCGAAACAGCCAAACTGCGGAAAATCTCTTACCGGAGAGAGTTGCCAATATCAAGGAGACAACCAGCGCAGGCCAGAAATCGGGAGAATCCGGACCATGGTAGCTCGAGCCTGCCGTTATCTTGTCCGCGTTTTCGAGTCGTGCAGGATTATGAATATGAATGGAGATGGAAATGTGTAGCCTTGTGCATTGAAATTACGGCTGGCTGACGTGAAGAGCGACTACATGACCTACACGGTGGGGCCGGAAACGGCTTGCTTGATTGTGTTTCATCGTGGGCAACGAGTCCAACAACTACTTTCTCTGGGCGGCAAACTGCGGCAAATTGAACGCAAACCTCATCATGAAATCTTGACCGTCGAAATCTAACAATCCGACGACTTATGCAGTATGCCGCGTAATTTTCTGTTGCGGGAGAGCCGTTGGGCCGGTTCCCGACGCGGGCGACCAGTGGTTTGCGTTAAGTTAACTTAGCTGAAGTTCCCCAAGCCGCATGATGGCTCTCATCGACGGCCTCAGTCTATTGACGCGTCGGCCCGATTTTGGCGGCACCCAATTTGACCCCAACGGCACCTACCGACAAAGGGCATACGTACGTTTCACGCGCACCACGACCTTCGAGCTCTGCTATGGCGGTGGTGCCGTGGGGCCCGCATCAGACTGCGGGCCCTTATCTGCTTTGGCGGTGCTGCCGTTGGGCCCGCATCAGAATTCAGGCCCTTTATGCATGCGGGCCATTAATGCATGTTACTTTTTTAGTCTTCTGCATACAAATATGAAGCAATGAGGTCGTGTCCTCTGGATTTTTGCACTGCAAATGGCATTTGCACCGTGTGCAGTTCCTGGACGTTTGGAAACATGCATGATGGCATGTGGCTAATGTAATGACTGACTAGCTAGACCGTTTCAGTGGTTTTTCATTTGCGGGTATTTCCTCGTAAATGGTGGGAAAGCGATCGCAGCAATGGTTCTCACCACTAGACACTCCCGGCCAGTGAAGCTCGAAAAACACGCCCTGATCAAGCAAGCTGTTTCCGGCCCCACTGTATAGGTCATCTTACAGTCGCTCTTTGCGTAAGCCAGCCATAATTTCAATGAACAAGGCTACACATTTGCATACTCTTTGCTTGGTTATCGGTGTGCCTTTGTTTGGATGCAGGGGGGATCGCTGTGCTGACACAACGCGGCAAGGGATTTGCTGGTAGAAGATGCCCTTCCCAAGGCTGATTACAGCGACCCTGCGAATGGCGACGAGGCCTACTGGTGAGCCTTGTTTTTTGCAAATGCTACTTACGCCGTCTGCTTTGGTTTTTTAATTCAGTCCTATTGAAAGGCGCCTTGGGATTAGCCATGCAATCATGTTTTACTGTCACAAAGCCAGCCCTAGTAATTAATATCTAGTTTGTTTGGTTTTACCCATCCGGGTGCCATGATCTTGCCGCCAGTAAAAGCGTCCTGTGTTGTATCTGTTCTATTTTTTTTAATAACCAATACTTGCAATAATAATACTCTTTGCTGGGTTATCGGTGTGCGTTTGTTTGAATGCAGGCGAGATCGCTGTGCTGACACAACGTTCAACGTGCTTGCATGGGCATCATTAAACCTGACGCCGCTTGTGCCGCAAGGCATTGTAGCGGCGTGTGGGGGCGTGAAGCGCTACGCGGATTCTTTCCACAAAGTCAGGATACACAGGTTCAACTACCGCACGGAGGCTGCGGACCAATCCCAGGGAAAGCGGCACAAGAATGCGGGAGTTGCGGTGCATGGCCCGGGCGGTGTAGACTTTGGTTTCATTACACACATTCTGAAGGCCAGGTTAGAGTACCCACGAGGGGGCTGGGAATGGCAGCTGTTGTTGAAGGTGGAGCTTTTTGATCGCCTTCATGTCGCTCACCTGCCCCACGAGAGGTTGGTGGTCATCAGCAGCGCACAGGCCCCCAGGTCGTCGTGCCTTGTGTTGCCAGGTGCAGTGAGCTCAGTTGGGTATGTCGTCGATGAATGCTATGCTCCCGAAATGGTGGTAATCCCTGCCAAACTGCCATGGAGCATGGCACATCAGGCGCAATCTGCCCTCAGTAACCATGTGTATCACAGCGTGGCAGCAGATTTCCCCACCATGCCGCAGTTTGAAGTGATTGAGGAGGGTGAGCCGATGCCACCGCCACCGCCTAGTGGCAAGAAGAAAGGCAAGAAGAAGGGGTCCAAGAAGAAGAAGGTGGCAGCGGCAGACCTAGGTGATGGCGACGTGGTGCGCCGCGCTGGCAAGGCACCTGCTCGAGGGCGCAGCCGCAAGCGTGGTGCTCCCACAGATGCTGGACCTAGCCAGCCCACCGTTGTAATTGAGGAGGTCCCTATGGCAAAGAGGGCCAGTGGAAGGCAGCGTAAAGCTGTGAACTATTGCGACACTAGTGGGGATGACACTATGTCATCAGAAGATGATGTTGATGCAAGCAACCCCTCGGACAGCAGTTCTGAAGAAGATGACTATTGATTTAATTTGGGCATGACAGCATTGTTTATGGAATGATGTGCTGTTTTATATTGTATGACAACCCTATATTAATTGCACCTTTGTGCACCCTATAATGCATATCAAAGTGGTGTTGAGTTTTTTTTCACGTTAAGGACTTAATGAAATAAAGCTCATGATTTTTCTCGTGTTACAATCTTGGTGAGAAATTTCTCACCACGTTGACTTGTGATTTTTCTCGTGTTAGTGATTTTTCTCGTGTTGGTGAGAAACTTCTCAATTTTCTCAATTTTCTCAAATTTTCTCACTTTTTCTCACCCATTCTCACCTTTTTTCTCACTTTAGGGTTTTTTCTCACCCCAATCTCACCAAAACCCCCTTTTTCTCACCAAAATCTCACCCTGGTGAGATTTCTTGCCTAGCGTTTGCGGAAAAAAATTGAGATTTTTCTCAATTTTCTCAAAAAATTCTCACAAAAGGTGAGAAAATTGAGGGTTTTGAGAAAATTCTCAGAATCTGAGTTCCTAGTGGAATGAATGAATGAATGAATGAATGAATGAATGATCGAATGAATGAATGAATGAATGAATGAATGAATGAATGAATGAATGAATGAATGAATGAATGAATGAATGAATGAATGAATGAATGAATGAATGAATGAATGAATGAATGAATGAATGAATGAATGAATGAATGAATGAATGAATGAATGAATGAAATTATGAATGAATGAATGAATGAATGAATGAATGAATGAATGAATGAATGAATGAATGAATGAATGAATGATCGAATGAATGAATGAATGAATGAATGAATGAATGAATGAATGAATGAATGAATGAATGAATGAATGAATGAATGAATGAATGAATGAATGAATGAATGAATGAATGAATGAATGAATGAATGAATGAATGAATGAATGAATGAATGAATTGGTGAGCTATGCTCATTTTATCTATGACTAACCTGCTGAGCGGAGAATGCAACGCCGTATAGCACCAAAGGAAAAAATAATTTTAGAAAAAATATTTTTTGTGCTGGCACCCGTACCCCAGCCACCCAGGTAGGGGTTGGCTGGAGAGGTGGTTGCTATAAAGGGTGGGCTTCCATTCTAGGGAAGCAGGTTGTTTCTTTTGCCTAGGCGCTAGGGCTGCGGGTTCGGGATGTGGCTCATCCCGGCCACCCCCTTCTCGAGCCAGGGCCCATGGTCGGTGCCCTTGTGCTGCGCAACCCCAAAACTGCGCAGGGGGCGGCCCAGCACGTCCTCGTCCGGGATCCACTTTCTTTGTGGCTCCTGCGACGTCTGACGGCTGGCCAGCCCCCGGAGGCACTCCTCTTTCGGGGCTTAACGTACAGCCAGGCTAGGCAGCAGTGGGAGGCTGTGCAGGCCCGGATGGGCATCCCAGGGATGTTTTCTTTTCACAGCCTCCGGCATGGGGGGGCGACGCACGACGCCATCGCTGGCGAGTCGCCGGAGGCCATCCAGCTGCGCGGCCGGTGGGCTTCGGCCCTCTCGGTCACGCGCTACATTGGCCTCCACCGCAGCCTCCTGGGGCGCGACATCCCACCCGCCCTCTGGGCTCAGGCCCTGGGTTTTGACCCAGCGGCGTTCCGGCGCCACTTCGGTGGCGTCGTGTTTTGACGTCCTCCTGTTTTTATCTCTCGTCTTTTAGCTATCAACTGACCTCACCCTTGTGTGGGAGGTCAGGGGGGAAATGGTTTAACTAACCCGAGGGTGAACCTGGGTTGGGACAAAGTACCCCCATAGCTAGGTAGTTTTAAGTTTTCTTTTTTGCATGTCCTACGTATTTTTCGGCTGTTAGCCATGTAAGGAGATGTGGGTAGAGCAGGGGCACAGCTGCTGTGGGCTGGCCCTGCACATTCACATAGTGTGCTCACCCTAGCATACAGATGGCCGTGTTGCCATCTGGTAGACATGTCTGTGTTATTCCACCGTATAGAGCTAGCACACATATTGTAATAAATTTGATGTTTTGTGGTGATGCATGCAAAGCAAGGCAAGGCCAGAAATGGATTGAATGAATGAATTAATGAATGAATGAATGAATGAATGAATGAATGAATGAATGAATGAATGAATGAATGAATGAATGAATGAATGAATGAATGAATGAATGAATGAATGAATGAATGAATGAATGAATGAATGAATGAATGAATGAATGAATGAATGAATGAATGAATGAATGAATGAATGAATGAATGAATGAATGAATGAATGAATGAAATTATGAATGAATGAATGAATGAATGAATGATCGAATGAATGAATGAATGAATGAATGAATGAATGAATGAATGAATGAATGAATGAATGAATGAATGAATGAATGAATGAATGAATGAATGAATGAATGAATGAATGAATGAATGAATGAATGAATGAATGAATGAATGAATGAATGAATGAATGAATGAATGAATGAATGAATGAATGAATGAATGAATGAATGAATGAATGAATGAATGAATGAATGAATGAATGAATGAATGAATGAATGAATGAATGAATGAATGAATGAATGAATGAATGAATGAATGAATGAATGAATGAATGAATGAATGAATGAATGAATGAATGAATGAATGAATGAATGAATGAATGAATGAATGAATGAATGAATGAATGAATGAATGAATGAATGAATGAATGAATGAATGAATGAATGAATGAATGAATGAATGAATGAATGAATGAATGAATGAACATTTGAATGAATGAATGAATGAATGAATGAATGAATGAATGAATGAATGAATGAATGAATGAATGAATGAATGAATGAATGAATGAATGAATGAATGAATGAATGAATGAATGAATGAATGAATGAATGAATGAATGAATGAATGAATGAATGAATGAATGAATGAATGAATGAATGAATGAATGAATGAATGAATGAATGAATGAATGAATGAATGAATGAATGAATGAATGAATGAATGAATGAATGAATGAATGAATGAATGAATGAATGAATGAATGAATGAATGAATGAATGAATGAATGAATGAATGAATGAATGAATGAATGAATGAATGAATGGCCGGGCCCACTTCAAATGTTCCGAAAAGTGTGACACTTTTGGTCGTTTTTTTGACTTTTTCGACGATCGTCACTCTGCAGAGTGATTCGTCGTGCGAAATCGTGCGAAATTGTGCGAAATTTGCTGAAATCGTGTGAAATTTGCTGAAATCGTGCGAATTTGTGCGAAATTTGCTGAAATTGTGCGAAATTTCATGTGAAAAATGTCGACGGTAAAAAATTTTGATGTGCACAACGTGTGTGAATTCATGCGAAATTTTGTCAAACGTCACTCCCCAAAACGACCCTTGGTTGAAATCCATGCGAAATTGTGCGAAATCATGCAAAATTGTGCGAAATCGTGCGAAATCGTGCGAAAATGTGTGAAAATTTTGCGAAAATCACGCGAAAATCACGCGAACTCGTGCGAAATTTTATTTTTTTTTTGCAAAAAACGACCAAAAGTGTCACACACTTGGCTTGGACGGCGGAACATTTGAAGTGGGCCCGGCCGAATGAATGAATGAATGAATGAATGAATGAATGAATGAATGAATGAATGAATGAATGAATGAATGAATGAATGAATGAATGAATGAATGAATGAATGAATGAATGAATGAATGAATGAATGAATGAATGAATGAATGAATGAATGAATGAATGAATGAATGAATGAATGAATGAATGAATGAATGAATGAATGAATGAATGAATGAATGAACGAACGAACGAACGAACGAACGAACGAACGAATGAATGAATGAATGAATGAATGAATGAATGAATGAATGAATGAATGAATGAATGAATGAATGAATGAATGAATGAATGAATGAATGAATGAATGAATGAATGAATGAATGAATGAATGAATGAATGAATGAATGAATGAATGAATGAATGAATGAATGAATGAATGATATAGGAGCTTGAAGGGAGTCGCCGGGGGGACAGGGCTGCCGTCCAGCAAGAGGAGGGTGGGTGGGGCTATCCCAGCAGTTAAACGGACGGCCATGTCAGACCTCCGTTTTCTTGCTGATCATAAGCCCCACTGCCCGCGCTTCCAGTGATAAGCTGTCTAGCCAGAGTTGGGCTGACTCCGGGGTTTCCACGAGTGTCGTGTCATCAGCGTAGATCAGATTGCTCAGGTGGTAGGGTGGGTCAACCCCGCCGTAGCTGGCGTACTCTGTGACCTCGATCCCTGGCGGGCGCCCCTAGCTCCACCCGGCCGGGCGAAGCGGGCTTGTGCACGCCGCATAATATAGTCCACCATAAGTAAGTAAGTACTTGCGTGTCATGCGCAAAGGCATGCATGCCACGGAGTACTATGCTAATCTCATTAGAAAAATAACTACACAAGAGTTTAAACAAATATCGTCTGCATCATCCCCCAACCGTTAAGCGTGAACTAGATGGGGATGTAATCCTCATCCGAGCTGTCCTCTACTGGTATAATGGCAGACGAGGTGGTAGTGTAGCCGGCTATCCTCAGGACCAATAACCTCCACCTGCGGACTTCTACCCTCAGTGGCTATATAGCAACGGGCCGCGGGGCCCGTGGGGAGAAAACAGGAGCAGACCCCTCAGGAAGGTGTTTATCGCAGATGGCAGCCCATTTCTCCTTGTCAATCATGCGGGCGCGGAGTACGGATAGTCCCAGAAGCCCTGCATCTTCAAGCAGTTGTGTTGACCACATAGGTCCGGGTCGCGCCGCGCCGGTGCCCGGCGCGCGCAAGTTTTCCAGTGGGTTGCGATGGGACAAGGGGACCCTGCCATAGGAGGAGGTGTCTACCTGGTTGGCCCGGCATGCAGGGCCCACATCGGTATTCACCTCCAGGGTCTGTGCGGGCAAGATGGCCGGCAAAGAGGAGGCGGCGGTGTCGGATGGTATGGGTGACAAGAGGGAGCTCGCAGTAGAGCTCGGCCCGGGTGCATGCGGCGTTCTTGGTAGCGGACGCCGAGGATATGACGGAGCATTCGAGTGACAGCGCCGTCAAGCTGCTGGCTCAGCGCCTGGTCCAGGGTCCACGCCTCGCAGCCATAAAGGATCGGATGCTGAGGACAAGGGCCTTGAACAAAATGCGCTTGCGTCGCTCACTCAGGTAGCGGCAGGTCCAGAACCTGTTGAGGCGGCGGAGCTAGGGCCGCCCAGGCCTGGCCGATGCGGGTGTTGATGTCGTCGGCCGTGGAGGGAAGCCAGCTGCCAAGGAGCTTGAAGCGAGTCGCCGGGGGGACGGGGCTGCCGTCCAGCAAGAGCTAGGAGGGTGGGTGGGGCTATCCCAGCAGGGACGCGGATGGCCATGTCCTCCGTTTTCTTGCTGATCATAAGCCCCACCGCCCGCGCTTCCAGTGATAAGCTGTCTAGCCAGAGTTGGGCTGACTCCGGGGTTTCCACGAGTGTCGTGTCATCAGCGTAGATCAGATTGCTCAGGCGGTAGGGTGGGTCAACCCCGCCGTAGCTGGCGTACTCCGTGACCTCGATCCCCGGCGGGCGCCCCTCCACCCGGGCGAAGCGGGCTTACAAGTGCACGCCGCATAATATATAGTCCACCATAATGATGAATAGATAGATATGGGGAGAGCACACAGCCCTGCCACACCCCGGTGTGCAGGGGGGAAGCCGGATTCAGTGACGCCGTCGGCGGTACGGACCTGGGCTCAGTGGGACTCTTCATAGAACTGGCGGATGATCTCAACGTACGATGTAGGATGGGACACGGAACAGGTGAAGGACCACCCACAGGGCGTCCCATATAACCGTATCGAATGCCTTGGTGTAATCCACGAAGATCAATAGCAATGGCAAGAGGCCGGGGGCCAGGCGGCCCACTTCCTCGATCAGGCGCCGGCGCGCGGTAATGGAGACCATAACACAATTGCGACCAACACGGAAGCCCATCTGGGACCCACCTAGGCGGGGATCGAGGCTGGCGCGCATGCGGTTCAGCAGGAGAGGCATGAAGACTTTCAGCACGCAGCTTTGGACGCATACGCCGCGGTAGTTGCCGGTATCCGCGGCGGCCCCCTTGCCCTTGTAGATCGAGCATGACCCGGACAGCGGTCTTCCAATACGTCGGCGGGGGGAGGCCATCTCGTAGAATCCGGTTGCAAACACCCCGGAGGAAAGGCTCAAGCTCAGGCATCCACCTCCGGTGAAATATTGTCCACTCCCAACGGAGTTATTCTGATTTGGCACGCCGCAAAGGTGAAAACCATTTGCGTTCAGTGCCGGTCCGCGGAAAACACGGAAAAACGCGATCTGCAAATGAATCCAGGCCGGAATCGAATTGGGGACCTCTCGCACCAATTTTGCTGACTATAGGACGGACGTCTCCGGATCCTAAGGCATCGCCAACTGACACCTACAGTCATCCGCAAAAGTTCTCCTTTCCGGGGAGTGATGCAAGCCTTTCGGATTTGGTACTAGTAGATAAATCATTTGAGATCTGTGTGTAGGACAGTGTTTTTGCTAAGGGGTGGGGGGGTTCCGGTAATTCCGGTAAGGGTCCCGGCCGAGGCCGCGAAGCGATGGTGGCGATTTTTTTTTTTTTTTAAACAAAATCCCAATAGGATTTCTTATACAGTTATATAATTTATCCTAAACTCTGAAGCCTTGCCATAGGCCCCTAGTAGTGGGCTGCTTGTGCCCTGATTCTCATACCGGGGTATACGCAGCCGGCAGCCGGCAGCCCTACTAAGACACGCGACGATGATAACTTAGCATGCATACAAGCATGTGCACATGGTATAACAATAGGAGGCTACAAAACATAGTACGCATTGCCGGTAGGCAGTGTATAGCTCTCACATTGGCTCACCCATACATGGCGCGGCCTGACTAAGTAAGCTATTAAACATGATGCCGCCTGTTTGCATGCACCCTACACCCATAGGCCATTGGAAGTTGGAAAAGCTACCTCAGGAGACCCGGGTTCCTCTATAAAAACGAGGACCAGGTTCTTCGTCACCGCTAGGTAGTGCCATCTTGGCTTTCTTTGTATGTTGGTTCCCAGTTTTACCGCCGGGCCGGCGCAGCTTCCTGTCCGTCCATTTCACATGCGCTCGCTTCTAACGTCCCCTTCTAACTCGATGCCTGCCTGCGCCTGGTCTGTAACGACCGTGCCCAAAGCCCGCCGACCGCTTGCACTGCCGGCCAAGGTTAAAATGCCACAGCCTCGTGAGAAATGGTCTTTGAATTTGTAGCCCAGGGGAATCGGGGGCTCTTTCTTCTTTGTCATGATTCGCTTCTCTAGCGCACTATCGAATAATGCAGGATTAGAAAACACGCAAAACAAAGTCAGCTGGCTCGACTGCCGTGAACTTCATCAACGTTTTGCGGCTCAGCACCTTCACATCGTGTTGCGTACCTACTGCAGGTCTGCAGTCTGCAGCGCATTTGTTACCCGACTCGGTTACCTGACTGAACACGAAAATGGCTGACGGCGGTATGGCTGACGGCGGAGTTCAGATCTTTTGCGTCTGAGCCCCAAATTCGGTCAGACCACTTGCATTCGATGCGCTTTTTTGAGACGCACATGCCAGTATAATCGGTTACGGCTGCACGAAACGCAGTATTGCCAAAGTTACGCACGTGACAAGCAGCTATGACGACCCCAAAAGCAAAACGGGGTTTGGAAAAGGAGCTTGCCGGCTCCCAGCCCAACCCACTCGCCATCGTCCTGGCCCAGCCTCCTGGGCTCGCCAATCCATCGCCAGCAAACCCATCGCCAAGCGCTTCGCCTGAACCCAAGAAACCATGCCACGACCACAAATGGCGACAGTGGCTACCCGATTACGACCGCTTTTCTTTTCCGCACTGGCTGCAGCTTACCACAGCAGAATGCGCCGCAATCGTGCGTTACTTAGCACAGGAACGCAAGCTCCATGGGTGCACAGGGCCAATCCCGGACGAGAACCTGGAGAGGTTCTTTAACAGGGGAGACCACCGCCTCGCTATCCTGTCTGTGCAGCTTCTTCCAGCTACCCCTGGACCAAATCGCCACCAACATCCGCGCCCCAGCCCAGCCTGCGCAGCCGACAGCCACATCGGCTTCCTCCCTCTGCAAGGATGACATCCGAGCAGTGCTGGAGGAGCACGTGACCTGGCCGTTGGCCGAGAAGCTGACCTCGCTGAACACGACACTCAACACGGTGGAGGCCCGGGTCTCCAATGTTGAAACCAAGGTCGTCCACAAGCTCCAACCCCAGTTCACGGCGCTGCACACCGCGGCACAGGCATCTGAGACGCACGCTGCACTTGTCTCTCGCCTCAACCAGGTGGAGGGCAAGTGCGGCGTGCTCATGAAGAAGCTTGAAGCCATCACCGCCCACACCGAGGCCCTTGCCTCACAGGTCCCAAAGATAGCGGAGCAGACGGCCACCATCGCATCCCAGCCACCCCGGCTGGATGCTGGTGACCTCCCGCCGCTCTCCTATGCGGACCTGCTGCGGACCGCGACCGCCTCCACCACCGACGCCATCGCTACGAAGCTCCAGGAGCTGGAAGACCTCCGCCAGGCTCAACAACAGGAGGCCACCGACCGCGCCCGCCGCGACTGCCGGGTGGTGCTACGTCGCTTCCCCCAGAAGCCAGGTGAGACGTCAACCTCCCTTGCCGACGAGCTTATAAGGACCAGCTCCTTACCCTCATGGGCCTGGTAGGTGAGGTAGAACTGCGTGGGTGCCACCGCCTTCCCCACTCACGGGACAAGGCGGCTCCCCCACCAGTCCTGCTCACCTTCCCTTCCCGTGAGGACAAGCAGCGGTTCCTCTCTCGTCGCAAGCGGTTGCACGACCTCACCTGGACGCTGGATGACGACCTGACCCCCGCTCAGCAGCAGCAGCGACGTGACCTGTGGCCTGAATACCTCCGCCACAAGCAGGACCCCCAGAAGCCCAAGGTGTACTGGAGGGGCGGGGACCTGATGATCAACCACAAGATGTGGACGCCCCCAGCGGGCTAGAATAGCTTGTAGCCCTAGCTTGACTTCATTGGTAGTCACTGCCGCCATGGCAGCCATGCTTAGAATGTTTGCCTAGTTGTGCCACCTTACCTAGTCACGTGCACCGCAAACGCACGGTACACAACCAGCCATAGCCCTATAGCTTAGTCCTTGTACAGCCATGCTACGTCCTGGCTTCGATCAGATTACTTGCCCACGCTCCTTGTTATGATATGCTCACACGGGTCTTATTGCACCCACAGTATGCCGGATCGTTAGCGTGTCCGTTTAGCTATAGCGCGCCCGAATGCAGCTGTGGCATGCCTTTGGCATGAAGGAGACTGGGGGTCTCTGCCCTTTCTCCTGTTGTGCACACACAGGGATTAAAAGCACTTCGGTGCTCCGTGACTCCCCAACGGGAGCACGTGTTTTAATTAATTAATTAATTAATTTGTTACCCGGCCCGCTCTACCAGTCTAGTCTACGCATTTGACAGACTGGACTTGCCGGCTGCCCATGCAGTGCTGACCCATTCGTTGTAGGGTCAGAGCTGCACCGCCCCACGCCTTTTGTTACTTGGGTACGGAACATGGATTTACTCACAAGTTGAAGTTGAAACTGTAGCCCGTCCTCAACAGTTACTGTTACTGTAGTACGTCCAACAACAGTCTACAAATCTCTGCTGCCCATTGCGTGGCAACAACAACAGCAACAACATTTGTGCTGGTCAAGCTCACACCGGTATTTTAAGTGGGCAACATGAACGCCAGCTGATGAAGTCGCGAGCAAGCAATGTTGATGTTTGTGCAAAATCACCTAGCCTTGACGAGCCGTTGCCCATGATTATTTTTTAAATACTGCATCTGAGGGTCAGGCACTACTATTTTATGTTTATCAGTAAGGTATGTTCTAGCTGCGATCGGACCATCGCGAGATTTCATTCCCTTGCACCCTGGTTTTTGTCGGGCATTCAGCAGGGCTCTGCTGTGTCGGCGTTTACATTTCGTGGAGGTGTTAGCCGGCATGGCAGCAATGTGCAAACTTTTTGTAAATGCCGGGAATAGTCAACCTTTACTAATAGAAATTGATATTGTGTTATAGTCAGTATATAAGTACCGGTTCTGTCTGACGGGGAAACCGGGGAACCCCGGCCGGACAAGTCAGGTTGGCAGCATGTGGTTTGGCCAGTTTTTGCATGGTTTGGATGGATAAAGGGGTGTTTATGGTGTAAGATACACTCAAAAACCTCCCTTAGCTTCGTCACAGGTGGCTACCTAGGAAATCCATCAACTAGAGCTGCGCTCGTCAGAATGACCTGAAAATTTGGGGCTGCATGTCCCCCCACCTGTAATATTTGGGAATATATGGTGGAGCATGATATGATGTGTTTATGATTTGATTTTTTTTTTTGGATTAAAAAAGTACCTGTTTTGCGGGAAATCCATCAACGTGAGTAAACATTCTTAATTCTTGGTCCCAATTAGGTAGAATTTCTCAAAAGTGGGGGAACTATGCGGGAATATATGATTTGGTCCCAATATGTTCGCCCATTGTCCTAGGGAATTATTAATTAATTAATAGACACGTGACTGCGTCACGTGGTGAGCATAAGTCCTCAGTGGGAGGGGAACATGGGATGGAATGGATGGTATAAGCTATCTAGGTCCTAGTTACAGGGGTGTGGGCACCGCGGCCCGAATCGCTATAATCTATGAATGCCATACTTGGTCACACGCGGAGCCCCCACAGGCTTGGGGGTGGTCTCCTTCATCACTACTTGCCATCTATCCTTGCGCACCATCTGCCTCCATATTACAGACAAACCAGGAGGCTGCCCGGGGGTGAGCCCGTCACGTCTAGTGTAGCACATGTCCATGCCGAGTCTATCACGAAATGTCCACGGGTGGCGGCCCTGCCGCGCGCGGCCGGGGGCACGCCAGGTGAGGACATATCGCCCAGGCTGGGCGGGCTTGGTGCCAGCTAGTCTATCTGATGTATCTACCTGATCTGTGCGGGCCAGGTGCCCGGCTAGGCCCAGGCGCCTGTGCCTAATAATGTGGGAAACATAGGGCAAATCAGCGTACAAATCCTCATTACTAATGTGCAAACCAAAGGGGATGTTAAGGGCCTTGCGCAGCATCTTGGTGACGGCGCCGTCGAGTCGTTGCTCCAGCTCCTGCATCAGTGTCCACGTCTCGGCGCCGTAGGTCAGGATCGTCAGAATGACGACCTTGAAGAGGTCACGCTTTCAAGACGATCCGGGGTAGGGCGGGGTTGCTCCACCAGCGGCGGTGGTCATGTCCAGAGGTGCGCCCACGCCATGCCGATCCGTGTCGTCATGTCGTCCTCGCAGTCGGGAAGCCAACTGCCGAGCAGCTTGAAGCGGCCTGAAGGAGGGTAGTTGACCTCGGCATCGTCTAAGAGGCGGAGTGTGGGTGGGGGCCCTGCCATGCCGAGGGCCAGGGCCTCCGTTTTGGGGCTGATTTCTAGACCAACCGCCCGAGCCTCGAGCGCCAGGCAGTCCAGCCAAAGTTGGGCAGACTCCGGCTTCTCGATGAGCGTGATGTCGTCGGCATAAATGAGGTCAGCTAGTAAATTCTGCTTGTTAGTCGGCCCCCCTTCCCCAAGCTCGTTCGTGATCGCTAGGCCAGGGGCACGGCCTGCAATGCTAGCAAAGCGAGCACGTGCCTGGCGCATAACATAATCCACTACAATAATAAACAGGTACGGCGACAGGACGCAACCCTGCCAGACGCCGGTTGTAACAAGCAAAAATGACTTTGTTGTTACATCCTTTGTTTTGTGAATGTTTGGCTTTTATTCGAGGACTTTTGGATCAGTATTGAGAAAGTTATGAGGTTTCTAAGACGACGGTACTTGGAGCTGATACTTTGTCAGCCAACTGATAGGAACCCTCATTGGTCGTGGCCTGATCCACGTAGGGTTGTAGTTTGTTGGCTGATACTACTGATAGGAGCCCTCATTGGTCGTGGCCTGATCCACGTGGGGTTGTAGTTTGTTAGTTGGTACTATTGAGTCTTAAATGCTCCTTTGGGACTTCAGTGCTCACGACAGATTTGGGATCTCATGGAAAGATTCTGCCAGGCTGTGTGTGGTGTTGTTCTGTTTTGTGTGACTAGGATGGATACGAAGATCTTGCATCACTAGGAACTCGGGGGTGGTAAATTTACCACTTTTTATCACTTTTTACCACCTTTTTACCACCTCGGGGTGGTAAAAGAGGTCTTAGGGTGGTAAAAAGTGGTAAAAAGTGATAAAAAGTGATAAAAAGTGATAAAAAGTGGTAAAAAAGTGGCAAATTATACCACTTTTTACCACTTTGTGGTAAAAAGTGGTAAAGTGGTGGTAAAAGGCTTGTGCAAGTGGTAAAAAGTGATAAAAAGTGGTAAAACCACAGAAGTGATAAAAAGTGGTAAAAAAATAACACATGAGCATGCACACAAGTGGTAAAAACACAAGGGCTAAACCGACAAAAATGTCAGGCCCAAAACGACAAGAAAAGCATCTTTATTCATTCAATCATTAAAATATTGGCATGGTTGTAAGGTGAACCTGCTACATAGGGTGTTTTTCAACCGTAGGAGACTTCTTGCGCCTGCGCCTGCCCCAACAGTATAACACGAGAAAAATCATGAGCTTTATTTCATTAAGTCATTAATGTGAAAAAAAAACTCAGCACCACTAAGGTGCATTATAGGGTTATCATACAATATAGCCAATGTACCATCAAAGCCGCAAGCCACGAGGTAGCCATGGCTGACAGCGGAGATCATAACTTTCACGTTTGGGCACCGAATTTGGCTGTGAATATCACAGTCAATTCGTCTTTCAAAGACGCACACGCTGATATGATTTTCCGAAGCTATTGCGCAATATGTGACGAGCAAACGCTCCTCGACACAGGCAGCCTGGCGGCTGCGCTAAGCCCTGAAAATACGTCTGCAGCCTCGCCCTCAGGTCCGAAAGGCAGTGGTGACACTAGTCGCGCACTAGTGGTCGCCCAGATCCCTCATTTGATGCCCAGCACGTTGAACGCGTTGGGTCGGCACAGCGATCCCCCCTGCATTCAAACAAAGGCACACCGATAACCAAGAAAAGAGTATGCAAATGTGTAGCCTTGTTCATTGAAATTATGGCTGGCTTACGCAAAGAGCGACTGTAAGATGACCTATACAGTGGGGCCGGAAACAGGTTGCTTGATGAGGACGTGTTTTTCGGGCTTCACTGGCCGGGAGTGTCTAGTGGTGAGAACCATTGCTGCGATCGCTTTCCCACCATTTACGACGAAATACCCGCAAATGAAAAACCACTGAAACGGTCTAGCTAGTCAGTCATTACATTAGCCATATGCCATGCATGTTTCCAAACGTCCAAGAACTGCACACGGTGCAAATGCAAAAATCCGGAGGACACGACTTCATTGCTTCATATTTGTATGCAGAAGAATAAATAAGTGATATGCATTAAGGGCCCGCCTGCATAAAGGGCCTGCAGTCTGATGCGGGCCCAACGGCAGCACCGCCATAGCAGATAAGGGCCCGCAGTCTGAATGTCTGATGCGGGCCCACCGGCACCACCGCCATAGCAGAGCTCGAAGGGGTCGTGGTGCGCGTGAAACTTATTAAAGTCAATGTATGCCCTTTGTCGGTAGGTGCCGTTGGGGTCAAATTGGGTGCCGCCAAAATCGGGCCGACGCGTCAATAGACTGAGGCCGTCGATGAGTGCCATCGTGCGGCTTGGGTCACTTCTGTTGGAGAACTTTAGGTAAGTTAACTTAATGCAAACCACTGGTCGCCCGCGTCGGGAACCGGCCCAACGGCTCTCCCGCAACAGAAAATTACGCGGCATACTGCATAAGTCGTCGGATCGTTACGTTTCGACGGTCAAGATTTCAAGATGAGGTTTGCGTTCAATTTGCCGCAGTTTGCAACCCAGAGAAAGTAGTCGTTGCACTGGTTGCCCACGAGCAAGCTGTTTTCCGGCCCCACCGTGTAGCTCATCTAGTCGCTCTTCACGTCAGCCAGCCATTATTTCGCATGTAAGGCTACACATTTCCATCTCCATTCATATTCATAATCCTGCACGGCTCGACAGCGCGGACAAGGTAACGGCAGGCTCGAGCTACCATGGTCCGGATTCTCCCGATTTCTGGCCTGCGCTGGTTGTCTCTTTGATATTGGCAAAACTTTCCGGTAAGAGGTTTTTCGCAGTTTGGCTGTTTCGAAACGTTCATTAACTGAGATGCCTTCGGGTCAGGAGACTCACACAGCCGCGAAATCATGCCAAAGGTCCTATGTTCGATCCCTTGCTGGTAGCTTCTGAGCTTTCTTATTTTCTGTGTTCCGCGGAATCTCAGATTTGGGCCGCTAGCGTTTTCACGTTTCTTGCTTTCTGATCCGACGACAATGTTGTGGCTTGCACGTGTGACATCTGGCGCATGGTGCGATTCATGTGTATGGGCTGCTTTGCCATAAGAGTGAGTGTTGGGTCATAAATCGTGTTCTACCCATTTGCTGCGTGGACCGTTAGGTGCTGGCGCGCTCTTCCTTGTAAAATGGTGATGTCTATATAAGGATCTGATATCTTTTTTTTCTCTTGCATATTGTGTCGCGGTTTGCTTGGATTCTTGCAGGCACCACGGGAATGAAATGGGAGCGGTCAGCATGATAACCTAGCAAGCGACCAGATTTGTTAACCACTAGCTGCCATCGTATTTGATGAAAGGCAATGACGGATGTGTCATAAAGCCATAACAGTGTTGTATAGATGATACATTAAATGATCAATGGTTACAACTTCAGAACCGCCTCTGAATGGCTAGTATGAATCGATAGGTTCTTGACGGCTATAAACATTAATTATTAAAACATTTTAATGAAACGATTTTGATTGCCGAGCTGTTTTGAACAGTGCTGTTGATTCACGTCCTGTTTTTCTCACTTTTCTCACGTCCTGTTTTTTTAGATCTCCTTTTCTCATTTTTTGGGGTCATCTCACCTTTGTGAGAAACGTGTTTTCTCACCCATTCTGACCCTATTTTCTCAGTTTTCTCACCCATTCTCAAAGCTGAGTTCCAAGTGAGATCTATCTGCGTTTTTTACCATTTTTACCACCGATTTTTTCACCTCCACCGGGGTATTTTTTACCACCTGTTTTCACCCTCGTTTTTACCACCTGGTGGTATTTTTTTTCCACGATGGCGGTCAGGTGGTAAAATGGAGGTGGTAAAGGCTTTTACCACCCCCTGTTTTACCACCTTTTACCACCTGTTTTACCCCTTTTTTACCACTTTTTATCACTTTTTATCACTTTTTATCACTTTTTACCACTTTTTACCACCGGGTGATATAGATTTTACCACTTTTTACCACTTATATCACCCCCGAGTTCCTAGTGATAGGATTCCATGGTTCTGATTGGTTCTCTTCAGGCTAAGGTTGGAGCAAGCTCGACAAGCACGTCGATATCAAGGACGTGGGGTCGCCATTGTTGCTACGTTGGTTTTGATTCACCATGGTATAATAAAGCTTGGCTTTGTTGTCCAATCCATAAGAGCCCCTTGGCTATAGACGACCTTCAGTTCCACAGAGGCCGTCTATACACGAGCTTGTCTTTGTGTCTACAAGGGGTTGTGATTCCCTAAATCACGTGCTGTGGAATTTCCATCTCAACGTTGCTCGGATACTTGAAGTTCTGCGACTCAGGAAAGCAACCCAGGTAAAAGATCTTTCATATTGGACTGTGGATGATGTTGATGATCATTTTTAGTCGTTACATTGGTATCGGAGGATCTCTACTTTGGTGTTTCTCTTGAAGTCGCAACCTTCCGGGTAGTACAACGTTGATCAGATGTCTGTCATCCGAGAAGATTCATAGAGTTGCGGAAAACTTACGGTGTTACAGACTGAGACACATCCTGATGTGACTGTCTTGCTCTGTAACACTAGAAGTCAGCCGTAACCGTTGTCTCTACTAGGCAGACGATCGCGACTCCATGTGGAAGTATGAGTAGTTCGAAGACACAATCACCTTTACCCCCTACTAATCAAGGTTTGGAGATCCGTCATCATCTCTGGAACCCATTGCTAGGGAAGGTGCTGAGACAACTGCTCGTACTCCACGGCGTCAACTTGATTTCAACCGTACTTCTATGTCTGAAGTGAGGCGGCCCTCGTTGTCCATAGGGCCCAAGTTTTCCGTCATTGCATCTGGTCTCCAACCAGGCGAGCCATCGCTGACAGGCGTGGGTCGAGGAGCGTCACTGTCGCCCAGGATTCCAAGCGCGCGAACAAGTCCTGTGCGGAGTGCATCTTCTTCATTTCTTTTCCCGCTAAATACCACGCCTGGAAGAGACGGGACCAGACTTGCAGCGGATCGCCTCTCAGCAGCTAAAATCAGATTATTACACGATGAACAACACGCAGCGATGTATAGAAAGATGGTGGAGGAGGTGGAACAGGATGTGGGAAGACTTCGTCAGAGAATTGAGGAGGAGGAGGCGGCCATGCGTGACATGGTTGCTGGATTGGGGAGAGAGGCTCCTCGGTTGGGTGACGGAAGGGTTTTACCTAATAGTACCGCAGTTACTACGAGGAATGAGACGCAGGATAGCGATAGGCAGGATCCAGCGCAGACGACCTCGGTCACCTTCACCACCCCCGCCAGCGACGTCCCCGTGACCGTCACTATACCACCGCATCAAGGTTCCGCCCCGCCATTTCCAAAAATCGAATCCGTAGACAAGCTGTCGCTCACCAATCTAACCCACCGCAGTTTCGATCATTTCTCTACTCGATTCCAGGATGTGTTCGCTATCCACTTTGCTAACTACGGCAAACGAGCGGAAGAACGACTTTCCCTGGACATCCAGAAGAAGATGGTTCGACAGCGAATGAGCGACAGTGCAGCCGACAGGTTTGATGAGTTTTTACGATCCTCAGCAGGTAATACTTGCAAGGATTTGCCATCTCTCATGCTTTCATTTCGACGTTTTCTCCTTCCCCAGGACCAGCTCCGTCTGGACCGGGACGCGTTGGCCAACTGTACTCAGTCGGCCTGACACTACCACAATACGTAGAGACGTTTACCAACCTGAGGGCCAAAATCCCCCAGTGCTCTGATTCTGAAGCTCTTCACAGGTTTCTGCATGGGCTCTCCCCTCAAGTCAGGGTGGATATTGACAAGCATTTCTCCCCTTTCGACTATGTCGAGTGGAAGTGGGATACTGTGCTGTCTTATGCCCTCACGCTGTGCCGTGTCCCTGACTTTTCCCTCAAGTGGGAGCCTGCTGCAGGCAACCAGGCGCCTGCTGTTAAGAAGCCCCTGAACCAGCTGAACGCTGTGATGGAGGAGCTCAGTGCCATGGAGCAGTCCAAAGGAGCCTGTTTCACGTGTGGCCAGCTGGGACACTTTGCACGGGATTGCCCCAAGCGAGACCAGTTCCCAAGCGACACCAAGGGTCCTCAGGGGGTTCTTCCATTCACCAGACCACCCATTTCCCTCCTGGGGTGAGCCAGAGCGACCACAGGGCACAGCCTGGGTTTAGACCCAACTTCCAGGCTTCGGGCAAGGGACCATTCCAGCCCAAGGGATTCAACAGGCAAGACAGGCGTCGGATGGTCAACGCCCTGTGGCACCTCCTAGCAGAGGAGGAGGAGGGAGAAGGGAGGCAGACGGCATAGAGGATCAGCAGGTGCAGCCTTCAGTGGGGAGCTCGTCTTCAGATCATCCTCCTGAGCTGCCAAAAAACTAGTGGAGCCCCCAGGACTACGTCCAGCGGTGGAGTTAACTGGTTTGCCTGCTGTGCATGTCCGTCCTGTGAACAACTTGTCTGCCTCTGATTCCACCACCCCATTGGGCCCTCCTATTCCCAGTCAACTCTTGAAGTTCCAGGCTAGGCTGTTGAACGTGCCAGTCCCTTTGGCTCAGCCTTTATGTCTCTTCATGATTGACTCAGGTGCAGGAAGTAACTACATTTCCACTTCCTTGGTGCAGGAGCTGCATCTACCAGTGCTCCCCCACCCTGTGCCTGTTAAGGTCCAATATTCTGATGGTAGGCAGAGTAACTCACCTGGCTACGTGCAACTGCTTTTTCAAGTGTGCTCACGTCAAACCTTGTCTGTCACAGCAGATGTCATTCCACTCACTGCTGCTGATGTGATTCTGGGGATGCCATGGTTGGAGTCTGCTAATCCTGCCATCTTGTGGTCTGAGAAGGTGGTGCAGTTTCAGGATGGGTCAGTGTGGGACGCCACCACAGTGATTAAGGGGGGAGAAAGACCAGTCACAGAGTGCTGTTCTACTAATGAGGCTGTCAATGATGGGAGAGGGGTTGCAGGTGCCAAGGAGGACGTCAAGGTGCCTTCACTGGAAGAGAAACGTGCTGCCTTACTTAAGCACGTATGGTCTGCCAATCACACCTTGTCTTACCTGGCTACTTACCCAGTGGAACACGTCTTTCTCTTACAGTTGGTTCCTAACTCACCCTCTGATGAGACTCATGGCCACACGGTGAATGCTGTGAACCCAGTACCAGCTGTCACAGAGGAGGAGCAGAAGCTGCATGATGCCCTTTTGGACAGGTTTGCTGCCATTTTTGAGGACAAAATGCCACAGTACCCCCTGAAGGGCCAATCACTCATGTCATCAAGCTTGTGGATGGTGCCAGGCCTCCCTTTGTTCCCATGTACAGGATGGGGCCAGCTGAGATGGCAGAGCTGAAGGTGATCTTGACAGGCTGTTGGAAGCTGGACTCATTCTTCCTGCCAATAGTCCTTTCAGCTCTGGGTGTTTGCTTGTCCCCAAGCATGATGGTGGATGGCGGTTGTGCATTGATCTGAGAGGCCTGAACAAGGTCACAGTGAAGTCCAAGTATCCCTTGCCACGGATTGATGAGCTGCTAGAGAGGACAGCTGGATCATCTTACTTCACCAAGTTTGACCTTAGACACGCGTTCTGGCAGATCAGGATAGCTACTGAGGACATTCCAAAAACTGCATTCTCCACACCCTGGGGTCAGTTCCAGTGGACTGTGATGCCCATGGGGGCCTCCAACAGCCCAGCTACTATGCAGATGTTTGTGAATGCTATCTTTGGCCATCTGACAGGGAACTCTCTGCCTCAGATCTCCCCTGATCTCAGGAATCCCAGGTTCAAAGACATTGCCCACCTGTGTGACCCTGCAAGACCCGTGTTCAGGACCTGCGTGGTGGCCTACATGGACGACATCCTGGTGCACTCAAAGACGTTCAAGGAGCATCTGGAGAACGTGGAGGAGGTCTGAAGGTCATCCAGCACTACCACTTGTCTGTCAAGAGGTCTAAGGTGGAGTGGGGGCATGAAGTGGGGTTCCTAGGGTACAAGTTGAGTTCCTTGGGTATGACACCTGACAATGCTAAGATTGCTGCCATCCTTGAGTGGCCTGTGTTGCAGTCTGCACATGATGTCAAGTCCTTCCTGGGCATGGTGGGGTGGTACAGGCGTTTTATCCCTGACATGGCTGCCATCTCCACCCCCTTGCTTGAGTTAATCAAGAAGGATGTTCAGTTTGAGTGGACAGATAGGTGTCAGCAGGCCTTTGACCTGTTGAAGCAGAAGCTCACATCCACCCCTGTGCTAGTGGGTCCCAACCCAGATCTACCTTATCAGGTTAGGTCAGATGCCTCTCAAGGCGCCATAGGTGCTGTGCTGATGCAAGACCATGGCTATGGACCACAGCCAGTGGAGTACATGTCTAAAACCATGAGCTCAGCTGAACGTAACTACCCTGTACACGAGCAGGAGTTGCTGGGTTTAGTGGTAGCATGTCACAAGTGGGAGCATCTGTTGAAGGGAGCTCAGTTTTCTGTGGCTAGCAGTGCTACAGATGGGCTAGGGCAAGAGTCTATCACCCTGATGACTGACCACAGGCCCTTGGTGCACGTGCTAGAACAGAGTAGGATGAGTAAGAGGATGGCTGGGTGGATGGAGTACCTAGGGGGATTCTATCCTTTCTCTGTGCAGTATGTCCCAGGATCACAGAATGTGGTGCCAGACGCCCTCTCTAGAAGAAGGGATCTGATGGGACATTTCACGAGGATCTGGATATTTGTGCTGCCATGGTTTCTGTAGTAGAGTGTGGTGCTGTCACCAGGGCACAGGCAGCTAACCAGCAAACCTCCAAGCTGAGCCACACCCTGTAGAGGCTAGCTTTAGTCACGAGATGCTCATTGACCAGGGCTTGTCCCAGGGTCGACAGGCGTCCAGGGTGGGGGTCAGTCACTGCAGAGCAGTCTTAGGGAGGGTTCTGCTAGCAGCCAGCCCACTCTCACTACACAACCAAGCACAGAGAATCCTAGGAGGGGAAGGGACGGCCCAGGAAGTGGATACTGGAGCCAGGGATGCTGACCAAGTCTAGAGGATTGGCAGCTGAGATCAAGGGGAAGTCACGTACACCTGTGGCTGATGTTCTGTCATCCAAGCATCTAGTCACTAGTCACCTGCAGGAGGGTGAGGTGCTGCAGCTGCAGCCTTTAGGACCTGGCAAACAGCTAGTCCTGCCTAACCCTATGAGTATAGCCCTGCTGGACGTGATTAAGGCCTTCACTAAAACTGAGGACCTGGCCACTAAGGCCATTCAGGAAGGAAGCTTTGGTAACAGACCTGTGGAGTACTGGGAGGGAGTCCTGTATGTCCACACCCAGGATGCAGATCATGTAGTAACCAGGAAGGTCTATGTGCCAGAAATGGCCATTCCCACTGTGTTGCATTGCTTCCATGACGACGTGACTGCATGTCATCCTGGGTATGCTAAGCTTCTCCATGAAGTACAAGAGAGGTTTTGGTGGCCTGGCATGTTTCGTGATATCAAAGCCTATGTGGCTTCCTGTGACTCATGCCAAAGGAATAAGGTTAGGACTCAGGCAGTGCCTATCTTTCCTATGGCCATGCCTATTCCCCTTCGACCCTGGATCAGTGTGACCATGGACTTCATTTGTGGCTTGCCTGTTTCTGATGCTGGCAATGACAGGATACTAGTGGTGATGGACAGGCTGTCTAGAATGTGCCACCTCATCCCCTGCAATGCCCATCTCACAGCTGCCCAGTGTGTAGAGTTGTTCATGAAGGAGTGTACAGATTGCATGGCATGCCACGTGTAATCATCACTGACCAGGATCCCTTGTGGATGTCTGGGTTTTGGAAGTCCTTCTTTGACATCCTAGACACTAAGTTGGCCTTTGGAGTAGCATACAGGTGTGCCAGCACGGGGGCTGTGGAGAGGCTGAACCGTATTGTACGGGAATGCCAGAAGCACTATTGTACCCATGATAACAAGGAATGGGACAAGAAACTTCCCTTCATAGAGTTTGCCATCAACAACTCACCCCTGGCTCCTCACCAAATGTCTCCATTTGTCATTTGCCATGGCCAGTGCCCCTTGACTCCATTTGACCTGGAGTTACCTGATAGGGATGCTGAAGGCCCCTTCAGAAGACGCCTAACCTCTGTCCACCAGTTGATTGCATCCTTCCAGGAAGCTCACAGTATGGTGGCTGCTCAGATGTTGCATGCACAGGACAAGTATTTAAACAATGCTTGGCAACAGATGTTGGCTACACACACCTTTGTGGCTCCTGGTGACCTGGTGCTCTTGGAGGCTAATCGTGTGCTACCTGAAAAGGAGCAATGCAGGAAACTGCAACCCTTGTGGTTGGGACCTTACCCTGTCCTGGACACCTTCCACTATGGGACTGTAGTTCAAGTCCAGGTGCCTTCCCACTGGAGGCTTAAGACTAACGTGTTTCACCTGGCCCAGCTCAAACTGTATAAACGCAATACCTTGCAGGGACGCCTTTCTGCTCCATTACCATTTGAGCTGGATACTGAGGGGGAGAGGATATATGAAGTGGAGCAGCTGGTGGCTCACAGAGTCAAAGGAAAGGGTAGGACCAAGCAGCTGCAGTTTAAGGTGCACTGGAAAGGAGAGTTAGAGTCTACTGCCACATGGCTGTGGTTGTCTGACTTGACTCACTGCCATGAAGTGGTCCAGGAGTATTGCCAAAAGAAGGGGCTCACTCTTCCTTCTTGGTATACTGAGTTGGTGCAAACCACTGCTCCCCTTCCTATATCTCAGGACTAACGAATGGTTTCTTCGTGCATGCTGTGTGGTCCCAGATGGAGGAGGAGTTCACGTACCCCAACTTGGGCCTGGGCGCCACCACGGAGGAAGGGGTCACGGGTATGCATCCAGAAACCCCAACCCCATGAGTTATGTGGAATCCCTGTTTGACAGTATTGTCAGGCGTGACCTTAGGAGGGGTCAGCAGATGGATACCATTAACAAGCTCTTGCATTCAGTGATCTCCAAGCAGGATAAGCTACAGGAGCTTCTTCAGGGGTTGTCCTTGTCCCAGCCCCAGATGGGGAGTGGTGTTAACATAGCTCTCAGCTCCAGCAGCACTCCCATCATTCAGATTCCTCGTCATGTGGTACCTGTCAAGAATGTGGTGGCCTATGTGGATCACAGGAAGTGCACGGGACCTTGTGAGCATTGTGAGACGCTGGCCAAGGCAGTGGCTGCCCTTAACAGGGAGGAGGGGGAAGTGAGCCCTGAGGGTTATGTGGAGGAGGTCTTGTCTCAGTTGCACACCAGCCTGTATGAGATTGGCTCTCCTTTTGTGGGCCACCTGTTGCACAGGATGTTTGCCTTGACTCCAGGACCTGAGATTGACATGAGACCTGCAGAGGGGCAGGATATGTTGACCACCTTGCCTGAGGCTTTGAAAGGAGCCTTCATGCAGTTCCAGCCAGTGAGCATGGGTGAGGCCTCCTACATGGAGTTGTTGGAGTTTTCAGTGCAGCAGGGAGATTTTGACTTGGCTCCTTCTTCTTCCAGCTCGGTCAATGGGTGCTTCCCTTTGGAGACATCCAACCTTTTCTGCAGCCCAGGGTTGCCTAAGTTCACCATGGAGCTCAAGGTTCGTCTGACCCCATTGAGGGTGTTGGTGCCTTTGACAGGTGCTAAGTGGTCAGTGGTCAAGACCTTTCTCCAGTTCTGGTGGGCGTACAGGTCATGGGTGAGCAGGCACAAGACGTCTTCTACTTGGGTGATGGATCCTGAGAGCCAGTCTGTGGTGCTTCTCTCCTACCCAGGGACATGCCTGCGTTATGTTGCCCAGATGGCAGCAGGGGCTGCAGAGACGTGCATGGTGCTGCAGGTCAGCAGGAACTGGCCAGACTTGGTTCACATGGTGGAGCAGTTTCCCTTGTTTGGGACCAGGGGCAAGGATGGGTGAATGGGGATTGGTATAGCCTGTGAAGAACAGAGCTGTGCAGGAAGAGGATGGGGAAGGATGGGGGAAGAGTATGGAAGGTGCTTTGGATTGTGGTGTGAGGGGGGGATTCCAGGATGGATGATGGGGGGGGGCTCCAGTCCAGTTCTGATGTTCCAGTCCAGAGTTCCAGGTTCCAGGATGCTGAATGGAAGACCTTGTATTATGAGAAGTGTTTATCTGGCTTTATAGTAGATAAGGTAGTGACTTGTTTGCTGTAGAGACCTGTGACTAGATGTTATGAGATAGGAGGCCCTGTTTTCAGGGATGTAAAAACCCATCTGCTTTTCCCAAGAGATGGTGGATTTCTGTTCAATGTTCCTCTGCCTTCAAGAGTTGGCTATTGGACCTGGGAGGTCCAGTTTTGAGGGGGAGATATGTAACAAGCAAAAATGACTTTGTTGTTACATCCTTTGTTTTGTGAATGTTTGGCTTTTATTCGAGGACTTTTGGATCAGTATTGAGAAAGTTATGAGGTTTCTAAGACGACGGTACTTGGAGCTGATACTTTGTCAGCCAACTGATAGGAACCCTCATTGGTCGTGGCCTGATCCACGTAGGGTTGTAGTTTGTTGGCTGATACTACTGATAGGAGCCCTCATTGGTCGTGGCCTGATCCACGTGGGGTTGTAGTTTGTTAGTTGGTACTATTGAGTCTTAAATGCTCCTTTGGGACTTCAGTGCTCACGACAGATTTGGATCTCATGGAAAGATTCTGCCAGGCTGTGTGTGGTGTTGTTCTGTTTTGTGTGACTAGGATGGATACGAAGATCTTGTATAGGATTCCATGGTTCTGATTGGTTCTCTTCAGGCTAAGGTTGGAGCAAGCTCGACAAGCACGTCGATATCAAGGACGTGGGGTCGCCATTGTTGCTACGTTGGTTTTGATTCACCATGGTATAATAAAGCTTGGCTTTGTTGTCCAATCCATAAGAGCCCCTTGGCTATAGACGACCTTCAGTTCCACAGAGGCCGTCTATACACGAGCTTGTCTTTGTGTCTACAAGGGGTTGTGATTCCCTAAATCACGTGCTGTGGAATTTCCATCTCAACGTTGCTCGGATACTTGAAGTTCTGCGACTCAGGAAAGCAACCCAGGTAAAAGATCTTTCATATTGGACTGTGGATGATGTTGATGATCATTTTTAGTCGTTACACCGGTCTGCAGTGGGCAGGGCGGGGTAATGCCGTGTTGAGTGCGCACCGAAGTGGTGGACCCCTCATACAGCGTGCGGATGACGGTAATCAGGGGAGTGGGGACGCGAGCGCGAGCAAGTACAGCCCATAGAGCGTCCCAGAGGACAGAATCAAAAGCCTTGATGAAGTCGACGAAGATCAGGATTGCGGGAAACTCACCAGGTTGCAGGAGAGCGATTTCCTCGAAGAGGCGACGCGCGACGAAGATGGCCATGACGGTGTTGCGCCCAGGACGGAAGCCCATTTGACTTTCCCCAAGGTGACAGTCGAGAGCAGAACGAAGGCGGTTGAGGATCATGCGCATGAACAACTTAAGTGCGGCGCTCTGGATGCAGACTCCTCTGTAGTTGGCGGGGTCATCAGGGGAACCTTTGTTTTTGTACAGCATAATACGGTAGCTGTGCTGCCACTCAGGAATCGGCGGCGCGTCGGCAAGCAGGATCCGGTTGCAGACGTCAAGCAGGAACCCCGTGAGCGCCGTCAGCTTAATCACCGGGGCTGGGAGCTGGTCAGGTCCAACGGCGGCATAAAAGCGGAGTTGCTTGGCGGCGGTGCTCAGCTCGAGCTCGGTGAACGGCGGGAGCTCGTTGGGGTCGGCCAGGGGTTCCGTCAGGGCTGGGTACGTGTAGTCCTGCTCAGCGGCGGGCGGCGTGGGCGGCGCGCAGGGACGTCCGCCGGTGCTACTGCCAGGCGTGCGGCCGCCAGAGGGCCAAGCGGCGGAGGCGGCGGGGGGGCGCCGAGCAGCCGGGACTGGGAGGAATACCACTGGTCGAGCTGCTGCTGCGGTGAGCCAGAGAGCGTCCGCGGCGTCCTAGGGAAAATGTGACTAAAATAGCGTCTTTTTCTATTTTTAGCGCGTTACCGGTGTATGGTGGGGGCTAGTACCCCCCCCAAGTGGCTGGAATTTTTTTTTAAAATCATATTTATGGTCCCCAATCATCATTGGATTTTTTGCACATGCATAGGTATGGTTTCCAGAAAAGTGCCCTTTAGGCATGTCCCCTCCCCTTAAAGCTTCCAGGTCGACCAGGGCAGCCCGGACAAGTCACAATGGCTTATACCGGTCGAACGGGGGGGGTTTCCTGCTCTGAACACAGCATACCGGTCGAACGGGGGGGTTTCCTGCTTGGCATATAGCATACCGGTCGGCCGGGGGGGGGGTTCCTGCTTGGCATATAGCATACCGGTCGGCCGGGGGGGCACCGGTATTTACCGGAGAATTACCGGTTCCGGTACGTTAGCAAAAACACTGGTGTAGGAGTACTACACACGTGTCTGCACTCCCAACGGAGTTATGTTCTTAATTAATTAACTAATTAAATACTACTATTTAATTAGTTGCTACTTATCCTCACCTTGTGTCATCGCTGTCAGACATGTTGCCTGGAAACGCGCACCCAGCCTTTCCCATGCGATGGTCCCAAAGCGTCATTGTATGATGCACATCAACAGCCAGTATCAACAAGCAGCAGCTTGATAGGACCCTTTTACCGACCTCTGGCCTTTCTCAAGTTCTGCCTTGCGGACCATTCGCCAAGCTACAAAAACAGCTTTTACATGAAGCTGACCTGGCGGGGGCCATTTCCTGCGCGCCTTCCCCCCCCCCCCCCCCCCCCTTTAGCTGAACACATCGACTCCCACGTACACCACGTTGAACACGGCATAGAACAGGAGCAGCACCACGCCCATGCGCCGTGTGATCTTCCACGCGCAAACCGTGGGTACGAGCACCAGCATCCCAACAAGGAAGGTGATCTGGAACCCGAACAGCGTGATCATGGCACTGCCCATGGGCTTGAGGGGGACCGCGTTGCCCATCGCCGTCATGAGGGACAACGAGAGGCTCATCCCCGCCAGCACGTTGAACAACGGCCCTGCAAAGCACGCGGTGACTGCCATCGTTGTACGGCCCGACTTTGCGACAGAGCTATTGGCCACGAGGTCGCCTATGCTGTTGCCCCACGCAAGGATGGTGGCACCTAGGAAGACCTGGGAGACGTTAAACATGGTCCCAAATGCCTTGAACAGCGCGACAAGCTCCCCTGCTGCGACGTCCATCCAGACGATCGCCTGCAAGAAGGCCACGATGGAGAACGCTTTGGTGAAGCCGCTACTGGGCACGTGGGGACCGTCGCGCTCCGACGGGTAGGACGCCAGCATAAACACGCACAGACCCAGGGAGAGAGCGCCCCCCAGAACCATCTGGGTCTTGCTCAGCTGGATGCTTTCCACGAGGAGGAAGAAGAGGGGCGCGCCAAGCGGCAGCAGGACCGCGAACGGGCGCGGGTAGTGGTCGTCTCCCACCTCAGGCATCGTGAGGCGCATGAGGAACAGGATGGGGACGGTGAAGGGGACGGCCAGCCTTCGCAGCGGCCCCATCTCGTCCCACCCCGACTCTTTACGGATCCATGATACTAGCATCCCGCACCAAGGGAGGCACCTGCCCACGTCGCGGCTGTCGCCCCGGTCGTGGTGGTGGTGGTGGTGGTGGTGGTGGTGGTGGCGGTGCGAGACATGGGGTTGGGACGCCCGCTCGGGGCCGGTGGCGTGCACGAGAAGCGGCCGGCTGGCCTCTTGGAGCTCCGTCCCTGGGGTCGTGGGCGTGCTGATCCGGTTTGCGAGGCCGGGCGTGGTGGCCGCCTTGCTGACGAAGCTCGGTGCATGAGACGGGCCCAACGCTGGGGGCAGCTCTTCTTCGCTGGCCAAGCTCCTAGTGAAACCGAACGTGGGGTCGATTATTAATATTAGGGAGGGAAGGGGCACAGTCATGCGCAGCGGTAGGGGCCAAATAAGTCCAACGAGGGAAAGGGTCACCATGTTGGAGAGGAGTAATATGAACGTGGGAAGGTGCTGCCTGTGAGCAGACAGGGATGGGCATACCTTACATAAAGAGAGACGTATATTGCATGCACAGTCCACGCTGAAAATCTCCGCTCCAGGGCAGTGCCCTGGCATGTCCCTGACCAACCAGGTACGCAAGCGCGGGGGGCAGCCGAAGCATGTTCCCCTGAGCCCACACACAACATCAATATCTAAACTTACACAAACACAAACAATTTTTGCCATACCTTCAAACCCATCCATTGCACGCCCATCACCCAGCCACACACGCGCATGCAACAACCCCCCACACACAGCTGCTACCCTACCCACCCTCCACCCCCCCCACCCCCCACCCAAAAAAACATGTACCCACCACCCCAGCCACCGCATCCATGCCCACCGTGTACCAAACTGACTACCACGCCGCTAAAACTGTCTATCGCGCAAACAACAAGAGCCTCGCAATAACGAACCAAACCCACTAAGATTGTGCCCATGGGGTTGATGGTATCTAAACCAGTGCACTGTACTGTAGTGACGCCATATGATAAATAACTACTGGATGAGCCCCGGATGTGGTTCACGTAAACGCAGTCACAGGCATTGACCTAGAGTGATGAAGCACGTACCCGTGGATACGGTTGCCCAGCACCGTGTAGGTGAGGTAGGCGAGGTAAAGCGCGACGAGGGCAAACGTGTGCCAGGGGACGACGGCGCCACTGCTCATGATGAAGACAAACAGGAGCATGGCCGCCAGGTCTGTGATGCGCGCGCGTGTGTGCGTGTACATGTGCGTGTGTGTGTGAAGTCGATGTGCGTGTGCGTGTGCGCGTGCGTGTGCGTGTGCGTGTGTGCGTGTGCGTGTGCGTGTGCGTGTGCGTGTGCGTGTGCGTGTGCGTGTGCGTGTGCGCGTGCGCGTGCGCGTGCGCGTGCGCGTGCGCGTGTGCGTGTGCGTGTGCGTGTGCGTGTGCGTGTGTGTTTTGCACAGGCGGGCGCGGGGGGGTGGCCGGCGTGGTCGGCAAAGCACCGTGTCGAGGACGAAGACAAGCACACCGGAATGGAAGACATACAAGGGGTAAGCGAAGGGAAGCAATGACGAAAACGCAAAGACAAAGCTTGCGAGCTTGTGCTTAAATGAGATTACTGTGAGCCTGGGGGAGCCTGGGGTGGAGACAGGGAGCATGCGCCAGCAGCAACAAAATTGTGTTCCCCAGCAGCAACAAAAGGGTGTCTGCGCCAGCAGCGACAAAAGGGTGTCTGCGCCAGCAGCGACAAAAGGGTGTCTGCGCCAGCAGCGACAAAAGAGCGTGTGTGCCAGCCGTAGCAAATGAGTGCATGTGGCGGCATCGGCAACCCAACGTACAGAATATGACGTCACGAAGGAAGATGCGCTTGACCACCACGGCAACGGAGGGGGTGAGCAGCGCCACCAACGCAAGCACGGCCGAGCAGATGAACAGGCCTGCACCCAGCACCTGCCAGACGGCCACGCAGATGAGACAAAGGGGATGGCACCGCACCGACCATGTGGTAGGAGGGTTCTGGCTCATCTGGTTATATGGCGATGCTCGTCTGGTTGACGCTGCCGCAGAAACTTGCCAGGTCTAGCCGGGTCTAGCAGGGTTTAGCCAGGTTTAGCTGGGTTTAGCCGGTTTTAGCCGGTTTAGCCCGGTTTAGCAGGGGGGGGTGCGTTGGTTAGGTTGGAAGGGAAGGGGGCATGCATTGGAAAGGTCCTGAAAGCTGGCAGCCCTGCCGTAAACATGTCAAATACGCTACAATGTGAAGCATGCTAAGGCTCTTCAGGTGGATGCACCGCACCCCAATTGGGAAGCAGGGAGCGGACGTGGGGGAGAGACCACCAGTCATGTGAAGGGGGCTTGCTCCGCCATGATGCATTCCGGCTGATTATAACATCATGCTCAAACTGATGTTTAGAGACACAAAAAAGATTATGGTCAAGGCAGCTTCTATGCCATTAGGAATGAAAGAATAGTGGGAATAGTGGGGAGGGGGGAGGCAAGCACTTGTGACAGCTGCCAAGGCCAACTGGTGTCAAAGGCCGCGCCAGGGATCACGCCACACCCGTATGTCATCACATACACCAGGTTGATGGCATCTATCGACATAAGAGATATGATCGTGGCGAGCATGCCCTCAACTATCCCACCACCACCGGGGTCCATCATGTCTATTGTATGCCAGTAGCCCCATGGCCAGCACCCCACACGATCATATCCTCACCGATCCCACTGCCAGGTCGACGTCTCCGTTCTCCCCCCCGCTGGTTGCCGCGATTTGTGTAAACACGTCGGGCGCGCCGTTGCCAAAGGAGAGAAGCGTGGCGCCCGCGACCTGCGGGGAAGGCAAGGGCCAACGGGGTAACAGGGCCACAGGGCCACAGGGCCACAGGGCCACAGGGCCACAGGGCAACAAGGCAACGGGGTACCATTCAACAGGAAACATGTGCAGGGGGACAATGGATTGCATGCAGGTGGGGCAAGGGGGGTTGTCAATCACGCGGCCCTTGGGATGACAGGTTAGCAGCACACACAATGTCCGCTGCACTAGTCATTAGTATTGTCTCGGGTGCATCGAGCATACATGATGCGTCCGCTGCGTTGGTCATCGATCACGCGTCAGCTGCGCTAGCCATGGGTGATGTGCCCGCTGCAGACTCCAGAGATTATGTGCCGTTACAATGCAGACCCTGGGATGGGCCCCCAGGGACACAAGAGCTGAGGACGGGCGTCCAAGCACTTCGCCACGCTCCGATTGTTTGTGTCTGCGCAACGGGGCAAGCTGCATTGTGCGTTGTGCCATGGGTTCGGGGGCGGGTCCACCTTCTTGGCAACCTGCCAAAGCAACCTACTCCCATGGCAGTCTGGGTGGCCGGATGCTGGGTGGCCGAGCCCTAAACAAGGGCTGGATTACACTTCTCCAGTATGTCTACTACTGTTGTTTCTTGTAGTATAGACTGCTCCTGTCGGCTTGTCAAACTAAGTCAGATGCTGCTAAGACGTCGCATATTGGGGTCCTGCACCCAGCCACTGCCACTTGCGCCAACCAAGTCCATGAAAAAGCTTGTATACGGTGGCAATGTGCTATATGCAGCCTTTGCCAAGTCAGCAACCCGGTAGCACCTCATTCATAGGCCGCACACAGCACATTGGCATCGTATTGATAGGCCGCAGACAGCACATTGGCACCTTATTCTTAGGCCGCAGATAGCAACTTGCAACTTGTTCATAGGCCACAAATATCACATTGGCACCTTATTAATAGGCGGCAGATGGCACATTGGCACCTTATTTGTAGCTGTAGATAGCACATCGGCACCTTGTTCATAGGCTGCAACATGCTCAAACTACACACGTGGAAGAGCCACACCGTGAAGCACACATGGGAGGGAGGGTAACTTACATCCGCTGGGAGTCCCATCAGGTCGGCAATGTTCTCGAGAGCGGGGCAGAAGAAACGGTCTGCCACTTGGGACAACGTGTAGAACAGGAGCAGCGCCCACCCAAACAGGATAGCTGTTGAGATCCATGGGTACCCCTCCAAGACGCAGAAGTGGAAGGAGAGGTAATGCAGGAACTGGTCGCCCTCCGTGCAGGTGGGCGTGTTCTCCACGTACGAGCAGAACTCGGACGGGTCGGCATTGTCGTGAGGGTCGCAATCGGTTTGCGATTTATCTAGTTCTTCTTCGATCTTGGCGTCCCTAAAGGGCTTCAAGCGCCATTGATGCCGACCACCGGGAGGACCGCCAGTCGGGGCAAAATCATCCGTCTGAATTTCCTCCGCAGATTTGGGCATGAAGACAAGTACTAGAGCGACGATGACAAGACCCACAACCGTGGCGACCGACCAAGGCGACTGTGCGAGAAATCCAAGCACCTTGGCCTTCTGGCGAGGCTGATTCCGATCCCGAGGATCGACGGTCTCGAGGTCCCATGCTTTCGGTTGTCCAGGCCAAGCGTTTGAACCCATTCTCAAGTTAAGCTAACAGGATCGTGTTGTGCTATTTACATCGTGCACGCCGCAACGTGCTGGTTGCACTTATCACAACTATTCCTTATAATGCCATGAAATGGCCCGGAACCACGTCGTCGCGCTTGCATTGGACACAATTGCCCGACCTAACGAGCATAATGTAGATAATGTCCTCCGTCTAAACCTCCATGGTGCATGCAACCAGCAAGCTACCAAAAGTTACACTAGCATTATGCGAAAGAAAAAACCGCCGCGGGCAAAGGAATATGGCGGGTTCGGGTTTGGCTTGCAGTCTAAATCTGCGGTATTATATGTGCCAATTAATGGGACGGCTCGAGGACCAAAAACTGGCCGCAATGCCCTCTGTCAGGTCAGCGCGGCTGTAGTCGACATGCATTCGCCACGGTGCATGGAAACCTTCGTTGGGAACGAGAAGCCGGGAATATCCTTCCCGCGCGGGCGCATGTTCCCTGATGAGCTGTAATAGTTGAGAGCTTCGTTGGGGGATTGGATCCTGCTGCACCTACTCGTAGTTAAGAAAGTTCCTTGTCTTCGGCATGATTAGCGGATCGTGTGAATTGCAGGATACTATACACTAGAATACTAAACTCGGTAAGGTGCGAAACCGTTGGCCACCATCTCTTGATTCTCTAGGCCTAGTCTATGTAGGGGTCAAGTATCTCACCGCTCTCACCTTGTTTGCCACCCCATAGGCAGGACCAGCCATTGGATCCATTATTAATAACCCTGTCGGTTCACCGGCGCGGGAATAAACTCAACTCAACTCATCTCTTGATTCTCTTCAGTGTTGTCCAGTTCTCTCTCTCTGTCTCTCTCTCTTTTTTCTTTCTTTCTTTTTTTTTTTTGGCTGGTTTTCCTTGTGGAATGTGCAGAGAAATTGCGCGAATTTTCAAGACGAGGAGTTTATGATGTTACTACATAGCGGAGTTTCTGCGTTTTGCAATGTCGATATTATTATTGATGACGATCGCCACGGGGGCCCAGTCTGAAAATTTCGTCCGAGAAAGACATTAGAATTCATACTAGGGGCGGTGATTGCCAGGTTTTATGGGCTTCACTTAGGGTCAAGGATGCGTCTACATTGTTATCAGTACAGCTTAAAACGGCTTGCTGGGTTTTGTCAAGATTTTCGTCATTATCGGCAAGACAGTCTAGGCTCGCGGGATGCGCGTCTTATCTTACCATGGAAGGTTGGTCGTTCTTGCGTTGCTGGGCGAAGCACGATGCTGGTAATGGAACGATCGCGTGCTCAGCCTCGCCTAATTCATGTTTCGCCTGCTTAAAGGGTTATCAACGCAAGTTTTCGGCTTCTTTCCGTGCAGTTAGCGCGAGGTAGCATGCCATTCCGTGCTGCGCATCGCCAGATTCCTGGCAACTTTCAGCGATTTTATCTACGTTGCATGGCTGGGACGTATCAAACCGTGAGCCGTGGCATGTCGGCAAGTTGTCAGGGATTTGTTGAGTGGTTTCTTTGAAGGAGTTTGCTAACAGCACTCAGTTTTATGTGAATATTGACGGAGCCTTTCTCAGCAGCGGCTTCACTGTGCTTAGCGGCTCACAAGCTTGAGGTTGTTTCTTAGGAAACAATTGCGCTGGAAAGAAAGGCGATAGTGGGTGTTCTGAGGGGCATACTGCATGAGTGGAACTGCATGTAGGTAGGGATTATAATTGTTTTGTTGGCCTCTCTCCCACTGAATGATGATGGGAGAGCCCCATAATATGCTAGCAAGGCAAGTAACCATGGTGAGAAGCCGGGGCATGCAGCATGTATGATAGGTATGCTTTCTCTGTAGACTGTCGGTTGTTCCCCTAGGTTGGGCAATCAGTGGATATGGCTTTCGAGGGTGTATTTGCATTGAACAGCTTGGTTTTGGTATGGTGCTCACACCATAAACCTGGAATACACTTTTGACGTGTTGGCTAGCCATGTAGAGCTACCTGCCTCATTGCTGTGCACACGCTCATCAGATCGCCTGTGCCGAGGTAAGGCAACGGCACATGAGGTGCCCAACCACCTCCTTGAACGCTGTGGTCGAATTGGGCATGGTCTGGAGCCGCTTGGATGGCATAGAAAGTGTTCGCGTGCCTTGGAACTCACTATTGCCTTCCTTAGCATCTGTGCAGGTGGCCAACTGCATAGGCTACTCCCCCCACATTTGCGGTCAGAATGAGCTCAAATTTTGTGGGATGATGTTTGCCTATGTCGTATAGTATTGGATTTTTGGACTCCCTAGCCCTTATCCATGTGTTATTGATTTAATTCATTTTCCCTAGCAAATAAAGGTGTGTTTGGGGGGGGGACGGGGGGAAAGTAATAACTTAATGAATACTCACTATTTTGGGATGCCAATTAGGTAGAAAATGTGCAAATTTAGCTAGCATTTATATGGAGTTGACTTTTGGGGGCAAAATGATGCCCCCATTGTCCATCCATCATGGAATATGTGCTACATGATCTCCCAACGGAGGCATGTTATAATTTAATTTAATTTTTTAATTGTCCTAGGCAATATGTGCACTGTATAGGGTCCTTTGCTATTTTTAGCTCAACAGCGGTGTATAAACAGTGTGCACCAGCCTCAACAAGTGGTGGGATGGACCCCCCCACATCCCATTTACATGGTATCAAGTAACGTGCGTGTTTGCAACTTGCCCGTTGAAACTCTACGCGGCGGAGCTTTGGGGCCAATTTTCGGAAGAAACTCACCCTTATGCTTGCAAATTCGTGACCAATTCGGTGGGTGGATGGATGGATGTGTACAGTACACCACCGCGCCTGCTCGACAGGACGGAGGTCCCGTTCCGTGACCGCTTCAAACTGTTGGGGAGTTGGCTCCCTGACACTGCAGACGATGTGGACACCCGCATCGGCCTGGCCTGGGCCAGGCTCCGTTCGCTCAACACCTACTGGCGCTCGAAGGGCCTGGGCGAGCACCGCAAGCGCATGCTCTTCAAGGTCTTCGTCCTCACGGTGCTCACGTATGGCGCCGAGGCGTGGACACTCACGCCCACACTGGCAGCTAGGCTCAACGGCACGGTTTACAGGATGCTCCGACAGGTCCTTAACGTAGGGTTTTCCCAGCACTCGTCATTAGAGTCTTTGTATCATGGCATGCCTCGTGTTTCGGACGAGATTAGGCAGCGTAGGATAGCATTTGTAGGACACCTTGCTCGCACCAGCAAGGTCGACACCTCCCTTGGTCTGGCAGGCCCCCAACGGCTTGGCCAGCCAGGGCGGCACATTCTGACCTGGCCTGGCCCCAAGGGCATTCCCAAAACGGTAGGGAAACCTGTCACGAACTACACTCAGATGTTGCCGACCTAGCACTTGGTCCCAGCCCAGTTTGAACACCGCATCCCCTCTCTCTCCCTTCTTTGGACTGCCATGCAGAACAAGACGCGGTGGCAGCAGATTGTCAAGGCTCACACGCCAGACCCTGTGGGCAAGCCACCTCCCCCCAAGAGGAGGCGTTTTGATGAGTAGTGTAGTTAGGCTTTTTCTCTAGAGACTAGATAGCTTAATTAATTAATTAATAGACACGTGACTGCGTCACGTGAGCGTAAGTCCTCAGTGGGAGGGGAACATGGGATGGAATGGATGGTATAAGCTATCTAGGTCCTAGTTACAGGGGTGTGGGCACCGCGGCCCGAATCGCTATGAATGCCATACTTGGTCACACGCGGAGCCCCCACAGGCTTGGGGGTGGTCTCCTTCATCACTACTTGCCATCTATCCTTGCGCACCATCTGCCTCCATATTACAGACAAACCAGGAGGCTGCCCGGGGGTGAGCCCGTCACGTCTAGTGTAGCACATGTCCATGCCGAGTCTATCACGAAATGTCCACGGGTGGCGGCCCTGCCGCGCGCGGCCGGGGGCACGCCAGGTTAGGACATATCGCCCAGGCTGGGCGGGCTTGGTGCCAGCTAGTCCATGTGAGGTATCTACCTGATCTGTGCGGGCCAGGTGCCCGGCTAGGCCCAGGCGCCTGTGCCTAATAATGTGGGAAACATAGGGCAAATCAGCGTACAAATCCTCATTACTAATGTGCAAACCAAAGGGGATGTTAAGGGCCTTGTGCAGCATCTTGGTGACGGCGCCGTCGAGTCGTTGCTCCAGCTCCTGCGTCAGTGCCCATGTCTCGGCGCCGTAGGTCAGGATCGTCAGAATGACGACCTTGAAGAGGTCATGCTTGACGATCCGGGGTAGGACGGGGTTGCTCCACCAGCGGCGGTGGTCATGGAGGTGCGCGCCCACGCCATGCCGATCCGTGTCGTCATGTCGTCCTCGCAGTCGGGAAGCCAACTGCCGAGCAGCTTGAAGCAGCCTGAAGGAGGGTAGTTGACCTCGGCAGATGTCGTCTATAAGAGGCGGAGTGTGGGTGGGGGCCCTGCCATGCCGAGGGCCAGGGCCTCCGCTTTGGGGCTGATTTCTAGACCGACCGCCCGAGCCTCGAGCGCCAGGCAGTCCAGCCAAAGTTGGGCAGACTCCGGCTTCTCGATGAGCGTTCAATACATCGTCGCTTAGATAGCTTAGAGTTAGGTTAGTTCGATTACGCGGCTTCCTCCACTCCACCCATCCATATCCTGGAATATGTGCTACTTGATCTCCCAACGGAGGCATGTTATAATTTCATTCTAATTTAATTTAATGGATGGATGGATGGATGGATGGAAGGAGGGAGGGAGGGAGGGAGGGAGGGAGGGAGGGACGGACGGACGGACGGACGGACGGACGGACGGACGGACGGACGGACGGACGGACGGACGGACGGACGGACGGACGGACGGACGGACGGACGGACGGACGGACGGACGGACGCACGCACGCACGCACGCACGGACGGACGCATGGACGGACGGACGGAAAGACGGATGGATGGGAGATGGATGGATGGATGGATGGAGGGAGGGAGGGAGGGAGGGAGGGAGGGAGGGAGGGAGGGAGGGAGGGAGGGAGGGAGGGAGGGAGGGAGGGAGGGAGGGAGGGAGGGAGGGAGGGAGGGAGGGAGGGAGGGAGGGAGGGAGGGAGGGAGGGAGGGAGGGAGGGAGGGAGGGAGGGAGGGAGGGAGGGAGGGACGGACGGACGGACGGACGGACGGACGGACGGACGGACGGACGGACGGACGGACGGAGGGACGGAGGGACGGACGGACGGACGGATTTTATCCCTTCTGTATTTTCTCACGTGTACGGCCTTATAAGCTTCGCAGATTCTGGCGAACCTGCCGTTTCCTCCGAAAATTGGCTCCGCCAGAAAATAATCATTTGGGTAACTCCAGGTCAGCCCTGAATGTTGTTCCATGATACATATGATTTTGGAGCGTTGGCATATATTAAATTAAATTAAATCGGAACATATCTCTGTTGGGCCTGCGCTGGTTGTCTCCTTGATATCTCTGTTGGCAAATCAAGCCCACATGGCAAATCAAGCCCACTGCATTGCATGCACGACAAAAAAATCATGGGATATATCAACCAAGATGTGAGGAATAACTTACCCAAGCGTCCCTCCAATGCATCCACGAGATTTTCTGCACTGCCACATCGCCATTGAACCCGTCCGCCATTGTTGGCCCCGCCGTGCTCCCAAATGTGAAAAAAAGCCGCGACGGTGCGAGATCTCGCGCCAAAATGCTTCACTAGTTTCCGCGCACAACGGGCACAGCGCCGCTCCGTGTGGGTGGCATTCGATAAGCCATGGCTCATTGTGGCCATTTGCTTGTGCCTTAGCCAACGTCTTGAGCCCACCTCACCTTACATAAGCTATGCGTCGATCAGCCTAGCTACCTATGGTGCTGCATGGTTGTATTGCATCCAGAGTGTTGCGCCCTGGCACCCTGCAGTGGAGTGTGGATAGAGCGCTCTGTGGCCTGCCCACTTGTGGCAGTGAGAGAAGCTTAGAGGGCGCCCTCTCTCCTTGTCATTGTGTAGAGGGGTTGAAGGTTCCTTTGCTCTGTATTGGCACCCACGTGACACATGGTCACGTGCTTAATAATTATTCACATAGGTCACTATCTATCGGAGGCGCACCGAGGTGTGCTTGGGCTGACAGACTAAGGGCAGCGGTATCCATGCTCGTAGACCCGTGTGACTCTAACTCCACCTTGGCCTCTGCCTCTGCCTCTGCCTCTTCTTCCTTTGCATCTTCAGACTCGGACACTGCTGCTCTTCTATTGGAAACCAGTTCCTCCTCGGCTTTCGCCTCCTCTCCCTCTCCCTCTCCCTCTCCCTCTCCCTCTCCCTCTCCCTCTCCTCTCCCTCTCCCTCTCCCTCTCCCTCTCCCTCTCCCTCTCCCTCTCCCTCTCCTCTCTCTCCCTCTCCCTCTCCCTCTCCCTCTCCCTCTCCCTCTCCCTCTCCCTCTCCCTCTCCCTCTCCCTCTCCCTCTGCCCCACCCTCTCCCTCTTGTCTTTCCTGTCTCTCTTCGCCTCCTACTGCTAATCCCCACTTTTTGCCTCCTCTCCCCCTCCCCTCCCTCTGCCTGTCCCTCTCCCTCTCCCTCTGCCCCACCCTCTCCCTCTTGCCTTTCCTGTCTCTCTTCGCCTCCTACTGCTAATCCCCCACTTTTTGCCTCCTCTCCCCCTCCCCCTCCCTCTGCCTGTCCCTCTCCCTCTCCCTCTCCCTCTCCCTCCCCCCCCCTCCCCCTCCCCCCCTCCCCTCCCCTCCCCTCCCCTCCCCTCCCCCTCCCCCTCCCCCTCCCCCTCCCCTCCCCTCCCCTCCCTCCCCTCCCCCTCCCCTCCCTCCCCCCTCCCCCTCCCCCGCGTCCTCCCCACTTGCTGCCATTTCAGGTGACATGGCATCTGCCACAATACTCTCATTCGCGGCACGTTTCTCCTCACCATCCTCCTCGACGCCATCCCCGCTCCCAGGGTCCCCCTCTAGCTCACTCGCCTTTGCAGGCGACATGACCTCCGAGATCACCTCCGAAAATACCTCCAAGAGCGGCTGATCATCCCCCCTCTGACCGCAATCAACAACCTCACCCACTTCATCCTCAACAGCCCCTTCCTCTTCAGGCTGCATCGAGTCGATGCCTCCATTAGCAGATCCATCCCCATAGGATGTATCCACACTTAGCCCTGCCTTTGTGCCGCGAACATAAGCCCCATGGAACCCTTGCACCGTGCCTTGACTCGGCGCATGGCCGCCCTTGCGCAAAGAGACCGGGACAAGGTTCTCATTTCCCACCGTCCCGGCCCCCTCATAGACACCCCCGTTCGCATGGGACCCTGGACGCATGCCATCCCCACCCTGGCTAGCATGCGCCCCCATCCCCGGCTGCACGTGCCCTTCGGCAGCATTACCATGGCCATGCGCCGAGGACATTTCATTCCCACCAGGCGGCTCGAGCCGGCGCTGGTTCCAATCCAGGGCCACACGAAGCGCCACACGTACATATGCCTGGCCCACGTAGTTGCCACTGACATCCACGGCCACAAGGCATGGCGCGTGGCCCTGACGGATGTGGGCAATAATGGCGGCGGCGCCTGCGCTGGTGACGGCATTGCGCGCTAGATTTAGCACGCGCAGATGCGGCCACCTCCGTGCAATCGCCAGCACGTGTGCAAGCGTGGCGTCGCCCATGCAGTTGCCGGACAGGTCTAGGGATGCCAGTTTCAGCGCACACCCGCTGCGCCGCACGCAGTGGCACAGCGTGTCCATGAGCGCGCATATCCCGCGGTCCCCAAGGCACAGGTCCGCGAACGCGAGCGATGCTACCGCCGCCACCCGGGTGCCAGCAGTCGCTTCCGCTGGCCCCCCTTGGACTCCTCCCGCGCTGCTGTCAGACGCGACTCCGGCGGCATTCTTGCCGTCCGGCCCTGTCCCATGCCCCACGCCGGCTTCCTGCCGGACTCTCTCGGGTCTCGGTGGCGAGCTAGCCTTCGGATGCAGCCACTCTGCGCCAACAGGGTCACCCTGGCCGGTCCCCTTGGGACCCGCCGATGGCGAATGCTGCTTTGGGGGCTGCTGTGATGCCAGTAATAATGCTGGCGATCCAGGCGATGTGCTGCCGGTAATGATCCCATCCGTCACCGTGCCCGCCAAGCGCCCCGACATGCCCCCACTGTTGGTCTTCCCCTCCCACGGTCTCTCCTTGAGCAGTTTTACTGTGGTCCGGCTGGCCGAGATGCGTGTCTTGAAGCAGAGATACGAATAGACGGATCCTGGGTCCAGCAGCTGGAGGTCATAGACGTGCTCACGCCACGCGCTGAACACGAGCCGCGTGGACACGTTCGAGAACGCCCTCAGCACGCCCATCTTCAAGAGCACCGCGCGCTGGACTTTTCCCGCCCAGTGCAGCCACGCAGCGACCACGCGCTGCATGAGCTTCTTGCGCCAGAAGTCGACGGCGGGGGCCATGTTCCTTGCCGCCAGCTCTTGCACTGCTGACCGCCATGCGCCGAATATCCGCACCAGGGAGGTCGCGCAGAGAAGGGCGCGGGCGCGGGCGAGCTTGCGGGCATGCTCGAGGCGGGAGTGCCCCGCCAGCGCGGCCCAGTCGCGGAGGAACGAGGCCCCCAGGGTGTGCTTGAGGAACTGGACATCGGCGAGCGCGCGTTGGTGAACGCGGTGCGCCGCCCAGCTGGCCCATGCTTGGAGGACGGAGCGGCGCGAGGAAAGAACAAAGCGGCGCGAGAGCACGGCCACGTGGTGACGTTTCAAGTAGCGCCGCGCCGCGTGCCGGCTCCAGCGCTCGAACGCGGACGCCAGCAGCATGCGCTGCTGCCGCCGCGCCCGCTCCCTCTGCTGCTCTTTCTCCTTCTCCCTCTCGTGCGGCGGCTGTGGGGACGGGGTGATCACATTCCCTTCCGCGTCCACCGGGGGGGGCATCTCTGGTGGCTGCATGATCACGGACAGCGCATCGCGCATGGACACGAGTGACCCCGACTGCCGCATGCGCGCCCGCCAGAGGTGCTTCCCCTGCAACGCGACGCAAAGGACCGTCTCCGATAGCTTCCCGTGAGCGATCGCCTCCGCCCCCCCAGGGACCCCTGCCCCTTTCACACCGCCGGCCGCGGTGCCTGTGCCCATGGCGCCGCCACTGCTACCACCTGTCACTGCTGCCCCCCCACTGCTGTCCAGGCTGAGGGGCTCTGCGGATGGGTCCTCTGGACCATCCCGTCTTGCCGCAGCCAAAGAAGGGGAAATCGACCCGCTGTGCGCCGGAGCCGATGGTGTGGCGCGGGACGCAGAAGACGTTCGGGGCGCTAAGGCCCGTGCGATCCCCGACGGCGTCTCTGCCAGCCGCTGCTGCGCGCCCATGGGTAAACCCCAGCGTGGCCGGCTGGCAAGGGAGTAGGTACCGCCGGATTCGTCCCCGCCGCCAGCTGATTGGCCGCTACTTTCACCCGTGCCTGCCGAGGCCCCCCCCGCTGCTTGCGCCTGTAATGAGCTTGGCCTGGCCAATAGGGGGGAGGAAGCGGCGGCGGAGCTCTCGTGATGCCGCACGTCGTCACGCCACTCGGAGACGACGGCGGGCGTGCCGGGCAGGTCGCGCCACATGCCCACGCCTGGTGGCGGGCATGGTGTTCGGTCCAGCACATGTGTGTTGATTGTGAGTTGCATGTGCTGGTGGCGAGAGAATGTGATACGTGACAAGGAAGCAAATGAGGTTATAGGATGGTGTGCAAGTGAAGCTAAATGTAGTTTCTCCTACTGGAGCGCTAAAGTAGCTCCCGTATCAAGAATCTCGAGTCCTGTCACGTGGCCATCTGGTGTCAAGAACTTCCAATCCTCTCATGAGACCGTTTGTATCACTCCTTGCCACCGTGTGATTACTGATCCCGTCACACAAACAGGTGCAGAGATACACACAAACTCTTCAAGGAAAGGCAGGCAGGTGCTGTGAACGGATCTCCCTGCGATGGTAGGATGAGCACGCACAGGGCGCATGCGCGGATGCACCGATGATTGAACATCCTTGAGAAAAGGGCAGGGTGGCGTGAGTCTCGACCAAGTGAGTCTTGACCACTACACGATGCAACGATCCCTGCTGTGATAGGGGCAGCATTAGTGAAGAGCACGTGACTGCGTACCCATCATGCACTCTTGAACCAAGCATCCATCACTCCATCATCAGTCCAGCACATGTCAATCAGGCAGGCATTGGTCATACATACGCCACTCGGACATCCAATAATCAGGCACCCCTTATTCAGGCATCCAACCTTCCAGGCATCTGTGGGGCAGGCATGCCATAGGCTCATCCATCAGGCACAAGCCATCCCGTAGGGCTCCGCCCCTACTATGAAATCCAAGGTCCCTTATTATGCGAGTCCTATCTAAATTTTGTCCCTTCTCGGCTATTCCTATTTCCTACCACATTTCACTGTACCAGTCGGCCGTCCCACGTCCCCTCCCACATAGTGCTGAGTGCGCTGACTGCTCTCCCTGAACTCTCCCTTTGTATCGCATGAAGTGGCTCCCTCCAACTAGGATGGCTCCCTCCAACTATTCCAATCCTGTCAACCAATCCCGTCCAGCAGCATAGTTCAGTCGATTTCCGTCGAGCGTTCCCGTCAAGTACATCCCGTCAAGTCGATACCTTAGGGCTCCGCCCCAACTAAATCCGAGGTCCCTCATTCACAAATCCTATCTGAATTATGCCCCAATTCAGCTATTCCCACCCATTTGCCCATCAACTCGCCGGCTGGATTTTGATCTGAGGTCCCTCAGTTTGTTTGGGTTGTTGGTGTGTTGTTGTTGTTGTTGTTGTTTTTTTTTTTTTTTTTTTTTTTCCTATCGACATTTTGCAGGTCCTATCTGAATTTCGCCCCTACGGCCTACCTGCCCAACGATCCAGTGTATAGTATCCACCCGTCCCACGTCGCACGTTCCACACTCTCCCAAACTTGCCCGTTGTTTCCCGTCATCAGGATCCCGCCGGGTAGGCTCCCATCGATGGATCCCGTAAACTGATCCCAACAATCGATCTCATCAATCAATCCCGTCTAGCAGTGGAGTTCAGTAAATATCCGTCCTCAATCCCACCATGTCAGGTGAATCCCGTGAGATAAATCTCATCCAGTAGCTCCCGTCAACGCAGGTAAATGTCAAAGTTTTTCCTGTCAAGTAGGTACACGTAAAGTAGGATTGCATCCATGAGTCCTGTCAATCGATCCCGTCAATCATCGGCGTTCAGCCCATTTCCAGGCAGATCCCCCGTCCGATAGCTATCAGTCGTTTCCTGGACCCTATGTGTCCCCCTTTGTCAGTCTTCCCTTCTCGATTCCATCGCGCCCGTCCTCTTCCTGGTCCTCACCGTCTACTGACTGACCGCCGAAGTCTATCTCGAGTTCCAAGCACTGAGCTCTGTGCTCCTATATAAAGAAATCCAAACCTCGTGGCAGCTTTGTTCTATCCAATTCCGGTTTTGGGATGAACATTAAGAAAGATAGTTGAGAATCTCAGATATTAATGTGGGTTCCTTGATCAGGCATCCAGAGACCAGATGTCCCTTAATCACAAATACATAGCTAAGGCGGCAACCGTGAATCAGGCATCAATAGACCAGGCGTCCTTGATCACAAATACAGAGCTAAGGCAATGAATCAGGCATTCCTTAATCACACATACATAGATAAGGCAACCGTCAATCAGGCATTCGCAGACCACGCATCCCTTCATTACAAATAATAGATTAGGAAACCGTCAATCAGGCATTCGCAGACCAGGCATCCATCAATCAAGAACCATTGACCTGGCAACCGTCAATCAGGCACATGTCAAAACTTTCAGTCAAAACTTAAATCAGGTATGCTCCTGCTCTCAAGTGCGCGCTGCCACACGTACCGTGCCGCATGTTGTGCTCCCACTTGCCGCAGTAATAGGCACCGTTGCTGTAGTGCATGGTGCCCTCGCCCCACCGCTCGCCCACCACCACCTGGCCACTGGCATATACATACATAATAGGCGCGCAGGGGAGCGAGGCAGGCCAGCATACGTCACCAAGCAGATGAGCAAGCTGCGCGACAGTCGTTGCAATGGCACAACAGTTGCTCGGCATCTTGAAATGTTGGAAGTGCTGCATCAAGGATGGCAGTGGTGTAGGGAATAGCAGCCTGTTGCCATCGTTGTCAAGTCTCGTGCCATACACCTGTGTGGCTGTGAATGAGACAGCAGCAAGCCATGAAGGCCATGTCTTACAGGTTGCGTGATGGCCATGAACCGTTTCTCAACTTGAGACGATGCATCCGCCTGTTCAGACCGTTGTGATCTACATGTCTGGTCGTAGGAGCTCCAGTTGCTTCTATCAAGCAGATGCCTAGGAGCTCCAGTTGCTTCTATAAGGCAGATGCCTAGGTTTCACGAGTGCCACCCCTCCGGGGTTGGTCGGCCCCGGACCTAGGCTGTGTCCTACCAAAGACAAAGCACGGTCCCCCAAACCTAGCGGCTGCTGCAACACATATCAGATAATAAGAGATATCAGAGAATTGAAACTTCAAGAACCTCCGGAACTTACACGTAGATGTCACCGTTGCGCAGCACCCATTTTCCTTGCCCGTGGGGGACATCGTCCTGCCAGGTGCCCGTGTAGTGGCCGCCCCCCACCACGTCGGGAACGACTCCCTCTCCTGTACGCACAGAGGGTGCAGATATATTCTCAATTTATTGAAGAGCATTTTTTCTTGAAAACTGATACCGTAGATGACAGTCTGGATGGTTGACACGTAGGTTGGTTATTGGTTGGTCGGTCGGTTGGTCGGTCAGTCGGTCGTTCGGTCTGCCGTTTGGTCTGTCGGTCGGTCGGTCGGTCGTTCGTTCGGTCGTTCGGTCGTTCATTCGTTCGTTCGGTCGTTCGGTCGTTCGTTCGGTCGTTCGTTCGTTCGTTCGTTCGGTCGGTCGGTCGGTCGGTCAGTCGGTCAGTCGGTCGGTCGGTCGGTCGGTCGGTCGGTCGGTCGGTCGGTCGGTCGGTCGGTCGGTCGGTCGGTCGGTCGGTCGGTCGGTCGGTCGGTCGGTCGGTCGGTCGGTCGGTCGGTCGGTCGGTCGGTCGGTCGGTCGGTCGGTCGGTCGGTCGGTCGGTCGGTCGGTCGGTCGGTTGGTCGGTCGGTCGGTCGGTCGGTCGGTCGGTCGGTTGGTCGGTCGGTTGGTCGGTCGGTCGGTCGGTCGGTCGGTCGGTCGGTCGGTCGTTCGGTCGGTCGTTCGGTCGTTCATTCGTTCGTTCGGTCGTTCGGTCGTTCGGTCGTTCGTTCGTTCGTTCGTTCGTTCGGTCGGTCAGTCGGTCAGTCGGTCGGTCGGTCGGTCGGTCGGTCGGTCGGTCGGTCGGTCGGTCGGTCGGTCGGTCGGTCGGTCGGTCGGTCGGTCGGTCGGTCGGTCGGTCGGTCGGTCGGTCGGTCGGTCGGTCGGTCGGTCGGTCGGTCGGTCGGTCGGTCGGTCGGTCGGTCGGTCGGTCGGTCGGTCGGTCGGTCGGTCGGTCGGTCGGTCGGTCGGTCGGTCGGTCGGTCGGTCGGTCGGTCGGTGGGTGGGTGGGTGGGTGGGTGGGTGGGTGGGTGGGTGGGTGGGTGGGTGGGTGGGTGGGTGGGTGGGTGGGTGGGTGGGTGGGTAGATGTGTGGGCGGGAGGAAACTGAAAATTAAGTGAGCCAACGAGCATGTGTTAGTTGGCTCACTTCGAGTTCCAGTTTCCAGGAAAGACATACAAGCTTAGATAGCATTCAACACACCTTTCCCATGCCGCAGATTGTTCTTGAATTCGCCTGTGTACTCGAGGACTCGCCCTGGATGACCCACACGTATGATGTGAGGCCGAGAACGACAAAGAATGTCCAAGGAAACAGCGAGAAAAGAAGCACCCATGAGTAGAAAAATTCACCCACCTTCTCTTCCCGCGAGTCATTGCCATGTGCTGCAATTCCTCATGGAGCCGTGATTAAACCAACAGGATTAATTACCTACCAGAACGTAGCAAGAGCTTGCCTACTCGGCCCAGGTATAGCCAAGGCCACCTGGCATCTAGAGAGAAGGAAGCATCACCAAAATGTGACCCATTACTCCAGATGCGGAACAACAATGCCATCCCTCTTACAACGACAGCTTCCGACATCTTTCTCTTTTGTTTGTAATTTTGTACTTCCATGTGGCCCACGAGCAAGGCCACGAGCGGCAGCAGGGAAAGCAAGGAGGCATTGAACACGAGGAAGCATAAGGACAGAACACGATGGTTACAGAATCGCAGTGACACTACAACTATAGCGGTGCACTGCTTGAGAAGGGACACTACAACTATAGAGGTGCTCTGCTTGAGAAGGGACGCCACAACTATAGTGGTGCACTGCTTGAGTAGTGACACTACAACGGTAGCGGTGCACTGCTTGAGAAGTGACACTACAGCTTTAGTAGTATCCATTTCTGGCCTAGCTTTGCTCTCCCAGGAAGCCCACCTTTAATAGCAACCACCTGCCCAGACGACCCCTACATGGGTGGCTTGGGTACAGGTGCCAGCACAAGAAATATTTTTCTCTAAAAATATATTTTCTTTTTGTCCTATACGGAATTGCATCCTCGGCTCAGCAGGTTAGTCATAGGTAAAATGAGCATAGCTCACCAAACACTGCTACAGAAGCATGGTGGCAAGCATACAAGTTCTACCCACACTCGTCCTCGTGGTAGCTGGGGGTCGCAACAATTTTCGAGGAGTGTCAATCCCTTTCGTTCATATTTCTCCTAAACCCATTCATTCAGCAGGTTTCGCGACAAGTCTCAATCTGGGCAAGCGTGGTGACTGACACCTGGCATGCACGCCCGTTATAACATCTGGCAGCTACAACGTCTGCCGAAACTGAACTGACCAGAGTACACAGGGCTCCGTCGACAGGTAGCCATGCAGGTAGCCAGCATGTGTTGCCTGGATAAAAGTGGTGGCGCGGGCCGAAAGTACTTGCCCTGCCCTCAAAGCAAGTTCCACCAGAAATGGCCCTCATAGGCCTAACGAAGAGAATCATGGCTCACCCCTCCTGTTGTTGTCTCCTCTGCCCCCCCAGCCTACTAAACAAGAAAGGGCTTTGATAGGCCTAACTAAGGGAACAATAGCTTACCTTTCCGAAAGTACTCCCCCTGGCCCCCAAGCCTGTTACTTCAACAAAAAAAGGCCTTCACAGGCCTAACTAAGGGCACAATAGCTTACCCTTCCGATAGTACTTCCCCTGGCCCCCAAGCCTGTTACTTCAACAAAAAAAGGCCTTTACAGGCCTAACTAAGGGCACAATAGCTTACCCTTCCGATAGTACTTCCCCTGGCCACGCAGCCGGTTCCGCAGGAAGTGGCCCTCATAGACATCCCCGTTGCGCAGGGTCATGCGGCCATGGGATGGACGGTCCTCCACCCATAGACCTGTCACACGCCACACCCATAGTGGGTGCCACAAATAGCCGACGTGGTCCCATGCAGGTTAGATAAGGGTTTAGATAAGGGATTAGGTAAGGGAGCGGCCCAAGGAGCCAGAAGGGAATAGGAGACTAGATGGGAGGGGGGGGAGAAAAGTGGAGGGCAGAGAAGGGGGTTGACCTGGGAAGGACCAAGAACGAGCACGAAGAGAGAGGGAGGGAGAGAGAGAGAGAGAGAGAGAGAGAGAGAGAGAGAGAGAGAGAGAGAGAGAGAGAGAGAGAGAGAGAGAGAGAGCATAGGGAAGGGAGAGAGGGGGGGGGGGGGGGGGGGCACTTGCTGCCATGGGAGGAGCGATACATGCCTGCCAACGGTCATGGCACTCAAGGTGAAAATCCAGTTGTGCAATAAAGGTCTGGCAGGGAACAAAGGAAAAGTTACGCGGTCGTGTTCCCATGCGTTCCCATGCGAACACTATCCACAAAACTTGCATGCGCACGTAGATAGTGGGTGTGTCCATCTTGGTGGTCGCGTTCGCTGGCACAGGCATGACAGGGAAAGCAGCGATGACGGTAAGGAAAGGTAAGGAAATGAAACGGGGACCGTGGGGGGGAAGAAATTTGCCAACATCCCTGAAGCGTACCATGTACGAGCGTACTTGCGGGACATGCACGCGGTCAAACACCTACTGGTGCTGACTGCTGACTTGCAAGGAATAAGCTGCTGTGTTCGACTATAATCGTTGGTCAAGGTCATGCATGGTAAGCGGGGCCAACCAGGGATCACTTTGATCATGCTGATACGGTGGCCGTTTGCATGAGTTTTTGTCATGCAGAAATGCACATAAATATATGCATGAAGGTATGCGGTAACGTGCTCGATGATTATAGATATTGAGTGACTAACAAGACAGTCAAGGTAAAGAAATATAAAGCATGATGATATGTAGTAACGTGCTTGATGATTATGACGTCTGAGAGACAAATAAGACGGCAAAGGTAAAGAAATATAGCATGAAGGCAGCGGAGGTATGCATGTGTCACACCGTGAATACATCACCACACACGGCCTGCAGCAAGGGGTGGGGTGGGGTAGGGTGTGTCCAGGGACCCACCGTCAAAGGAGCTGCCGTCGGCGAAAACGCATACACCCTTGCCATGCCGCTGGTCCGCAGACAGGGACCCTGTGTAGTGGTCCCCGTTGGGGTATTGGCGCTCCCCATGCACCTGCGAGCCCAGAATGATGTTTCGTGTCAAATATACATATATGTGTGTATTTGCCGTGGATAGTTACATCATGCTGCCACCACGGTGGGTCATTTGTGTGTACCGTCTGACATGTGCCGTCATGGGATGTGGGCCGTCTAACATGCGTTCCCATGGTGTGACCGTGGGTCAATGTGACAGGTGCCAGCTTCAGCATGAGGACAGGGCCACCCGCACCAAGCCCAGTGCAGGCTATTTCGAGGCATGCATGCTGCGGGCGACTCGCAGCTGTGACCGGTAGCCGGTGGATATGACAGCACATCCTAGCAAGACAGTGGCCATTCCAAAACGAGAGTATATCCCACAAAGGTTTTAGTCCGAGGGCTGGGGGGCATTGAAGGAGGCCCTGCCCTATGAGTGTAATGCACCGATGTGCCTGGCATCCTCAGCTCTATTTGGCATCCTCAGATGCTCAATTTGGCGTCCACGGCACAGGCACCGTGTAGCTGGGATGATGATAGCATTTCATGTTGCCTGCTACGGGACTACCAAGAGGGCAACCAACGCGAGGTGCCGCACAGACAAACCTTTGAAATAAACGTGATCTGAGACCGGGAAGGAACACGTTGCTGTGCCCGTAGCACTGTTGGCGGTATTGACAGACTGACGAATTTAATGGTAAAATCAATCCAGGGCCGTTCAATGCCTTTCCCCTGCCAATGCTCCTCAAAATTATACACCAGTAGTATAGACCCACAATCCCGACTCAGCACTGATCAAGGCAGCGGGCATTCACGGCTGTTCGGCAACGTTAACTGGCAAGAAGCGCAATCAAATAATTTATTCGTGCTCAAGTGGTCGTGATCTATTAACCAGTCGAGCGTGCTTAATATATTTAGCGGTTCAATTGAGACAGTTTTTGTCAAGGCAGTAACGGAGAGAAAATACACGTACCTGTGCAACCACAGTGAGCTTCAGGCGTGACATCAGTCGTGCCGATGATACCCAAGCAAATCCAGACTCTTTCTTTTGTGATCATAGTTTGCGCGGAGACTAGTCATCGTCAAGAAGATACCGAGATCGTCGTCGGGGCCATTCCCCAAAGTGTTGACAGCAATATTGGCTCATATTATTAGGAAAATTCCACGTCTTATGGCTGGTCAATTATCCTAGGCCTGCCCATAAATATTTCGCACGCTTGACGTATCCCTTTATACAGCAGCGCATTCTGAACTAGATTGCAGGTTTTCCAATGTGAAGGGATTTTTCATTTTTTTCTGACGCGCGAGTAGCCATAGCCCAAACCGAGACCAAGATAGGAATGGCTAAATTAACTCGAGCTAATAAAGCAATGTCCTCAATCAGGTTGTGCTGCCGCAGGTAACAAAGTAAATAGTATTTAGTAGCGGCCAACGGAAGGGTTTTATTGGCTGGGCCATTTGCGGCCAACGGTGTACGGGCTACGGACTTGTGGTGGCATTCGGGCGGGCCAGCTGTGCAGCCCTGCCCGGGCTACGCATGCAAAGCAAAACTGGCATGTCACGTGACGACCGACCCGGCATATGACATTTCGCTCAACGCAAGTGCAGTAGTTGGACAAATTCCATTCGCAAAATCGAATGAGTGTACCTTATTAATTACTTTACGCTAATTTATGGTTCGGCTACTTAACGTAACGTTTCGGACAGGCAAAGGGCCTTCTTGATTTTTTTTACCGTCATGTTCTGATGCGATGTATAGGTCCATCCGGCCATCATGGATCATGATCTTATGACTTTCGTTCGCTCCTGGCGTTCGACCAGGGAACATAGTTTCATGACGGACTAGGCATGGTGGGGTGCTTCCAAAGCTTCGAGCCGCTCGGTTCCTTGCATCCGCGAGACAAGGGTGGTATCTGAAGTCATCATATCATGAGAGGTCGCCAACCTGCCAATAAATGGAGTACATAGTAACCTGCAGCTGCTGGCCTGGATCATGCGCTCTCGACTGAGCGACCTGTCTGGGGCAGTTAATTTGCAGGAACCTTGACGTGGTTCCCTTATCATGCTTCCCCGAGCGTGGCGCTCAGCACTAGGGGCAGCTTCAAGATGGAATGCCCAGTGCAGAGGGAATCGAATCATGCCAGGTTTCGCCATCGAATTCGGGAAACCGTGGAGGCTTTCCTGGATTGCTGCATGGATGCTTCCCCATGATTTGTCGGTTATTGGATGCAAGAACAGATGGCGATTACTAGTTTATAGGGGATTTTCGACGTCCGGCCTCGATCCATCCTGGCGCTCAGCTCGCCGAGAAATCGAGGAGGCGATCGCCGTGATCAAACAACGTCGGAAGGTAACAATTACGTGACCTTCCTCGTTTCTCTCTTCTCTCTTCTCCCTTCTCCCTTCTCCCTTCTCCCTTCTCCCTTCTCCCTTCTCCCTTCTCCCTTCTCCCTTCTCCCTTCTCCCTTCTCCCTTCTCCCTTCTCCCTTCTCCCTTCTCCCTTATCCCTTCTCCCTTCTCCCTTCTCCCTTATCCCTTCTCTCTTCTCTCTTCTCTCTTCTCTCTTCTCTCTTCTCTCTTCTCTCTTCTCTCTTCTCTCTTCTCTCTTCTCTCTTCTCTCTTCTCTCTTCTCTCTTCTCTCTTCTCTCTTCTCTCTTCTCTCTCTCTCTCTTCTCTCTTCTCTCTTCTCTCTTCTCTCTTCTCTCTTCTCTCTTCTCTCTTCTCTCTTCTCTCTTCTCTCTTCTCTCTTCTCTCTTCTCTCTTCTCTCTTCTCTCTTCTCTCTCTCTTCTCTCTTCTCTCTTCTCTCTTCTCTCTTCTCTCTTCTCTCTTCTCTCTTCTCTCTTCTCTCTGCTCTCTTCTCTCTTCTCTCTTCTCTCTTCTCTCTTCTCTCTTCTCTCTTCTCTCTTCTCTCTTCTCTCTTCCGTCCAATGGCAGTGTTTTTTTATGTACTTTGGCAGGCATTTTGTAAGGACGTGGGGCAGACGATGCCCGGAGAGCCACGGCTGCCACGCTTTGTATCTCCCTGCTTGCTGTGTGTGCGTGTGTGCGTGTGTGTGTGTGTGTGCGTGTGTGCGTGTGTGCGTGCGTGTGTGTGTGTGTGTGTGTGCGTGCGTGTGTGCGTGTGTGCGTGTGTGCGTGTGTGCGTGTGTGCGTGTGTGCGTGTGTGCGTGTGTGCGTGTGTGCGTGTGTGCGTGTGTGCGTGTGTGCGTGTGTGCGTGTGTGCGTGTGTGCGTGTGTGCGTGTGTGCGTGTGTGCGTGTGTGCGTGTGTGCGTGTGTGCGTGTGTGCGTGTGTGCGTGTGTGCGTGTGTGCGTGTGTGCGTGTGTGCGTGTGTGCGTGTGTGCGTGTGTGCGTGTGTGCGTGCGTGTTTGTACTACTATATGTGGGCGCGCAACTCCCATCCCACACCTATGACATTCATGTACCTATGAGTGTGGATGTGCGTGTACGGGGCACATGCATGGAACGTCTGTCAGTGGGACGAGATGCGTGCGCGTATTCGTGAGCTGGAGACGCAGCTGGAGCGTGGCGTGTGCTGGCAGGACGAGCAGCAGGTGCAGCAGTTCCACGCGATGACCAAGGAGAAGGGGCGGCTGGAGGCGGTCTGCGACAGCGTTGCGGAGCTAGAAGTAAGTGAGGGAGCGTAAAGGCAGTTAAAGTAAGGGGCAGGCAGCAACACACACACACGCAAACAGGTTGCAGTACACACGCGCAAACAGGTTGCAAGTCACGCACAGACAGGTCGCAAGACACACACATACATGCACGCACACGTACACGCACACACACAGGCACAAACAGGACGCAACACACAGACAGACACACACACATACACAAGCATGTGACACCGTTAGTCGAACACTTCACGTTGCAAATGTGAGCAAACAAGTTCCCACTCGATGCTGCATGCCATCGCCGCAGACTCGGGCACATGACCACCGGGAAATACATCCTTGCCGTACGCAGCCAGCGGGGCCAGCGCTAGCGACGACGGCCCTGCACTACGTAACTTAGTTGACACCCTCCAGTCCCTCCTGCATAGAAAGTAGGGGTTTTGAGGCCAGAAAAGTCTGGCCATGTGTTCAGATAAGGGATACTAGCTTACATTTCACTTGGATTGTAAGTGCACCGATTTCCTCCCTTTTCCCCTTTTTTGCTTCCCCTATGCTCGGGAGCACGACTTGCCCTCATCCATGCTGCACCATCCATGTCAAACAGTGGTTCACACGCGTCGACTTGCCCTCATCCATACTGCACCTTCCATGTCAAACAGTGGTTCACATGCGTCGACTTGCCCTCATCCATACTGCACCATCCATGTCAAACAGCGGTTAACACGCGTCGACTTGCCCTCATCCATACTGCAGTAGGGAGGTTGTGGGTGAATCCTGGGTATGCCCCTAAAACCCCTCAGGCTTTGGGAGAGGCCTTAATGTTCTCCCGAAGCGGCGCCTCTGAATGAGTTCCAAGCCTATCTGTGGCCTCTGGACCGTTGGGCAGCCCTACTGCATCCGCTTTGCTTGTGCTATGTCGAAGCTTGATTGCACCCACAGTAGTTGCTGGACTCTCCCCGTGAGCAGGTGAGTTGAACCTGTGGCTTGCATTTCAAGGCAACGGGAGAAGGGGGGCGTCCCGTGCCCCCTCCCTGCTGTGCATCAAAGAGGGATGAAAGGTACTTACTCAAAAGTTGGTACCCGCGACTCTCCCAAGGGAGGCGCTTGAGCGAATGCATTAATGAATGAATGAATGAATGAATGAATGAACGAACGAACGAACGAACGAACGAACGAACGAACGAACGAACGAACGAACGAACGAACGAACGAACGAACGAACGAACGAACGAACGAACGAACGAACGAACGAACGAACGAACGAACGAACGAACGAACGAACGAACGAACGAACGAACGAACGAACGAACGAACGAACGAACGAACGAACGAACGAACGAACGAACGAACGAACGAACGAACGAACGAACGAACGAACGAACGAACGAACGAACGAACGAACGAACGAACGAACGAACGAACGAACGAACGAACGAACGAACGAACGAACGAACGAACGAACGAACGAACGAACGAACGAACGAACGAACGAACGAACGAACGAACGAACGAACGAACGAACGAACGAACGAACGAACGAACGAACGAACGAACGAACGAACGAACGAACGAACGAACGAACGAACGAACGAACGAACGAACGAACGAACGAACGAACGAACGAACGAACGAACGAACGAACGAACGAACGAACGAACGAACGAACGAACGAACGAACGAACGAACGAACGAACGAACGAACGAACGAACGAACGAACGAACGAACGAACGAACGAACGAACGAACGAACGAACGAACGAACGAACGAACGAACGAACGAACGAACGAACGAACGAACGAACGAACGAACGAACGAACGAACGAACGAACGAACGAACGAACGAACGAACGAACGAACGAACGAACGAACGAACGAACGAACGAACGAACGAACGAACGAACGAACGAACGAACGAACGAACGAACGAACGAACGAACGAACGAACGAACGAACGAACGAACGAACGAACGAACGAACGAACGAACGAACGAACGAACGAACGAACGAACGAACGAACGAACGAACGAACGAACGAACGAACGAACGAACGAACGAACGAACGAACGAACGAACGAACGAACGAACGAACGAACGAACGAACGAACGAACGAACGAACGAACGAACGAACGAACGAACGAACGAACGAACGAACGAACGAACGAACGAACGAACGAACGAACGAACGAACGAACGAACGAACGAACGAACGAACGAACGAACGAACGAACGAACGAACGAACGAACGAACGAACGAACGAACGAACGAACGAACGAACGAACGAACGAACGAACGAACGAACGAACGAACGAACGAACGAACGAACGAACGAACGAACGAACGAACGAACGAACGAACGAACGAACGAACGAACGAACGAACGAACGAACGAACGAACGAACGAACGAACGAACGAACGAACGAACGAACGAACGAACGAACGAACGAACGAACGAACGAACGAACGAACGAACGAACGAACGAACGAACGAACGAACGAACGAACGAACGAACGAACGAACGAACGAACGAATGAATGAATGAATGAATGAATGAATGAATGAATGAATGAATGAATGAATGAATGAATGAATGCATGAATGAATGAATGCATGCATGAATGAATGAATGCATGAATGAGTACTATCGTACTCATGTGCCACACTCTTTCCTCACCCCCGGTCCCGGCAGGAGGAGTGTTCTTATTTACTTCCGTTTCTTCCTTTCCCCTCTGTCGCATTGACAAGCTCCTGCCCCCTTGAAACTTCCTTTGGGCCACGCATCCCGCAGTCCCAGCTGGAGGAGTGCGTGTTGCTGATCGAGCTCGGGCAGGAGGGAGGCGAGGAGGGAGACTTGCGCATGGCAGAGGAGGGCGTGCGGCGGCTGGCGGCGCTTCGTGACGCGGCCAGCAACCAAAAGATGGAGGCAGTCCTGACCGGCCCCTTCGACCATCGCTCCTGCTTCCTGGAGGTCAGTGTGTATATACTAGTAGTAGTACTAGTAGTAGTAGTAGTAGTAGTAGTAGTAGTAGTAGTAGTAGTAGTAGTAGTAGTAGTAGTAGTAGTAGTAGTAGTAGTAGTAGTAGTAGTAGTAGTAGTAGTAGTAGTAGTAGTAGTAGTAGTAGTAGTAGTAGTAGTAGTAGTAGTAGTAGTCGTCGTCGTCGTAGTAGTAGTAGTAGTCTTAGTAGTCTTAGTAGAGCATGCACCAGCCGCACCTGATCCAGTCCCATCGACTCCCCAACCAATCCGTCGTTCTCGGCGCCAGGTGGGACCGTGGTGCCGCAGTGGGATGCGCTGTCAAATACTTACATGTCAGACTGTTTAGTGTCTGCACTGTTTAGTACATGCACTGTTTAGTGTATGCACTGTTTCGTACATGCACTGTTTAGTGTATGCACTGTTTAGTACATGCACTGTTTAGTGTATGCACTGTTTAGTACATGCACTGTTTAGTGTATGCACAGTTTAGTACATGCACTGTTTAGTGTATGCACAGTTTAGTACATGCACTGTTTAGTGTATGCATTGTTTATATCTTGTGTGTGTGCACATGTGTGTGTGTCCGTGTCCGTGTGTGCTGTATATCTGTGTGTGTATCTGTGCCTGTGTCTGTCTGTCTCATATAACTAGCGTGCGTGTGTGGGCAGCACGTCTGGTACCTGCTGGCATGGCCTGCCGCGGGCCAACCGTGTCATTGCTGTGCTTGCCACGGTGAGTCCCGGCGCCGGCTTGTCGTGACAAGTTACGGTGTTGTCTACCTGGCGTCATCCACATGACCCCGGCATGTCATTTCATGTGGCCATGCTGGTGAACGGCTCGGGGGGGGGAGGCTGGTGTGGCATCCTCGTGACCGGTGGCAGGTGTGGCCTCTTTTCCCTGTGCTAGCCTTAGCAAGGGCCTCCAAGTGAGCCCGCCATGCTGATGTACGCAAGGTGGCACCCCTTGCCCGGGATTGAGCTTGAGGATCGCCCTGTGGGATGTTGGCTGGAGCCGTAAACTCCAATAAAGCGTTGAAGCTCCATCAAGGTGGGGTCCTAACGGGGTTTGTGCGTGAGTGAATACTCCTCTGCGGACAGAGGCTGCAACTTCGTGATGCAACAGCCTTGTCACTTAACCCTTGTCGCATCTTCTGCTATCCACTGCCATGTCTCATTTCCTGCTGTCTGCTTCATTCCCTGCCGTCTACTTCATTCCCTGCCGTCTGCTTCATTCCCTGCCGTCTGCTTCATTCCCTGCCGTCTACTTCATTCCCTGCCGTCTACTACATTCCCTGCCATCTGCTTCATTCCCTGCCGTCTGCTTCATTCCCTGCCGTCTGCTTCATTCCCTGCCGTCTGCTTCATTCCCTGCCGTCTGCTTCATTCCCTGCCGTCTGCTTCATTCCCTGCCGTCTACTTCATTCCCTGCCGTCTGCTTCATTCCCTGCCGTCTGCTTCATTCCCTGCCGTCTGCTTCATTCCCTGCCGTCTACTTCATTCCCTGCCGTCTACTACATTCCCTGCCATCTGCTTCATTCCCTGCCGTCTGCTTCATTCCCTGCCGTCTGCTTCATTCCCTGCCGTCTACTACATTCCCTGCCGTCTGCTTCATTCCCTGCCGTCTGCTTCATTCCCTGCCGTCTACTTCATTCCCTGCTGTCTGCTTCATCCCCTGCCGTCTACTACATTCCCTGCCGTCTACTACATTCCCTGCCGTCTACTTCATTCCCTGCCGTCTACTACATTCCCTGCCGTCTACTTCATTCCCTGCCGTCTGCTTCATTCCCTGCCGTCTGCTTCATTCCCTGCCGTCTGCTTCATTCCCTGCCGTCTACTTCATTCCCTGCCGTCTACTTCATTCCCTGCCGTCTGCTTCATTCCCTGCCGTCTGCTTCATTCCCTGCCGTCTGCTTCATTCCCTGCCGTCTGCTTCATTCCCTGCCGTCTGCTTCATTCCCTGCCGTCTGCTTCATCCCCTGCCGTCTGCTTCATTCCCTGCCGTCTACTTCATTCCCTGCCGTCTGCTTCATTCCCTGCCGTCTACTTCATTCCCTGCCGTCTGCTTCATTCCCTGCCGTCTGCTTCATCCCCTGCCGTCTGCTTCATCCCCTGCCGTCTGCTTCATCCCCTGCCGTCTGCTTCATTCCCTGCCGTCTACTTCATTCCCTGCCGTCTGCTTCATTCCCTGCCGTCTGCTTCATTCCCTGCCGTCTACTTTCACTTTGGGGGCAGATCCAGGCGGGTGCAGGGGGCACAGAGAGCTGTGATTGGGCGGCCATGCTCCAGCGGATGTACGCCATGTGGGCGGCACGGCGGCGGTTCCAAGTCACGACCGCAGAGGAGGTGGCGGGGGAGGAAGCAGGTATCAAGGTGAGATGAGGGCATGGAGGTGAGATGAGGGCAGGAGGTGAGCTGGAAAGCTGGGAGGGCTTAAGGAGGCTGGCTGGATGTGTTTACCTGGTGGGGTTGATCTGAGGAAGGGTTGGTGTGAGGATGGGTTGGCATGAGCAGGGGCTCACATCTTGCTGACCAGCCTGGGGTGGCCATCTGGCACCGATGGCTGGGTATTCAAGATAAGACACGGCACGTTGGCTCTCTGGTGGCATGACCATGTGCAACACAGTTCTGGTTTCTTTCCGTCGGTGGCAGGTTATGCCTTTCTAGGGCCCCCTGGCACCTGCTTTCTGGATGTGCTACGGGCACCCACGGCAACCAAGGGGAAAAGTCTGAGGATGCAAGGGGTTTTGGATGTCCTGCAGGGCGACCCTACTGTTACTTTCTCTTTTTCTGTTTTCCTACTTTTGTCATGAGTTGAGGACCCTAAACGTCAGCGTGCTGTGGTGTGAACGTGTGGTGTGGTTCAGGCACGTGTGGTTTGTTTCATGTGTCAACAATGCGCCAGGCTTCCTTCCGGGGCAGTTGCTCATTAGGTGGGGAATGCCCTGCGCAACTCGGCAGGGTACCGTTGATCTTTTGGTTTGCTCAGCATGATGTGACGGATGCCCACATTACGATTCTGTTTTGTTGTGCATGATCCCGCATTCAACCCCTGCTCAGCATGATGTGACGGATGCCCACATTACGATTCTGTTTTGTTGTGGATGATCCCGCATTCAACCCCTGCTCAGCATGATGTGACGGATGCCCACATTACGATTCTGTTTTGTTGTGGATGATCCCGCATTCAACCCCTGCTCAGCATGATGTGACGGATGCCCACATTACGATTCTGTTTTGTTGTGGATGATCCCGCATTCAACCCCTGTCACAATCTACTCATGCCCACGCTGCGCGGATGCTTGCTAGTGGCATGTCGGGACCTCTCTGTGCTTTCGTTGCATACGCTTGCCGCTTGTCACTTGTTCATACACTTGTCACCACACGACGTGCGTGGGCGCGTTGATTCTCCATGCCTCATGGGAGATGTGGGTAGATGGGAGCTGGTTTTGTGGGCGATTGAATGATGGCATGGGTGTCATGGGTCACAACAATGTGAATGCATCGTTGGCCGTTGTGCGGCTCATCACGCATCGATGTGGCCCTTATGTGGCTCACCATGAAATTACCATGAAATTTCAACTTTGGCCCTTGTGCACAGCGCGCCACGCTCAAGATTGAGGGTGCCAACGCGTTCGGGTTGTTGCGCAGCGAGGTCGGCGTGCACCGGCTCGTGCGCATATCGCCCTTTGACGCGTGAGTGAGCAGGCTGGGTTCGGCGATGAGCGCCTGGGAGGGTGATCAGCGTCTCGGGATGGCGATGAGCTTGTGGTGGCGCGTCCATCCATGTTGGTCGCCATGCGTAGAAGCCATGGGACGTGTGAATTGTGGGTGTGGCGGTGATCGGATGATGGCCCCACGGCGAGAGGCATGGGCATGCAGTCTGTGAGGTAGCTTGCGGTTGCGGGCACCTGACTGATGACATTAGGCTGAATGGTGCCATGTCAGATCTCGCTCGTGTAAGGTGTGTTGTCCCTGCTCAATGGTCAGATAGGCAACCATGATGTTCGTGTTGTTGAGGGTAGAGGAGAAACCTTCCTTTATGACCCCTCCTTCATACTGGCGTATTGTCTGGACACAATGAATGCAGCAGCGGATGTGTTAGGTGCCTCAGGCATGATGTGCTGGCAGCAATCATTTGCACGCGTGGATTGGGGGGAGGGAGGGGTGCACGTGTACGAGCGTTGACCCTTGAGTCTTTTTCCTCCGCATGGACGAGAGGGAATTCGGCTGAGATAGCGCGCGGCCTCCGGCTGCTGAGGGGGCCCATAGAGCGTGTTGCCAAGTCCTCTTTGCCCACATGATAATACTGTCGTGCTGCACTCGCCGCCGAAATAGCACAACTACTATATCTGCGCTGCGATAGTCGGTGCCTGCAGCGCGTTCCTTCTTGTTCGAGATTCTTTCGTGCACATTCTTTTGCTTGAGCACCTGACTTGGATGTCTTGATTAGGATACCTTGATGATCACTTTATGGAAAGCAATTGTTGGCTGCGCTGGGATCCATAGAGGAGGTCACGCCGCATGCCTTCTCGAGTGGCTGCAACCTAATCTCTCCAGCTGGCCCCATCCAGTCTGAGCGCAGCCCTTGGTCACCCAGTTATACCGTCTCATGCAAATGACCCTCTGCAAACCACCCTATTGGTGGCCTGTATGTGGTTGCGTGGTGGTCTGGACTTGTTGCGCGGTGGCCTGGACTTGGTTGCGTGGTGGTCTGGACGTGGTTGTGTGGTGGCCAGGACTTGGTTGCGTGGTGGCCTGGATTTGGTTGCGTGGTGGCCTGGACGTGGTTGTGTGGTGGCCTGGGCTTGGGTGCGTGGTGGCCTGGACTTGGGTCTTGCTCGGTTCGTACGTGGGGATGCCAGCGCAAAGCGGCGCCACACCTCTTTCGCCGCGGTGGCCATCATGCCCGTGTTTGAGGAGGAGGATTTGTCGGACATCAAGCTCGACATGACCCAAGTGCGCATCGACATCTACCGTTCGTCGGGGTGCGGGGGCCAGCATGCCAACACCACTGACAGGTATATTTCGGTTGACGGAACAGATATACAAACATGCATCCGAACAGGTGCCGCTATTTATACAGTGACTGGCATGTATGAATCCGTAAGTAGGAGTTACGTAGCACAGCAGGACAATGCATAAAACACTGGCCAAGAAAAGAGAGGAGGAAGTCCAAGGCATGTTTGGTGCCTGGTGGCGCATCTGGAAGGCTGCGCCGAGTTGATGTTTGTGGCGTACTGGTGTTGTATCAGGTAGGTGTGGCAGCAACCCCATGTGGGTGCATAATAAATGCTTCTAACTTTGGCAAGCAACTGCTGTAAACCGAGGACGGTGATGTAGACCCGCTAGCAGGGGACGTTCGCAATGTAGCTGCTCTGGCTTCTGATGTTTGCTTGTCAAACACTTCCGGGGCCACCTGGCAAGCGTTCTAACAGTTTAGGGTCCTAACGACTCTCTTTTCATCGTCACAGCTCCTTCTCCACGCGTGTGGCTGGCATGGATGAGCTGTTATTATCTCATCAATTGTACTGTCGTCTGTGCAAGCCGCATCTGCGACCATGCGTGCAGTGACGTTTGCCAGCAGTGCATAATACCCCATCAACCAATGAGGTGCGATTCGGATCCATTCATTGATCCTGTTTTTTGGCACGAAACTCTCCATTGGTGGGGCAAGTCTTCCGTTGGCTTTGAACAGAACAAATGTTCGTTGTTATCGTGCCCTGCGAACCAATCATGCCTTGCCTTACTTCAGTCCACATAACTGCGCATCATCGCATACGCAATGAGACCTGGCCCCTTGGAAGCCCAGCTAAAATCACGTGACTGCGTACCGTAGAGATGTCCTTGGAAGGCCCACAGAGTTGTTTCTGTCTTTGTGCTAAGTGCCGTGCACAGCCTTTGGGGGCACAACCACAGCTGTACTTGCAAAGGAAGAAGGTGCTTGCATCGGGTGGCAGGGTTGGCTTATGCCGCGTCGCGGGTAACGCAACTACATCAGTGGTGCTCCGTGGTCCCCCAACGGGGACACGAGACTAATTAATTAATTACATCCGTGGTGGCATTTCTTCTGGCAGGCAGGCAGGCTCTTTCCTACATGTGCCTGCCAGTTGTCGATGAGCATGCGGAGGAGTGAGATGCATAAAGCCATCTGCTCGGAAGACAACGGTCGGGCTCAAGCACGCTCGCGGTCGTGATCGCACACGTGTGCGGCATGCCGCTTCTTGCCTTGTCTTCTTGACCGTGCCAACATGACATTTCCGATGATCCTGACTTGCCCCTGCCTTGTCCCTACCTTGCCCTACCTTGCCCTTGACTTGCTTCTATGTTGTGCCTTCTTTTCCCCCAAATTGCCCTACGTTGCCCCTTTCATGCCGCTGCCTGGCTCGTTCCTGGCTACCGGCAGTGCCGTGCGCGTGACGCACCTGCCCACAGGCATCGTCTGCACCTGTCAAAACGAAAGGTGGGTTCGAGGTGTGGGCACCTGTTGAAGTGAAAGGTGAGCATGCGTGCGTGCAACTGTCGAGAAAATTGTGGAAAGGGGGATGGGCCCCTGTTAAAATGTAAGGTGGGCATGGGTGTTTGCACCTGTCATAATAACAGGGCATGGCGTCGGGGAGCGTCACGTGGTAAGAAGCGCGAGTCCAAGTAGAATGGTCAGCCTCTTCGTTTGCTGCTGAAGGTTTGGGCCTGGCAAGCCTCCTGACTGAGTCTAAAGGTGCTGTGCGAAGCTGGCGTTGGCTGTGCTGATTGGCGCTGAGATGTGCCAGTGAGATGCCTTGATACTTTGGCCACAAACAAGTAAAATGAGATTGCAAGTATGCCCTATTCCAGGGTGTACGCTCGTATTCCTATCTATGGTAGTTTAGTATGTTATCAAGGAGACAACCAGCGCAGGCCAGAAATCGGGAGAATCCGGACCATGGTAGTATGTTATGATTGGTATGATAGTATGGTATCATTGTGTGGTATCTATGGGAGAGGATGGGAAGCACCTTAGGGCAACCACCTTGACTGCGCCTCTGTTCCTCTGCTGCAGAGCACCTGATGCACTTTGCATGCCTGTTGCGTGCTCATGGTACCGTGTACTTGCTGGGCATATTCCCTGGCATTTTCATGTGTGGGGGGAGGGGATATGTGGACTCGAATGCTTGGCGCATGAACCCTGTGGGACGTTGTGTGTTACAGGTCTCAGCATCAGAACAAAGCGTTTGCGCTGAACATGCTCAAGTCGAGGCTGATGGAAATAAAGGTAATCACCGTGGCAATTGCAGTTTAGGGGATAGTACATAGCGTCTCCAGTAGTGGGTTCTTTTCGTAGCATCTGTTTGGGACATGATTGCCATGCAGTTGCCAGCGGGGAATGCCCAGGCATTCGGCGCCAAAAGGGGCAGCAGCTAGCATCCTTTTAACTTTCACAGTCTTAAAGAGAGGCACGGATCACCCAAGCATTAGACCCCTTCTGAACCACCGACGTCGGCACTCTGCGCTAAGCGGGTTCGGATTGCAATTAAGGCGTAGCCCGGGGCCGGTTCTGTCGCGCGGCGCCCCTTCTTGCGACCCTACGTAGAAACCGACTCACGGATGCGTGGGTACTGTCAAGAGTGAGAAAAGAATGTTTGCCACAACGTTAAACTTTATTTCCCTTAGATAAAAATAAGTCTTAGTCGACTGCTTGCCGTCTGCTAGTCACACTACCAGGAGGTGTGAGGTGTGAGGTACTGAGAGCGCAAACTAGATGCGTAGGTTAACATTTCCTGGCTCAGATTCTGGGTAGCAGTTATGATCTGACTACAACGTGGCCACACCAAAACACTGACAAGCCAGCCAGTCTTTCCTGACTGTGTGGCTGTTACGATCATGGCGTGATCTCAAGCCAACCATTCACTATGGACCAGATTTTAAACATGCGGCACATGCCCGTCCATGCAGTCCCGAACTTCACTAAACAAAAACTAGTTCCAGGCAGGTGTGTCGATACTTCTGATAGGTACGAAGAAAAGTGGTTAGATTTCGCGCGGCGCGGCAGAATCACATCTTTTCCGCCGCGTACGTAGCGCCGACAACCCACGAGAGACCCGCACTAAAGAGGCCCGCCGTATTTCTGAATTTCGTCAACTTTAAGGCAATCCACCCGTCTTATGAACCGCGCTGTCGCGGTGCGACGCCGGTTTAGTGCGGTGCAGAAGACGGGTCGGGTCTCGAAGGCGGTGGTTCAGAAGGGGTCTATTTGTGACACAGATCAACTTTGTTGTTGTGTGTTTTATCAATGCCAAGTCATCCAAGAGCACGATGTGTCATCATGAGCTCCATGCAGAGGGCGCGCAGTATTCAGCGGCCTATCTATCGCGAGGCCCTCGGCGCATAGAGCCTTAAATGAGAATATGTACACTGAGGCTGTTTGTGTAGGACTTGTGTTGTGTGCTCGTTATTCGTATATCCATATAGTAACTAGTGTTGGCCACATCACCATGTCACTGACAGGCAGAGGGTGTGAAGCTAGTTGTGAGGATGGACACATCTGCCAGAGGTCCTAGTTCAATCCGTGTTGGAGCTATGCTGAGTTTTCGCGTTTTTTCGAATAATGGAGCTCGACAGCTTTTGGTTTACTGCTGCTGCAGGTGCCTTGACGATGTATCTGCGGGGTGGGAATGTGATGTGGCAGCTGTTTGTGTTTTGAATGCTTGCTTGCTTGATGCCCGCCTTTTCTTTTAATTCTCGAGCTCCCTAGTTGAAGGAGCGGAGTGAAAAGGCGGCCGAGTTCACTGCAGGGCTGAGCGACAACAAGTGGGGGGCCCAGATCCGGTCGTACGTGCTGCAGGTAACTTTACATGTAGACTGCGTCACGTGCTGCAGGTAAGGCAGCTCCCATACACGTAGGCATCCGCCAGAGTTCCAATGTGATTGAATGCTCTGGGTGGGTGGCCTGATTGAAGTGCACAGGCCATCATGTCATAGTATGTCTCCTGTGGCACGCGGTGCCATGATCTTCTTCAATATGCCCCATTGTCAGCTGTGGCGATTGAATAGTTAGTCATTTTATAGTCACCGTCGGAAGTTCCGCAGTATGGCATTAATGTGCTGTGCTGTTTGTAAGTTGTAGCTGAACCTCGGGCATGGTGCTTGTCACATCTGATCGCGGCATGGTTAAATACTTCTACCTATCTGATTTGCATCAGCTTGCTAACTCTATTCATTACGCGTTGATGGCTAAATTGTAACCCGCCTGCGAATGCCATCTGGGGACCCTGCTCATTCTTGGCTGGTGGCGGCTGGCACGGCTCAGCCTTACCAGCAGGTGAAGGACCTTCGTACTGGGTACACAAGCACATCTCCTTCGTCGGTCCTGGATGGGGAGCTGGACCCATTCATAAATTCCTATTTGGCGTCCACTACGTCGTGAGCGTCGCAAAGGAAATGGCTGCAGCCATGTTTGATATTATCTCTTCAGTGCAAGTCCAAGTGGATTGCTTTTGGTGGCAGTCTGACATGCACGTCATGCACGACCCACCGGCCAGCTGGCATGCATGTACTACTTGCCCCCTTGGAAACTGCCTGTATGCCATCCATGGACTTTGTTGCAATAGGGAGGCCTAGTGCCATGTGCTATCCTGGCGAGGAAGGGTTCGTGCCCGCGGGGAGCATCCTGCGTATCTGTGATCCTTGGGGCATATGCTTCGCAAAACTTGACAAGGCAGAAGTTTATGCAGGGGATACATGACCCCCACTTCGTGGGGGGGCCGCGTGTGGCTGCACCGGCCCGCAAATGTTGTCCTTGAAGACATGGCCGGCCCACTCCCCCACCCACCCCGGCACCCACTCCATTGAGGATTTATATGCTCGATCATGTGATCAATGCAGTCGCGTACCCATGGTTATTTTATAGAACTATTAGTAGTATGGAAATTGCTTGCCTGCATGAAATTCATTGTATATGCAGCATATGTGCCAGCATTTTTTTAAAGATCAAGTTGGGTATATATACAGAAATGAGCATGTGGCTGCGCTGCTGACGCATGTCTGCAGCTGTACCTTCCGGTCCCATTGTCTCCCTGGAGCATGCATCGGTATCCCAGCCAGTCGAGCGCTATCATGCACCTAGGAGCTTATGTATACTCATGCAAGCAGCGCATGCTTGTGCTCACTCAACCGGTGGCATGACAAGGGTTGCAGGGGCCGTGTATGTAATCGATCAATCTTGACGATCCGCAAGTGTCAGGCAAGATCGATGCTACACAGCTAGTGTGCGCTCAAGCATACCATTTGCACATGTACAAGCAATTTGATCAAGGATTTGATTCGTACACTGGTGCCTTTTCTTCGATCGATCACATTCACAAGCGCCTGGGCCGGCCTAGCTGCAGGCATGCCCATGCAGCTGCCCACACGGACAAGGTGGACACACGTGTCAATTAATTAGGCTAGCGCGCTGGCACCAAGCGCAAGCCCACGGCCAGCCTGCATGGGCGCTTCTTCCTTGCACATGGGGGCCCGGACCTAGCTTGACGGCCGTGCGCGCGGCGCAAGGTGGCCACCCTTGGACTTTCCACGATAGGCTAGCTATAGGCAAGGACACGTACGTGCTATTGCGATCCCAGGAGGAACGTTTCATGCCCGGGCAGCCTCCCGGTTTATCTGTGATGTACCATGGCTGATACGAAACGCAAAGAGAAATGGCAGGATCGAGGGTTGCACATGAAGAATACAACACCCTAGTTGATGAGGGAGACACGTTTGACCATATATGGTAAACATGTAGTGTTTTGGGCCGTGGCGCTTGCAACCCTGCCATTTGAGAGGCTAGGTAGACACCCATCACCCATATCCCGCCCGGCCCATCCCATTCCATCCCCATTTCATGCATTGAGGATTAATACGCTCACCTGACACCGTCACGTGCATGCGCACTTCCAGGCCTATTCAATTCTCCAATTGAAATGCATGCATCCATGCATGTTGTACGTATTCTGATCAGGCACTCCGCAAAGGTGAAAACCATTTGCGTTCAGTGCCGGGCCGCGGAAAACGCGGAAAAACGCGATCTGCAAATGAATCCGACCGGAATCGAACTGGGGACCTCTCGCACCAACTTTCGCTGACTATAGGACGGACGTCTCCGGGCATGCATGTTGTACGTATGTATACCCGATTATGTATGTACCTGAGGACCTCGCATTGAGGTCCTCAAGAGAATGAGCAGAGCGTACATATCAAGGAGTACAGCTGCAGGCACGACACCAACTAGACTTGCATAGATAAATTGATTATATTCAAATAGCATGCAGGAAAAAAAGAATACACCGTTGACTGGTACGTCAGCACCATCAACTTAATACGCCTTGAGCTGCTTCTCCAGGCTCTTGACATACGCCGCGATCTTGTCCTTCCCTTCCTCCGCGTCGCTGGCGACTTCCAGGTATTGACTGCACGCGGGTACAGCCAAGCGCGCAGGTCACACCCAAAACGGAGGGGTGGGGGGGTGGGTGGGGGGTGAAAACTTGTAAAGGCATTGCGCTGGTTGCCTCGCGATCAAGAAAAAGTGTGCCTTGGAAACAACACTGGTAATCTTCTTGCTCCAGCATTGCACCCTAGTGCGCGGACCTACTGCGATCAGCTACCAACTCGACCACGGATGCCATCGCCACGAAGCTGCAGGAGATGGAAGCCCGACGCCGCGCGGAAGCCCGCGAGGACACCGACCGCGCCCGCCGCCAATGCCGAGTGGTGCTCGTCGTTTCGAGCAGCAGCCAGGGGAGACGGCCAAGTCTCTTGAGGACGAGCTCAGGAGCAAGCTCCTTACCCAACTGGAACTCGTAGGTAAAATAGAACTGCGTGGGCACTGCCTTCCCCACTCACGGGACAAGGCGGCACCCCCATCAGTCCTACTTACCTTCAGTTCCATGGAGGATAGGCGGCTATTCCTCTCGTGCCGCAAGAAGCTGCACGACCTCCCCTGGATGCTGGACGACGCCCTGATCCCCGCTCAGCAGCAGCAGCGACGCGACCTGGGGCCGGAGTACCTCCGCCACAATCAAGACCCCAAGAGGTCCAAGGTGTTCTGGAGGGGCAGAGACTTGATCGTCAACGACCAGCTGTGGAAGCCCTCTACGGGCCAGACTAGCCATAATGTAATCACACCCGTTGGGTGATGCAGCCTGGACATTCCTAGCCATCCCATTTGCAACGACAATGCAGGGTAAAACGTAGCCATGCATGCCTCTAGCCTTGCCAGTAGCCAACAGACATCAGCCAGCCCAGCTATGCGCCTCGCCTAGCACTGCTTGTTTGCCCACGTCTCAATCCCAATGTAATGCTCACACGGGTCATACTGCACCCACAGCGGATGCCGGATCATTTCGACGGGCCAGATTGTGCACCCTGTGGCATGAGGGAAGGGGGGGGTCTCTGCCCCCCTGCCCGCTGTGCACACTCAGGGATGAAAAGCACTCTGCTGCTCCGCGACTCCCCAACGGGAGCTCGTGTTTCATTACTTAATTAATTAATTGCACCTGGCCAACATACCATCATGTTAATGGACCAGAAAATACCGTGCTAGCAGGCAGCAGCTGCAACGGGCAGCATGCCCCCCCCCCCCCAAACTTCTCTCGTGGGACCTGCCACGTCCCCCCAGACCTTGCCTTGGCTGCGCCGGTGCTATAGGAGGCAGTTGTGGGAAGAGTTCTCAACTGCTTTAAAGCCAATGCACAACGTGATCAAGGGCCGTGTGCCTGCGCCATCATGAAAATTCCTCCCTCGTGACCATAAGAATATGCAAGTATTGCTATTTGAATTTGAACAATCGAGCTACAACTTGGTAACCGTATTGTTCAGTTTCATGTGTTCCGAGAATTCATGCCCACAAGCCTCCAACATCGCACAGCCAATCAAGTGCTCATGAGCCTTTCTATAGAGAGGAGTGAGGAGATGTGCCTGCGCCATCATGCATACCCCCCCCTCACTGGTTCCACCCAAAACACATGTTTTCGAAACGCATCCTTCACTCCCTAACCTCCAGAAATTCAGGTAATGATGAACAAGTGCTTTGGGCCAGAAATGGCCCCCTAGGAAAAGGGAAGCGCCTGAGCCGCTGTGCATGTTTCCTTTCCACCTCGACCTGAAACACATGTTTTTGCAAAAGGGATGAGGGTAAATGGATGTGCCATCGCGTCGATCCCCCCACGGCTCACCTCCAGTAGCGCACGACATTCTTGGCCAGCTGTTCGTTCAGGTGCCCCCTCTTGCTGCTCTCCGTCACCATCATGCGCTCGTACGCCAGCCCCAGGTTGCGCAGCAGGTATGAGGGAAGGGGTTGAGGATAGTGCTCCAGCGTGCTCTCGTAGATGTCTGCTTGATAGTCAGATACACAGCACCCCACATACAAAGCTGTGGTGTTAAGAAACGTGCCCTCATA